>CM031614.1:3171222-3176222 GCA_018398815.1 Conus ventricosus | reverse complement strand
AGTTGATTGTCAGTTGATTTGCATGTCTCGTGCAACGTCCCAGGCAAGGATCCCCCCCGTTATTTCCAGCATAAACTTGACCACCGGCCGTCACTTGCGATGTGGCCGGACATTCCACCCCCCCCCCCCCCCCTCCCCCCCCCCCCCACCCCCCCCCCCCCCCCCCCCCCCCCCCCCCCCCCCCCCCCCCCCCCCCCCCCCCCCCCCCCCCCCCCCCTTCACCGCCCACTCCCCTTTCCTCCGTCCCCCCACACACACTGTTCTCCGGCTCCACCACTGCATCCAAAAGAAAATCTATTGTTGCCTGTCTTTTTCCCCTTTCCCAACCCTTTTTCACTTTAGTAGTCACTACTTTTCTTGTGAAGGCGACTGCCTCCAGCTTTTTTTAAAGGGTAAAACGGTTCTCTGGTGCCTCCCATGCGACAACTCCGTATGAATATCTTGACTGCTGTTGAAGCAGATGCTCGTCAGTGAGAGGCCGTAGCCTTCTTGCCATGGGATGGAGCAGACAGACAGGCGACCAGACGCGACAGTCTGTCTGTTAGTGTTTCACGAGGGCTAGAATGGACAGTGTATTGGACTCAAGGTGAAAGACACAGACAGGCGACCAGACGCGACAGTCTGTCTGTTAGTGTTTCACGAGGGCTAGAATGGACAGTGTATTGGACTCAAGGTGAAGGACACAGACAGGCGACCAGACGCGACAGTCTGTCTGTTAGTGTTTCACGAGGGCTAGAATGGACAGTGTATTGGACTCAAGGTGAAGGACACAGACAGGCGACCAGACGCGACAGTCTGTCTGTTAGTGTTTCACGAGGGCTAGAATGGACAGTGTATTGGACTCAAGGTGAAGGAACATTTCTTTTAGAACCTTTTGCTAAGGATACTTGCTCTCCTTTATAGCAGTACGTTTTTGTCTGCTTTCAATAAATTTGGTTTTAGATATGCTCACGAACACAGGCACAAACCAGCTGTAGATTCAACAACAAAAAAACCTTGTTCCGAAATGTCACTCCTGATGTGACTTTCTTTTTTTTCTTAAAGAAGATGAATACATTCCGGCCGATATGACCAAAAACGGTATTGGTGATGCGCATGCACAGACTAAGAGTTGTTAGATGGAATTAGAAATATTGGGATGCTCTAGTTAATGACGGTAACTCGTTTACAGAGACGATCACGGTACTTGCCAAGCTTGCCACTAGCGGAGGACTAGCCGCCACTCCACCTACCACTGGAATGGTCTGAGAACAGCGTTGACCCACAGCTGGTTCATAGATGTGACATCTGTAAAAATGACACAGCAGCACGTCACATGTAGCTTATCTGCTTATTTATTATTTCTTACGACAGCGCCAGTCGAAAACTTGTGAAATGAATTCCTAATTAAATAGATGTCTTCCTTCGTTGCAGTTATTGGTTTATGGAGATTGTGTAAGAGCATTGGAAGCCCGCCAACAGCGCGATGCTTTCTGTTTTTAAGGACAAATAATCCCCTGGGTTCTCTTCTCACTGACTGCCCAGACTGACTGGCCAGAGAATGGAGTTCAGCCGGTGCTGTTGTACCAGAGGTCAGCCGGTGCTGTTGTACCAGAGGTCAGCCGGTGCTGTTGTACCAGAGTTCAGCCGGTGCTGTTGTACCAGAGGTCAGCCGGTGCTGTTGTACTGGAGATGGGATATCTTGGGCTTAAGACGTAGCCACACTGTAGCAAAGTTACAGACATTCTAATGGTAGGTTTGTTTTTTTAAATGCTAGAGTCACGTTCAGTTTTATGATAAGCCAAGCCGACCAGACAGGGCCTTTTCTTTAAATAGCTATTGAAAATAGCACAGCTTAAATGTGATACGATACCAATCGATTATGCCACTTATACGATACCAGTCGATTACGTCACTTTATACCAGACCAGACGATTATGTCATTTTATTCCAGACCAGTCGATTATATCATTTTATACCAGATCAGTTGATTATATCACTTTATACCAGACAAGTCGATTATGTCAATTTATACGATGCCGGTCGATTATGTCACTTTATACGATGCCAGTCGATTATGTCACTTTATACGATGCCAGTCGATTATGTCACTTAATACGATAAAGTCGATTATGTCACTTTATACGATAAAGTCGATGATGTCACTTTATACGATACCAGTCGATTATGTCACTTTATACGATACCGTCGATTATGTCACTTAATACGATGCCTGTCGATGATGTCACTTTATACGATGCCAGTCGATGATGTCACTTTATACGATGCCAGTCGATGATGTCACTTTATACGATACCAGTCGATGATGTCACTTTATACGATGCCAGTCGATGATGTCACTTTATACGATGCCAGTCGATTATGTCGCTTTATACGATGCCAGTCCATTATGTCGCTTTATACGATGCCAGTCCATTATGTCACTTTATACGATGCCAGTCGATCATGTCACTTTATACGATGCCAGTCCATTATGTCGCTTTATACGATGCCAGTCCATTATGTCACTTTATATGATGCCAGTCCATTATATCACTTTATACGATGCCAGTCGATTATGTCACTTTATACGATGTTAGTGGATTATGTCACTTTATACGATGCCAGTCGAGTATGTCACTTTATACGATGCCAGTCGATGATGTCACTTTATACGATGCCAGTCGATGATATCACTTTATACGATGCCAGTGGATTATGTCACTTTATACGATACCAGTCGATGATGTCACTTTATACGATGCCAGTCGATGATGTCACTTTATACGATGCCAGTCGATGATGTCACTTTCGATGGCCGATGGCATTAACCATAGCACAGTGTCCAACGGTACCAGACGGTGCCTATCCAAATGAAAAGACGGACCCAAAATCCACTCAACAAAACTGATCACTTTTTGTTGAACACGACAGATTAGACGCTACTTTTTCATCAATTTAATTTTCCGTTGAACACGACAGATTTGACACTACTATCAATAAAAGAGATGTTGTCAAGAAATATTGAAACTTTGTATCAATATGATTTGATGCAAGCGATGCCATTTCGAATTTTCCACATTCTTTATTTTTCATGAAATTGCTTGTGGGGAACTAACTCTTTCAGACATTACTAATTGTTACACGTCTAGCACAAAAGTAGTATTGTTTGGCGGTGTGCGCTCTTTCTGAGTGACGCTTGTCTGCACTGGTAGTCCCATCCCTGCTGATCCTCTCCATGGAATATGAAGACCGAATTACTGATTTACTGAATGTGTAACCAAATTCATATCCGACAAGCGAAAAAAGGAAGTTTAAGCCACACATGCACACCACACATTGTTCACCACACGTTTCTCCCCGCCACTCCCGCGTTTACGAGGATTCAGAGAAAGTCGGAAAATCAGCAGGTGAGATCTTGATGAGTAGGAATACCGATTGACACGACGTTTACGAGGATTCAGAGAAAGTCGAAAAATCAGCAGGTGAGATCTTGATGAGTAGAAATACCGACTGACACGAAGTTTACGCCATCTGGAGAGTGGCGAACACCGATACATGTTCATTGATATGTTTCAGAGATAAAGATGAAAAACATAGTTTAAAACCACCTCGCCTCAAACTCAGCTGCTTTCCAGACATAGATGACAACAAGACAGCATATTAAACAACCTGTGTCCCTAACGCAGCTTCTTGTCCTTTTAAAATCCACGTCATCTTCAAAACAAAGAACATGAACGTTGTCTTCAGGGGCTACGGGTCTGGAAGGAAGATCTTTCTCTGTGTGCCAGTTTTGCTGTTTTTAACCCTTTCTGTGTCCTAGAAATAGTAAGGTCGTCTCATTGGTAGTCACTCCGAGCGCTGTTCACGCTGTTCTCAGGCAGGCTGGGTGGTGCCTCACCACACAGACCTCTGGGGGTGTAGCCGAAGAGGTTGGCCCTGAGGTACAGCCCACAGGGGCACAGTGAGAGATGCCTCACCACACAGACCTCTGGGGGTGTAGCCGAAGAGGTTGGCCCTGAGGTACAGCCCACAGGGGCACAGTGGGAGTTGCCTCACCACACAGATCTCTGGGGGTGTAGCCAAAGAGGTTGGCCCTGAGGTACAGCCCACAGGGGCACAGTGGGAGTTGCCTCACCACACAGACCTCTGGGGGTGTAGCCGAAGAGGTTGGCCCTGAGGTACAGCCCACAGGGTGACAGTGGGAGTGGTTGTGTTGGGGCGGGCGGCGAGGTCTGGCAGCAAGCAGCTGTGGGCATTGGCATCCCGCCAGCCCCTGCCTCTGCCGCCACTCGGGGTGGAGGAGAAGTCCAGGACTGTTACAGCGCGCTATGTAGCAATCTAATGGTTCGTCCCAAATCGACGTTATGGGTGCTGTCGCACGATTTATCGCAAACCTCGACAAATCCTCGTTGAGAGAGAGAGAGAGAGAGAGAGAGAGAGAGAGAGAGAGGAGAGAAACTCAGAACCTGTTTACTGTACATCGGCCTTGGGCCACAATACAGGGGACGGGGCACGGGGACTGGGGAATAGTCGGCACTGAGCACAATACATGTGCAGGGCATGCAAAACATAAACAAGTCATGGACTTACCAATATATGGAGAAGATGAAAACAATTTCCACCGTTAAAAAAACAACAACCATGCACTGTTTGATAATTACCAATTTCCATAAACATTGAAGTTTGAAATGTACACAAGTAAAGTGATTATATAATTACCCTATCTTTTTCTGCCTGAGGAGAGAGAGAGAGAGAGAGAGAGAGAGAGAGAGGAGAGAGAGAGAGAGAGGAGGAGAGAGGAGAGAGAAGTTGGGTGGGATGCGAGTAGGCCCCTTGTATTGTTGCAGGTTCGGTGAAAAAACCGTGATATGGTATTTTGGTGACTCACTACGTTTTGTAATATTTTCTCGGGGCGCCCATCACGTTTCGTCACATTTTGCGATTGACCGGGGCGAAAGCACCCATATTCTCTGTCTCTGTCTCTGTCTCTGTCTCTCTCTCTCTCTCTCTCTCTCTCT
>CM031614.1:3121222-3161222 GCA_018398815.1 Conus ventricosus | reverse complement strand
ACACACAATCAGCAGAGTGGGAATGACACACGAAGAACACACAATCAGCAGAGTGGGAATGACACACGAAGAAACACAATCAGAAGAGTGGGAATGACACACGAAGAACACACAATCAGAAGAGTGGGAATGACACACACACGAAGAACACACAATCAGAAGAGTGGGAATGACACACACACGAAGAACACACAATCAGAAGAGTGGGAATGACACACACACGAAGAAACACACAATCAGAAGAGTGGGAATGACACACACACGAAGAACACACAATCAGCAGAGTGGGAATGACACACGAAGAACACACAATCAGAAGAGTGGGATGACACAGAAGAACACACAATCAGAAGAGTGGGAATGACACAACGAAGAACACACAATCAGAAGAGTGGGAATGACACACACACGAAGAACACACATCAGAAGAGTGGGAATGACACACGAAGAACACACAATCAGAAGAGTGGGAATGACACACACACGAAGAACACACAATCAGAAGAGTGGGAATGACACACGAAGAACACACAATCAGAAGAGTGGGAATGACACACGAAGAACACACAATCAGAAGAGTGGGAATGACAAACACAGAATTTCCAGAAGACGGCGTTACAAATTCTCTGCCGGGTCTGTCGTTCTCTCTGTTTATCTCTGTCTGTCTGTCTGTCTGTCTGTCTCTCTCTCTCTCTCTCTCTTTTCTCTCTCTCTCTCTCTCTCTCTCTCTCTCTCTCTCTCTCTCTCTTTCTTCTCTCTCTCTCCATTTATGTCTATGTAGCCAAGTCAATGTAGATAGAATCTCTCTCTCTCTCTCTCTCTCTCTCTCTCTCTCTCTCTCTCTCTCTCTCTCTCTCTCTCTCTCTCTCTGCCCTCCGCCCCTCCTTCTCTCTTCCCCCTCTCTCCCTCTGTCCTGTGTAAATGTATGCTTAGGTATGTGTCTTTATGCGTATGCGTGTGTTTGTGTGTGTGTCTGTGTGTTCTCTGTGTGTATGTTTGTTTGTGTGTGTGTCTGTGTATGTGTGGAGTGTGTACGTGTGCGTGCATGCGCGTGTGCGTGCTGTGTGTGTGTGTGTGTGTGTGTGTGTGTGTGTGTGTGTGTGTGTGTGTGTGTGTGTGTGTGTGTGTGTGTCTGTCTGTCTGTCTGTCTGTCTGTCTGTCTGTGTGTGTGCTCTCATCTTCCGTGTTCCTCCTGTGCCGTTAGTCCCACGCCGCTCATTTTGAGCTCTCCCTCACACAACCACATCCAGGCTTGCCTTGTCGCAGCCCCAGCACCGGCATTTGACAGTGAGCAATCAGTATCACGTCTTCCTAAGACAGCCACACTATAGGAGACCTCGCCAGCTGCTGCATCGTGTCGGTGGCGTTCAGTGATGAGGGAGTATGGTTTGCACTGGGAGAAAACTGCTTTGTCGGTGGCGTTCAGTGATGAGGGAGTATGGTTTGCACTGGAGAAAAACTGCTTTGTCGGTGGCGTTCAGTGATGAGGGAGTATGGTTTGCACTGGAGAAAACTGCTTTGTCGGTGGCGTTCAGTGATGAGGGAGTTGGTTTGCACTGGAGAAAACTGCTTTGTCGGTGGCGTTCAGTGATGAGGGAGTATGGTTTGCACTGGAGAAAACTGCTTTGTCGGTGGCGTTCAGTGATGAGGGAGCATGGTTTGCACTGGAGAAAACTGCTTTGTCGGTGGCGTTCAGTGATGAGGGAGTATGGTTTGCACTGGAGAAAACTGCTTTGTCGGTGGCGTTCAGTGATGAGGGAGTATGGTTTGCACTGGAGAAACTGCTTTGTCGGTGGCGTTCAGTGATGAGGGAGTATGGTTTGCACTGGAGAAAACTGCTTTGTCGGTGGCGTTCAGTGATGAGGGAGTATCGTTTGCACTGGACGAAAACTGCTTTGGAGATCGACGTCAATGCAGGGCATTTTCAAACTGGTGTTTTTCGGATAGTGTGGAGTGTTTTTGTGTGGTATGTGTCTGACTCTATCTGCCGACCTGTCCATCCGACTGTCTGCCTGTCACTGTGTGTTTCTCACTGTCTCTCTGTCTGCATTCACCGTGTACTCAAGGTTAGTGAAGTGTCCCAGCTGTCTCAAATCAGATCGAGTACACGAGAAATAGCATCGTGCTTTCACAGTCCACAGTAACAAAGCACCACATCTCTACATGTTGACCATTTCACAGTCCACAGGAAAACAAAACACCACATCTCTACATGTTGCCCATTTCACAGTCCACTGGAAACAAAACACCACATCTCTACATGTTGACCATTTCACAGTCCACAGGAAACAAAACACCACATCTCTACATGTTGACCATTTCACAGTCCACAGGAAACAAAACACCACATCTCTACATGTTGCCCATTTCACAGTCCACACGAAACAAAGCACCACATCTCTACATGTTGCCCATTTCACAGTCCACAGGAAACAAAGCACCCACATCTCTACATGTTGCCATTTCACAGTCCACAGGAAACAAAACACCACATCTCTACATGTTGACCATTTCACAGTCACAGGAAACAAAGCACCACATCTCTACATGTTGCCATTTCACAGTCCACAGGAAAAAAAGCACCACATCTCTACAATGTTGACCATTTCACAGTCCACAGGAAACAAAACACCACATCTCTACATGTTGACCATTTCACAGTCCACAGGAAACAAAACACCACATCTCTACATGTTGACCATTTCAAAGCTGAAAAAAAAGAAAATTGTACGAAAGAAAGAAACGAGAAAAAAGAAGTATATCATGAACAATTCAGAGTGGTACGTTTTCGAACAGGACATTCATTAATGATAAGGACATACAGCCTAGGCCACACCCTCTTCCGCCCTACATCACCTGCCTCACTCCTATCCCTACACACACACACGCTCAAGCCAGCGCGCACGCACACACACACACACACACACACACACACACACACACACACACACACACACACACACACACACACCACACACACAAACACACACACACACATGGATACATACACACATACATGCATACATACACTCAAAACACACAACACACACACACACACACAACACACACACACACACACCACACACACACACACACATACACACACACACGCACACACACACACACACACTGCAACTCACACGCACGCACGCGCACGCACACACACACACACACACACACACACACACACACACACACACACACACACACACACACACACACACGTGTACACACACACACACACACACACACACACACACACACACACACACACACACACACCACACACACACGAGCTGTTTAATAAATCAGGTATTGAGGATTTTGTTGATGGATCGACTCCTTTATCACTATCTAGTATATTAAACAATTTTGCTACTCTTGAATCTATTTCTAAATGTTTATTAGGCTGTTCACTTAATATTTATCTTTAGCATTTGTGATTGTTACAGTTACAATTTTAGTTTAAGTTAAACGTTCTGATGAATAGGGTGGGGTGGAGGGTTATGATTACATGTCTTACGTACTACTTTAAAACTTACACTCCCTAAAAAATGCATCTCTTTCATTCTTTGCATCAAGCTCACTCTACACTATAATATTGTCTGAATCACGTCTAGTGGAAGGACGTTAAACTGAAGAACAACAGCACACACACACACGAACGTACGCACGCACGCACGCGCGCGCGCACGCACACACACACACACACACACACACACACACACACACACACACACACACACCTCTGTCTCTCTCTCTCTCTCTCTCTCTCTCTCTCTCTCTCTCTCTCTCTCTCTCTCTCTCTTTCGCGCATCTTTTCAGAGGAACACACACACACACACACACACACACACACACACACACACACAAATGGGTTTTTTTTTTTAAAACAAAACACAAAAGATTTTTACGGAACATTCTTTATTAGGACGTTCAACTATCCACGAACGATGTTCGGAAAATGAAACAAAGAACGCCACCATCACCCACCACCATCAACACACCACCACCACCACCCCACCATCAACAGCGACGACACGGAAAGGTGACAGTCCCTTTGCTAGGATAGATACCTGTGGATCGTGTGGTGGCGGGGCTGACAATAGGGGCGGCGATAAGGTGACTGGCTGTCACGGCACACACACACAGGAGGTTTATGGCCCACTGCCGACGACAGCCCGGACACGTCAATCACTGAGCCGCCAATGACGATCACACTCTGCCTAATGAATATCGATTTGACCTTTAGATGGAGGGAGGAGAGAGAGAGAGAGAGAGAGAGAGAGAAAAGAGAGAGAGAGAGAGAGAGGAGATTCAAACAGGGAGAGAGAGAGATAGAGAAGAGAAGGTGGAGAGGAAGAAGGAGGGAGGGAGGGAGGGGTGGTTCGGAGAGGAGGGGGGGAGAGAGAGGGACGGGAGAGTGTCAAACAGACATGGAAGAGAGATTCAAACAGGGAGAGAGAGAGAGGGTGGGGTGGGGGTGGGGGGTCAGCTACGTGTAGTATACTCCGCTGTGTTGTACAGTATCGTGGTGTACTTCATTGTCGTGTACTTGCTAGCATTGTGTTTCATTGATTTCTATTGCATGCAGGATTATAGTACTGTATTGTACTGGCGCGTCATTGACTTGTATTGCATCGTAATGCAGGATTATAGTACTGTATTGTACTGGCGCTTCATTGCTCAGCATGGTATCCTATTGTACTATATAATATAGTCTGTTCAGCAGACACGTGTTACACTACATTTCTTTTATTGTAGTGTATTGTAGTTTACTGCATGGTATTGCAGTGTAGTGTAATGTGCTTTGTTGTGTTGTAAGGTGTTAAATTGTATGGCACAGTATTGCCTTCTTGTACTGTACTATATGTGCTAGTGTGCTGTGTGTTATGGAAGTTTATTATGGAAGCTCTGTGCTAGCGACTTTTTTTTTCAGCCCTCTTCAGCTGCTGTTTTTAAATGCCTTTCTTTACTGTCGCTTAGTTTTTCCTTTGATACGTTAGTCCCTTCATTTGTTGCCTTTGTGATTCTTTCTCTGATCTTTGTTCGAGACTTTTTTTTACCACGTTTACTCTGGTCTCCGTTTATAACGACAGTTTCAGTTTCATCAAGGAGGCGTCACTGCGTGCGGACTAGTCCATGTACGCTACACCACACCCGCTAAGTTTTGAGACCACGCTACGCATGATTGAAGCTGATGGATAAATGAATTAACACAAAGATGAGACAATTGAAGAAGAGGGTCTCGTGGCTACGACTCAGGGATGTCTGACCTACGCATTAGCCCAACGCGCTGGTCAGACCTTGAACACCTACCTACCATTTTTATTTGTTTGTTTGTTTGTTTGTTTTTGTGCAGTGGATGTACACGTGTGTGTATGATGTGCGGGCATGGGCCCAAATAACACGACATCTTTTGGCTAAATGGTTGTAAGACTTTCACACTGACCAGTGCGGGCACTAGCTGACCATTCCGTAGTGCCTGTCTGTCCACGTGGCTTTTGAGATGTTTTTGTCACGGTCAAAAATAGAAAACCAAGTCGTGGTCCAGGTTGTTTGGAATAAGCTCTAACTCAAATATTCTGGGCGCCCCGTAGAACGGCCCATGGTTCGGATCCAGCCAATTAAGCATAGGGGAGAGGCTCCACAAAGACGGTTGTCCGGCTAGACGGACTAAGCAGCTTTGACCGACGCCTCGATGTCTGCCCGGACCGATCTCAGTGCCTGGGCCAGAACTCATCTAGCCAATTTAGAGTGACCAGTGCCCACGACTTAAGCCACACGGCGCCAGTTAAGTAGGAAAGGGGGAAGGTAGTGCGTGGTGGGGGGTGAAATCTAGCTAATCAATTAAATGACCAATTGACCACCACAGAGAGTAAGGCGTGTAGGCGGGGACTGTCATGATTTGAATATCCAATGGAATTAGGGGGAGATAACTTCGGGTATCAGGGGTAAAAATACTGACCAATGGTACTCGCCCTTTTTGGACAGATCGGAACGGAATAAGAAGGATGTGAGAGTGAGAGAACGGGAGAACGAGGGGGAGAACGAACAGAGAGAGAGAGAGAGAGAGAGGTTCTGAGTGGAGCTCTGCAGGAGAGAGGGCAGAGAGAGAGATGAGGGGAGGAGAGAAGAGAACCAAGTTGAGAGATTAGCAGGAGTAGTCTGCAGAGGAGGACTAAAGAGAGATGTGGAAAGAGAGAGTTGCTAACTAATGAAGAGGAAAAGAAAGAAAAGAAAAAAAAAAAAAAAAAGAAAGAGCAACCATGTCCATTTGATAAGAGCAGACTAGAAGAGAGAGAGAGAGAGAGTGCAATGCGTTAATGCCGGAAGAAAGAAAGGGAGAACAGATCGATGTTGATAGTCACTGTTCTATCTTAACCGGGGGTTCGACCTCATACTTGGCCAGCGCCACTTTCATCGGCAGTCCAACCTGACCAGTGCCAGCAGTCTAAACCTGACCAGGTGCCAGCAGACCAAAACCAGTGCCAGCAGTTGTGTCGTGCTTGTGAAAGTGACAGTGAAAAGAAAAAGAAAAGAAAAGAAAAGACAGTGATTCGTGAATAGTTAAGATCACCTGGCCAGGTAAAGTAGAAATCTGTTTATACCCGGGTTAGTTAATGATGTTTTAGACAAATGATTTTGTGAAGTTCAGGAAAGAGAGAATGTTTTATTTTGTTTGATTCCTATGCATTGATGGTTCGTTCTATGAACATGTGTAGTAAAGTTATAGACTTTACTAGTGGTTTGATGTGACGAATGCATGATATATGAATGAGATCGTAAGCAAGCTGTGAGTGTGTTTGGGCTGTGCGCTAGTCCTTCCTCCATCGACATCACCGAGGTTGACAATTTATTGGCGAGCCTGCCAGGATATTCTGGCCCATTTATTATAATTGTTCAAACTTCTCAGAGAGGAAGCTGGGTGGGATTCAAGTGTTGTAATCCTAAGACAAGGGGTTGTCTTACTGTATGTTCCCAAGATAGTTAAAATACTAGGCTTGGCATTGCTTCCAAGATAGTTAATACTAGGCTTGGCATTTCAGCCCCAGAGTACTTATTTCGCACAGATTGCCTATAATTCGCTCTCATAGTTGGGTCAGGCGCTGGGCGTCTTATAAAAACTAACTACGTTGTCCCAAGCTAATATATCATTCATAGGATTGTGCTATTACGTCACTCGTGTCGGTAACCACCGTTTGGCTGTCGTAGTAATAAATCTTGTTCAAAAAAAGAAAAAAAAAAAAAAAGAAAGAGATATAATGGCGGAAGAAAGAACACCCCTATTGGGAACAACTTGTGAGCGTCGCTCGTGATCTAGGTTACTCAGGAGATGAGTTGCGTGCATTCGTTGAAAAACCAACAAAAGATGGGAAAGGGATGAGCGAGCAGAAAGCGACGTGTCGCGGTAGAAAAAGAAGAAACAGAAAGAATAAAGAGGAAACAGAAAGAATAAGGAAGCACAGGAAACAGAAAGAATGAAGCAGGAAACAGAAAGATTAAAGGTTCAATTAGAGTTAGAGAAAGTGAGAATACAAAGGGAGACCACCGAGGATGGTAGCTCACTTTCAGTGACTCTGTGCGCAGCTATGCCCCGACCCAAGTTGCCAAAATTCTCGGAGGGAACCGATTCGATTGATGCATAATCAGTCTTTTTCGAAACGTTTGCGACCAGTCAGGGTTGGCCTCCAGAAGAGTGGGCAGTCATTTTTGTCAGCGTTACTGACGGGTAGGCATTACAGATTTTTACTGCGTTCCCAGCAGAAACAACAGTCTGATTCGGCGCTGTGAAGGAATCGTTGATGAAAGGATTTGACCTCACAGAGGAAGGATTCAGGAAGAAATTTCGTTCAGCTAAATTACAAGCAGGTGTGACGTACACTCAGTTTGGTGCACGTTTGGATCACTATTTTGAGAAGTGGTTAGAGTTGAGCGGTACGAAGAAGGAGTTCGCTGAGTTGAAAGAGCTAGTTATGAAGGAACAGATTTTGTCAGGTTGCGGCCCTGAGTTAACCATACATTTGAAAGAGAGACAGCCAGAGACAGCGGAGAGTTGCTGAAGTTCGCAGAGGTGTATAGAGAGGCACGTTTGGGCACTAAGGTGCAGGAGAAACAGGTGCTAGGCACAGGTGAGAGGTGCAAGGAGACTAGGAGAGTTTTCTGCAAAGTCTGCAAACCCCAGTGGTGGGCAAAGGAAGGGCAAAGGGACATTAGGTGTTTCATTTGTCACAAGAAGGGACATGTGGCGAGGGATTGTCGCATGAGGTTCCAGAAGGCGCAGCCTTGCAAGAAGTGGATAAGGGTCGTCAAGGGAAACGACCTGCAGTGGAACAAAAGGGATTCAGTCTGAAGAGGGTGGAGTGAAAGCCTATGGCTAGCACTGGACAGCAGTCAGTGTCAGGGATGGAGGGCACTAGGGAGAGTGGTTCGTTACCAGTGGAAGAAGGGTGGATTGGCCAGCAGAGGGTAAAAGTGTTACGAGACACTGGTTGTTCATGCGGTGTAGTCGAACAACGCTGGTCGAGAAAGGGATTTGACAGGGCAAACCCAGACCTGTCTCTAATCGAGGCACTGTGAGGGAGTTTCCAGTTGCTAAGATAGAAGTACTACCCCTTACTTCTCAGGCGAGTTGTCTGCGTTGGTGATGGAGAAACCCTTCACGATTTGATCATTGGAAATATTCCAGGGGCAAGGGATCCAGGGGGATCCTGAGTTGTTGACTGCTACAGGGGCAGCGGTTCAAACATGGAGCAAGAAGGAGGGAAAGGTTGATAAACCGTTAGTCGTTCCGGCAAGGAAGTCAGGCATAGATGTGTCGCCTGATGAGTTTGGGGCAGCGCAGGAACAAGACCCTTCGCTCGTGAAGTCTTGGGAGTTGGCAAGAGGTGGAGAGAAACAGGAGGTTAGAGGAGGTGAGACCAGAATTTCTTGTGAAAGGCGGGCTGTTGTACCGAGTGTTCACCAAGGGGAAGACAGGTAAGGTGACCACTCAGTTAGAGGTACCAGCAGGTTATCGTGACACTGTCATGTCAGTGGGTCACGAGTCGCTCATGGCGGGTCATCTCGGCACCAGCAAAACGCTGACCGAATCTTTGATGACTTTCATTGGCCAGGGGCAATGGCAGACATCAAGCGTTTCTGCATGTCATGTGACGTGTGTCAAAGGTCAGCCACAAGAGGGGTGAAGAGGAAGGCGCCTCTAAAACATCCCCCTTTAATTGACACACCGTTCAGGAGGGTGGCTATTGATCTGATTGGCCCAATCTCGCCCTGTCCCAAAGGTGGGCACAGGTATGAGACATGTAAGGTTGCAAAGGAAAGTTTGCAGAAGGCTAGGGTCGTCCAGAAGAAGCAGTATGACAGGAAGGTTGAGGAAGCAATTCCTCAAGGTGGGGAGATCAAGTCCTGTTACTGCTTCCCACGGATCATAACAAGCTGCTGATGCATTGGAAGGGACCATTCACCATCATTGAAAGGTAGATCAGGACTACCGAATCGATGTGAATGGAAAATCAAAACTTTTGATGCAAATTTGCTCCGCAAATATATTCAGCGTGAGACTCAGCACATAGGCGCAGCAGCAATCATTGATGGAGGTGAAGGGACCCAGCAGAAGAAGGGGAGATTTTGTTGCCTGAGTTTCCAGGAGAAGAGTCATACAGGGATGTGTCACTGTATGAAGGGCTAGACAGTAGGAGACAGGAGGAAGTTAGGGGGCTCCTAGAACAGTATAGGGCGTCCCTGACTGATAAACCAGGCAGGACAAAATCTAGAGACATGTACGGTGGAGTTAACATCGCAAAAACCCGTACATGTGAAAGCCTACCCGATCCCATATGCCACCCAAACAAGTGATCGAGGAGGAGGTAGAAAGATGTTGGACCTTGGGGTGATCGAACCGTCCAATCATCATATAGTGCACCCGTCGTCTTAGTAAGGAAAAAGTCAGGTGAGCATCGATTCTGTGTCGACTATAGACGTCTGAACAGTGTCACCAAGGTCGATGCAGAGGTCATACCGAACATGGAAGACCTGTTCGCTCAGATCGCCACAAGCAAGAGCCAGTATTTCACCAGGATAGATCTGAGCAAGGGTTACTGGCAAATAGCCTTGAGTGAGGACTCAAAGGAAGTCACAGCATTCTCCACTCCTATGGGGCTATACAGTGGCGAGTACTTCCTTTTGGTATGGTCAACGCACCTGCAGTCTTCTCTCGGATGATGAGGAAGTTATTGACGGGGTTGGAAGGCGTTGTGAATTTCATGGATGACATTCTGATAGCATCCGAGACATGGGAGGGAGCATATGAGGCAGCTAGGAGCAGTTTTAGAGAGGTTGAGACGAGCCAATCTCACAGCCAGACCAACAAAGTGCCAGGTTGGTTTTCCAAGCCTGGAGTTCCTAGGTTTTGTTGTCGGAGGCGACACAAAGCAGCCAGAAAGGGGAAAGGTGGAGAAGATGATGAATTCAGAGAGACCAAGACCAAAACAGAAGTCAGGAGTCTGCTAGGTTTTATTGGGTTTATAGGGAGTTTGTTCCAAATTTCGCAGCAATCACGAGTCCTCTCAGTGATTTGGTCAAGGCAGGGAAACCGGCAGTGGTCGAATGGTCAGACGCTGCAGAGCAAGCACTGCAGACGGTGTTGGAAAGACTAGGTTCCCGTCCCTCTTGAAGCTACCTGATATGTCTAAACCATTTCTGTTGCGTACAGATGCATCAGGTGGTGGGATAGGTGCAGTATTGCTGCAGGAGCATGAAGAGGTCGAGTTTTTCCTGTGAGGTATGCGAGCAGGAAGTTGACAAAGTGTGAAGAAGGGTACGCAAACTGTAGAGAAGGAGTGTTTAGCTGTCGTGTGGGCCGTGCAGAAGTTCCACAAATACTTGTATGGGAAAGAGTTCGTGATAGAGATGATCATCAACCACTCAAATTCCTGCAGGAGGCGCAGTTGAAAAACAGCAGAGTTCTGCGTTGGGCAATGGCACTGCAGCCCTACAGGTATCGAGTGCAGTACATTCCCGGTCGACAGAATGTCGGAGCTGACTATTTAAGCCGTTTTAGTCTAGCAAGCTGCAACTCAGAGGAAGTCAGTCATATCCGGGGTGCTTTGTTGATAATATGTGTTGATTACAGTTATGTTGATTGGATATGGGTTCATTCCCAGTTGGCTATGGTTCATATTTTTTTGTGTGAGACTTGTTCATATTTTCTTTGTGAGACTTGTTCATGTGAATGTAGTTATGCTTGGAGCATACAGTCGCTTGTGTAGTGATGCATTATTTGCAATAAGTGAGGACGGAGATTCCCCAGTGAAGTGTCATGGATCGTGATCTTTATATTGTGCTTTCATAAGAATTGTGAAGAGAAGATATGGCAAATCCGCAGGTAGGGGAATCGCATAAGTGCGCACAGAGGTCGTTATAAAATGAATTGAAATAACGCAAGAGCGCACGTCAATGATAACTCATTGGAGTGGTATTCACTAATGATATATTTTATATTTAAAACCGTTGGTTGTAAAGTATTTTTTTAAACTTTGCAGTGTAGCTGTGTGTCAGCAATTCGGTTGTTGGTTTTTGTACCGTGGTTTTGAGACGATGCGGTGCATAGTCTTTTGCAAGGGGAAATTGTCACGGTCAAAAATAGAACAACCAAGTCGTGGTCCAGGTTGTTTGGACATAAGCTCTACTCAAATATTCTGGGCGCCACGTAGACGGCCATGGTTCGGATCCAGCCAATTAGTAGGGGAGAGGCTCACAAAGACGGTCTGTCGGCTAGACGGACTAAGCAGCTTTGACCGACGCCTCGATGTCTGCCCGGACCGATCTCAGTGCCTGGGCCAGACTCATCTAGCAATTTAGAGTGACCAGTGCCCACGACTTAAGCCACACGGCGCCAGTTAAGTAGGAAAGGGGGGAAGGTAGTGCGTGGTGGGGGGTGAAATCTAGCTAATCAATTAAATGACCAATTGACCACCACAGAGAGTAAGGCGTGTAGGCGTGACTGTCATGATTTGAATATCCAATGGAATTAGAGGGAGATAACTTCGGGTATCAGGGGTTAAAAATACTGACCAATGGTACTTGCCCTTTTTGGACAGATCGGAACGGAATAAGAAGGATGTGAGAGTGAGAGAACGGGAGAAACGAGGGGGAGAACGAACAGAGAGGAGAGAGAGAGAGAGAGTTCTGAGTGGAGCTCTGCAGGAGAGAGGGGCAGAGAGAGAGATGAGGGGAGGAGAGAAGAGAACCAAGTTGAGAGATTAGCAGGAGATAGTCTGCAGAGGAGGACTAAAGAGAGATGTGGAAAGAGAGAGTTGCTAACTAATGAAGAGGAAAAGAAAGAAAAGAAAAAAAAAAAAAAGAAAAGCAAAGCAACATGTCCATTTGATAAGAGCAGACTAGAAGAGAGAGAGAGAGAGAGAGTGCAATGCGTTAATGCAGGAAGAAAGAAAGGAGAACAGATCGATGTTGATAGTCACTGTTCTATCTTAACCGGGGGGTTCGACCTCATACTTGGCCAGCGCCACTTTCATCGGCAGTCCAACCTGACCAGTGCCAGCAGTCTAACCTGACCAGGTGCCAGCAGACCAAAACCAGTGCCAGCAGTTGTGTCGTGCTTGTGAAAGTGACAGTGAAAAGAAAAGAAAAGAAAAGAAAAGACAGTGATTCGTGAATAGTTAAGATCACCTGGCCAGGTAAAGTAGAAATCTGTTTATACCCGGGTTAGTTAATGATTGTTTTAGACAAATGATTTTGTGAAGTTCAGGAAAGAAGAGAATGTTTTATTTTGTTTGATTCCATTGCATTGATGGTTCGTTCTATGAACATGTGTAGTAAAGTTATAGACTTTACTAGTGGTTTGATGTGACGAATGCATTGATATATGAATGAGATCGTAAGCAAGCTGTGAGTGTGTTTGTGCTGTGCGCTAGTCCTTCCTCCATCGACATCACCCGAGGTTGACAGTTTTGTGTTCCTTTATGTTTTTTAAATAAAAAAACTAGAGTGAAATTTAGATGTAAAAGCTGAAAATCGCAGCGGCTGGCACACTCCCGCACAGAAATGTTTCATCCGCCTTAAGGATGCCGATTCTGTAGCTCCTCTGTTGTTTACTGCTGCACATAATTATCTGCGTATTTTCTTTGTTGTTTGTCTCTTTTTTTTTTTAGGACCGGGAACTTTTTCCCCCTACCTGGCTTTTAGCAGACCAGAAAACAGAGAGAGAGAGAGAAAACAGAGAGACAGACAGACAGAGAGAGAGAGAGGGGAGAGGAGAGAGAGAGGAGAGAGGAGAAAAGAGAGAGAGAGAGAGAGAGAGAAAATTCAAAGAAAGACAGAGAGAGATTCAAAGAGGGGGAGAGAGAGAGTGGGAGATTCAAAGAAAGAGAGGGAGGATTCAGGAAGAGAGAGATTCAATGGAAAAAAAGGGAGAGATAGATTCAAAGAGAGAGAGAGAGATTCAAAGAGAGAGAGATTCAAAGAGAGGGAGATTCAGAGAGAGAGAGAGAGAGAGAGAGAGAGAGAGAGAGAGAGAGAGAGAGAGATTAAAAGAGAGAGAGGTTGAAAGAGAGAGAGATATATTCAAAGAGAGAGGGAGAGATTCGAAGAGAGAGAGAGGGAGAGAAAAGAGCGCGCGCGAGAGAGAGAATTTAAAGAGAGAGAGGGGGAAAGAGAAGGAGAGAGAAAGGGAGGGAGAGAGAGCGAGAGAGAGAGACTTTTGCCCTGCCACACACGTTGCCAGCCCTGAAAGGTCCTGGGGTGATCGGCTTAGTAACAACAGTAAAACAAACACTGTCAGAAATCTCTGTTGTACTGTGTAGGGTGTATTGTATGATATTGCATTGTACCGTACCGACCCGTGTGACCCATCATCACAGTGTACTGTGTAGGGGTGTATTGTATGATATTGCATTGTACTATTGTACCGTACCGACCTGTGTGACCCATCATCACAGTGTACTGTGTAGGGTGTATTGTATAATATTGCATTGTTACTATTGTACCGTACGACCTGTGTGACCCATCATCACAGTGTACTGTGCAGGGTGTATTGCATGATACTGCATTGTACTATTGTACCGTACTGACCCGTGTAACCCATCATCACAGCGTACTGTGTAGGGTGTATTGCATGATATTGCATTGTACTATTGTACCGTACCGACCTGTGTGACCATCATCACAGCAGACGGTGGAATTGGATTGCTGCGCTCGGGCAGAACATATCGCCAGAGTACTGCGCCACCTGTCTGCGTTATTTTTTACTGACCTGCCAACACGGATTTTTTTTTTAGAAATAAAGAATGGAGGAAGCTGAAGACTTCAAAAGCCTTTTCCCTTCTTTACACCGCTCGCGCATGTGATTGCGATCAATACAAACATTTCCATGTCCCAGTTAAGTATCGTTGCTGTAGTACTCTTCATAAAAGTACACTTATTATTTTCCCTGCTCTTCCACATCATTGATCGAAGACATTTTCTGGATTCGGAATCAGGAAGTGTTCTCGGAACAATGAAAGTTCCTGTGGAGTTTAGGATGAAAATAGAAAGGTTGTCATTAACCCTATAAAAAGTAAACATGTTGTCGTCAGTAGAAATGTTCGTCATTAACCCTATAAAAGTAACCTGTTGTTGTCGTTCAGTAGAATGTCGTCATTAACCCTGTAAAAAGTAAACATTGTCACCCCTGTCACTTTTGCACACAGGCATTCATGACAGCATTTACTCCATACGCACACGCAATCCCTTTTCCCAAACCACCAAAAGGCGCACTACCGAATGTTTTTTTTCCCCCCCTTCCTTCGGGGAAAAACATTTTACTAAATCCTAAAAACCAATTTTAAACAGTTTTTAACATCATCCCTTTTAACCAAATTTTCCCAGTTACATCAATCACTTTTGTAAAGTCATCCTTTACATAACCCTGGCCCAAGTCCAACCAGGGGAATAATTATTCCCTTTAATCATTATCATGCCTCTTTAAAGTAAGACTCGTTCCCTACCCTCATGTTCCCCGTCTTCCAGAAATCGAACGCCCCCCCCCCCCTTAATTCTCCCCTCACTGGAGATTGAGTTCCCACTCCCCTCCCCGCTTCTTCTGTCATGGGAGTTTGATTTAACCCCCCCTATTCTCCTGTCACTGGAGGATGACGAATTCCCAAACCCCTCCATGGGGTTTTAATTGCTGGGCGAATACCCGGGGTGTTCCCCACCCATGGCATCTTTAACCACCTCACGGGTGAAAAGGTGGGTGAAAGGGGGAAGGGCTGAAACAGAAAAAGGTTCGTGTAAGTAACCTGCTTCCCATTTATTATGATTTTTCTTTTCTTTTCTTTATTTTCCCCCCGTACTTTCCCCCCAAATCTTGGTCACTGGTTTAAAAGGTCGAGGGGGGGACCGCGTCCGGGGCAGGTTCGAGTCAGGCCATTCTGGGCTAAAACTGATTCTTTCCTCCTCCTTTTAGTGCAACCAGTGTTCAAAAAACATACCAGCACCCCCCCAACCCTTTTTAAACTTTTCCTCGGGGGTCATTTCCCCCCAATGACCACGTTTTTTTCTTTACTGAGTCATTCTCACAATTTTTTGGGAGGGGCCGGTACACTAGTAAGCCACATAAATATTCTCCTTTTTAGTTGTGCAGGGGGGGAAAGATTATACACTTACAAATTAGGGCGTACACCCTTGATGGAGGCACTCCATGACCCCCCCCATCCTGGGGAAAAATTTTCTCCAGAAAATTTTTTTTAAAAACCTTCACTTAAAACCATTTCAGTGAATCTCAAAAATTTTCCCCATCACACATATTCCCCCCAAATTAAAATACGAAAAGAATAAATCACATATCCCCCAAAATGGTATTTAAATTTTTCGTCTTTCTAAAAAAAAAGACATTTTTTGACCCATTTTTCGCAAAAACACAAATTACGGGGGAAAAAAACAATTGGGATATTACAATTCAAATAAAAATTGTGTTTTTTAAATTAAGATGTAAGCACTTTTTTCCCCTGCTTTTGCCCAAACCTTTTTGTTAAAAAAACCCCCCGAAAATAGAATATTTCTATTAAATTTTTTCAAAGCATTTAAAAAAAAAAACCCAAATTTAAAAAAATTTTTTTTTTTCCCCACATGAATTTTAGCCATTGAAATAAAATTTTTTCCCCTTATTGAAAAATTAACAAAGAAAAAATTTGGTTTTGTCCATGCACAATCAAAATTGTTTATACATTCTAAAATTTTTTTGTCAACAATAAAAAAATTTCATTTCACAAAAAATTAATAATTTTTTTTTCATTTTTAAAAAAAAACAAAAATAAATTGTATTACACCACAAGTTTTTTTTTTTAAAACCCCCTATAACTTCAAAAAGAAAATTTAAAGCATAAATCCTTTGATTTAAATGTCATAGCAACAATGCATGTAAAAGGGGAACACGAAATCTTAAAACCCCAAAAAAACAGGAATAGCCCTTAAGGGGGCATTCCATTTGTCCTGAATATTCTACTGCCTAAATTTCCTAAATTTTGTTTCCCAGCCCTTTAATTAAAACCCTTAATCCTGCCAAATCATTTAAAAGTCTACCCAAATAATTTCCTTCTAAAGGCGACCAGATTCTTCAAGTTGGGAGGGTGGGGTCAACACGGTATTTTTTAATTTCTGTAATCGAGCAGAAAGCCCCCGAGCATCGGGTTTGTACCAATACAACGGGTGACTTTTATAGGGGTAAAAAGTTTTTTGGCCTTTCAATCCAGCTTACTTTGATTTCCTCACAACCCTTTTTTGCAAAGGGGGGGGTATGGTCGGGTTCGCACTGGTTTTTCGTATTAATTAATCTTTTTGGGGTTCAATCCCATCCTGTCTGGGGTTTCTGTAAACAATTTTAAAAATTTTTAAATTTCTTTGAGGTTCTGTTTGATTAAAAAATTTTCGCCGAACCCCATGTCAAGGTTTCCCCTTTGATCCAATAAATAAACACCTCTCCCCCTTAAATTTAAACCACCACACTTGTTTTTCACAATTTTTGATTGCCCTGAATTTTCATTGGGAAAAAAAACTTTCACTGAAATATTGCAGTTGACATCATTTGCCAGGAAATCCATTAAACGCTGGGGGAAATTTTTGTCGTTCAACATACTTTTTCAAAAAATTTCACATGGATCCTTTCCCATGTTTCCCATTTTTCATATAAATCGCAAAAAGTTTTTCGACCCCCTGAAAAGGACCCTTCCACATAACACAAAGCTTGTTTTTTCATCAGTAGTAAAAAGGGATTTATCCCCTAACGAGGAACGTGCCTTCGTTTTTCTATCTCAAAAACTCTGTTTTCATCAGCGCTGTTAGCAAGCTCCATATCTTCAAACGATTTGCAGTTCAAAAACTTTGGAAAACCTTTTTTTAAGTCGGGGATGCCCGTTTTTTTTCGCCCTTTTGTTCATCGTAATCCAAAACCCCTTTGGTGATGTCCAAAAGAATTAAAATGGGAAAACCCCGGTTTGTTCGGCATTTCCCTTATCCCAAAAAAAGCCGGTTTGAAACATCCCTTTCATGGGGCCCTCCCCGAAAACCTTTCTCACTGGATTTTAAACTTTCCATTGAAACGTTCAACCATCCCTTCGTTTGGGGGTGATTGGCGGGGTTTTGAAAGGGAAGAGTTGAAAGCTGAAAAATTTCTCTCAGGGAATGGAAAAAAAATTTGGTTCCCAACCGGGGAAAATTTCGTCTAAGCCCACCGGGAAAAAACGCAGTAAGCTTCACGACAGACACGTATAAATTTTTCCCCGGGGAAAAGCTTCTGGTCCCTTGTGCGTATCCCCAAATTTAAAGTTAGCGATATCCGGAGAGACAGTGGTAAAGGCCCCCAAACAATCAATCCCCCCTCCCAAAGGGGGCAAAAGGGAAAGGCTTTTGGAAAAAAGGTGAAATGGAACGCGACTTTTGGATGTCTTTTGGCGATGTACATGACGGCATTTTCTGTAAACCCCCCTTTTGACCCGGGCCATAAAAAGAATAAAGAACTTTTTTAAATGTTTTTTGATTCCCCAGTGCCCAGCAAACAAGCTCAGGCTGTTAGAATGTTTTCTCTAATTTTTGGGAACGAAATTTGTTTTTGTCTGTCCAGGTACCACCTGGGGAATGTCAGAGCCAGTATTACGTTGGTTTTTTCCTTTGGGTATGTCGTGACAGTCTTTTTTAGCAGCAAAAAGTATTGTCTCCAGTTTCGTTTTTCCCTGCATTTTTTTTAGATATTGGGGAAACTGGGTTCTCATTTTGAGCTTTTGGGTTTGTACCTTTCCTGCTTTGATTTGATTTATCAAAGAAAAGGAAATAACTCCCCCCCCACCTTACTGAAACCGACACCTTTTAAATTTCCCCAAATCAATCGCAGACTGGGTTTCGTAACAAGCGGTGAAAAATCCGGAGTATACGGGTATCGCCCCGAAAATTTTGAGGGGGAAACGTTTAATCTTGCCCCCAAAAAAGATACATTTTTTGGACAGTGCAGAAACGGTTTAAGCACAAAAGATTTTCTTACACCGAGGTGGTGCCAGGGGTTCCAAAACCGAAGTGAAATCTTGATGGCTCCGTTTTTAAACCAGCCCATAAACCGTTGAGTGGTCCAAAAAAAGGCCTTTTTCCACAAAAGGGGGGAACTATGCGAATTTTGAATCATTTTTTTTAAAAGGGGAAATTTTTTAAAAGGGGGAATTTCCCATACAAAAAAACATGCTTTGTCTGATGGGGCGTGACGAATTGTGAACTTCGGTTTGTCCACGAATCCCAAAAGGTCTAGCGGGGGTCGTTTCCCGACCTGGAACGTTTGCTGGGAGAAGGGGTTTTTTTTTTCCCGGCGGGGGTACTGGTACTGACGAAACATCGAACCGGGGACCCCTGCCCTTTTTAGGATAGGGTTAAATCCTTAACCCAGAAATGACCCACGATTTCCTTTCCTTAATTTTCCCCTGTCCCGAGGGGTTTGTACGACGCATAACCAAAATGGAAAATTCTCCTTTTCCTACCCACCCCCTTACGGGGTAGCGTACAATACGATCACCATCAATTTTTCCCTACCCTTTAAAATTTCCCTTTTTTTAAGAAATGGCCAGATCTTTCTCACGCTCTAGAAATTTGCCCCCTAAAAGGGATCTAGCAGTGATTGAAAGTTTTGTTCGTTTTTGATAAATCGATCCATCGATCTAAACAATGATATACGAATTAGAAACGACGGAAACGATTCCCTTTGTCCGGGCGCACAGAACGGAAACGTTCGCGAAAACGATCAGCAGAACATTAAATTTCTTTAGGAGTTCTTCTTTCAACTATCCAAGTTAAATTTTGTTTCGCGCGAGTGTTGGTACGTGCCCAAGCCTACCTTAAACAACGACGCAATAAAATGTCCCTTTTCCCTTTTGGGCCCAACCCCAAGACGTTTTCGCGACTTTCAAAACGGAAAAGAAAATCTGTCATCTTTTTTTTTTTTTTCCCCGAAAGGCGGTAACTTTGGAATAATATTCTGATTTTGATTGAGCGGCGCTTGCGGAACCGACTGGTGGAGCTGGTGGAGGTTCTCTCGATGCCTGTATTTTCTAATCTCAGCATCATCCTAGTTCCCAAAATGCTCAACTTAAATTGACGTTCTTTATCTTCAGCTTCCCTCTGTAGTCTTTTTCTTCAATTTCAGCTTCCCTCTGTATTCTTCTTTCCTTCAGCTTCACTCTGTAGTCTTTCTCTTTCAACTTCTAAATTCCTTAGATTTTCTTCTCTTTCTAGTTTCCTTTGATTTTCTTCTTCTCTAGTTTCCTTTGATTTTCTTCTCTCCTCTCTTAGCCTGTCTGCCCTATCTATGCATTGTTGCCCATAGTTAGTAAATTTTCTCCATCAAAACCCAAGCGTTCCGCTTGTTGAACATATTTTTCAAAAACATCCATAATGAACCGTCAACAGATATAAACACAAAACAATTCCTAAGTAGGAATAAAAATAAGGCGATATATGATGATGTATATGTTTCACAAAACGTAATTATAAATATACAAATAAAGAATTCAATTCCGGTATAAACAGAAAACGCTTACTAAACAAGGTAATATGAAACACAAGGAATGTATTTTCCCAGAAGTATTTGGTTCTCGAAAACAGGTATCAATTTGTATTTTTTTTTAATTAACGTTCAATGCTAATCTGTTTTTTCCTAAGAAAGGAAAAACAAAACAATAACGTTTTCTAAAAATAAATTTTTTAAAAAGTTTAGTTCTTAAATTTTCTTGTTGTCAGTCTTTCTTTCTTATTTAATTTCAAGTGAATTTAAAAAAACAAATGTACGCCTTATACAAAAAATAAATTTTAAAATTTACAAAACAATGGAATCAAAAACAATAAAGGGGGAAGAAAACACAAACTAGCGGAAATCCTACCTAAAGTTTGAAAATGTGAAAGAAACTAGATAGGGCTTATTTGAGGAGAAGTTTAAGAGGTTTTGAAAAAGGGGTTGAAACGGAATAAAAACACGGAATCGGAACATTGAGAAGAAATCAAGAACAGCAAAAAGAACCCGTCAGACACCCCCTAGTGGTCACTGTCTCCCGTGAAACTGGGAGACGGGAAAAAAAAAATCACGCACAATATACACACTACAGTAATAATACAAAATGTTTCCAATCAATCAATAAATGCACATTCCCCAAACGCAAAAAAGAAATCACAAACAAAATAAAACAAATAGAAAATTTTATTTGGAGGAGTTTTCCCGCATTTGGGCAACCTCTTCCTGTTGAAGGAGACAAGGTCGGTTCAAACTTGGGAAAAAGGGGACTATTGAAATGAACGATAGGACAGAGAGAGAAAAAAAACAAAAAAACCTAATAAGGGCGATCACGGTGCTCCCACTCTTGAACAAACCGCTCAATGTACG
Organism: Conus ventricosus; assembly: GCA_018398815.1. Taxonomy (NCBI): domain Eukaryota; kingdom Metazoa; phylum Mollusca; class Gastropoda; order Neogastropoda; family Conidae; genus Conus; species Conus ventricosus. Next base: position 3,140,314 of record CM031614.1, on the reverse strand, counting down.
AGAACGGTGGGCTCACCGATGGGGGAAAAGGCAAAAAGGGAATCACGGCTGCTCCCACTCTTGAACTAACCGTCAATGTAGCGAGAAGCGGTGGGCTCACCGATCGGGGAAAAGACAAAATAGGAATCACGGCTGCTCCCACTCTTGAACTAACCGCTCAATGTAGCGAGAAGCGGTGGGGCTCCCCGATCGGGGAAAAGGACAAATAGGGAATCACGGCGCTCCCACTCTTAAAAACCGCTTTAATGTAGCGGGGAAGCGGTGGGGCTCACCGATCGGGGAAAGGACAAAATAAGGAACAAAAAACCAACAAAAAACTTACAAAACGCAGAGTCAGAAATAAGAGAGATGTTCTCACTCGCACGAAATAAACCACTCACACACATAAACAGAAAAAAATTGCCAATACACAATAAAAATTAAACTTTCTTTTTTTTTTTCCTTCCCTCAAACCCTTGAGGGTACAAATCAAAATCTTTTTTCAGACCCGAGGGGACAAATACAATTTTCCCCTGGGTACAAATCAAAATCTTTTCCAGGCCCCCGGCAAAAATAGAAATCTTCTTTTTTTCCCCAGGGAAACAAAACGGTAGCTACGTCGGCTCGTCGGGTCACCACTGTCACACCGTCACTTTTTTCACACAGGCATTCATGCAGCATTTATCCATACGCACACGCAATCTTTCCAATCAAGCAAAAGGCGCACTACCGAATGTTTTTCTTCTCCCCCTTCCTTCAGGGAAAAACACTTTACTAAATCACATCAAACAATTATAAACGATTTTATACGTGCATCCTTGTAACCCAAATTTTTCCCCGTTACATCATACACTTTCTGTAAAGTCATGGCCTTCACATAACACGGCCCAAGATCCAACCAGGAAATAATTAAAATTTCCCTTTAATCATTGATGCTATGCCTGCCCTCAGATGTAAGACTCGTTCCATACCGTCGTGTTTCCCCTGTCTCTCTCAGACATCGTACGCCCCTTGAATTCTCCCGTCACTGGAGATATGAGTTCCGACCCCTTTTCCCCTCGACTTCTTCTGTCACGGGAGAGATGATGAGTTCCCAAATTTCCCTCTCCCTCGACTTCTCCTGTCACTGGAGAGAGGGACGATTCCAACTCCTCTCCCTGGAGTCTTTAATTGCTGGGGCTGAACTACCGGTGTTTTTCCCACACCTGGCCATCTTTAACCCCCCTCACGGGGTGAAAGGTGAAGGGTGAAGGTAAAGGGTGAAAACACGAATAAGTTCGTGTAATACCTGCTTCCCAATTTAAATATAAAATTCTTTCTTTCCTTTTCTTTAGGTTTTCCCCTGTAGCTTTCCCAACTATCTATGGCTCACCGGGTAAAGACTGGTCAGCAGTGAGGCCCAGCGTCCTGACAGGTTCGAGTCTCTAGGCCATCTGCTGGGCTAAAACTGATTCTTTCCCCCCTCCTCCTAGTGAGTGCATTACTCAGTGTTCAAAACACATGACCAGCACCCTCCCAAACCCTTATTAAACAAATCTCTCAGTGGTCACTTTCACCCAATGACCACGTTTGTTTCTTTACTGAGTCATTCTCACAATTTTTGGGGACGCCCGTACACTAGTCCCAAACCACATGAATAATTTTTCTTTTTTGTTGTGGCATGGGGAAATGATTCAAATCACTTACTACATGTGATGGAGCTCACATGCCTTGATGTGAGGTACGTCAATGACAAACATGTTGTTGTCGTCAGTAGAAATGTTCGTCATTACCCTGTAAAAGTAAACATGTTGTCGTCAGTAGAAAAAGTTCGTCATTAACCTATAAAAAGTAAACATGTTGTTGTCGTCAGTAGAAATGTTCGTCATTAACCCTATAAAAAGTAAACATGTTTGTCGTCAGTAAAATGTTCGTCATTAAAACCCCATAAAAAGTAAACATGTTGTTGTCGTCAGTAGAAATGTTCGTCATTAACCCTGTAAAAAGTAAACATGTTGTTGTCGTCAGTAGAAAGTTCGTCATTAACCCATAAAAAGTAAACATGTTGTCGTCAGTAGAAATGTTCGTCATTAACCCTATAAAAAGTAAACATGTTGTTGTCGTCAGTAGAAATGTTCGTCATTAACCCTATAAAAAGTAAACATGTTTGTCCCTCAGTAGAAATGTTCGTCATTAACCCTAAAAAAAAGTAAACAGTTGTCATCAGTAGAAATGTTCGTCATTAACCCTATAAAAAGTAAACATGTTGTCGTCAGTAGAAATGTTCGTCATTAACCCTATAAAAAGTAAACATGTTGTTGTCATCAGTTCGGAAAGGAAAAAGCAAACTGACTTGGTAATCACAAGACAAAGTCAGGTTTCCCCCCCCCCCCCCCCCCCCCCCCCAAAACCACTCCCCTCCCCTACTCCTCTTTAAAATATTTTTGCCCATTGTTATTAACAAGAGAATAGTTGGTGTGCTAACAGAGCAATGTTAAACTCCTCAATTATCACCAGATCGTTAGCTGGTGTGCTAACAGAGCAATGTTAAACTCCTCAATTATCACCAGATCATTAGTTGCATCCTTTCACTTGCCTGGCTCCAGTCTCTAGTCAAGACCAGCTTTAAAAATAACGTCCCGCTCCCCCTCCCTCTCGTCTCAAGCCCCATCCAATCTTCCCCCATCACCACGAGAGAGAGAGAGAGAGAGACAACCTACGATATTGCTGCGCTGTTAAAATAATTATCCGGTCAAATGCATCCGAGCTGGCCAATTTCCCATTCCTTATCAACGTGTCGATTGTTTTGCCGCTTGTGATGCCGCCTACTTTTTAACACCCCCCCCCCCCCCCCCCTTTTTTTTTTTTTTTTTCTTTTTAAGGGACAATGTTCACAAAGGCTTTCAACGTTCCAGCACTCATTTCACTCCCAGCATCCACCCCTCCGCCTCCCCGCTCCCTGAAAATTCGCTAAGAAGTTTTTCGTACTTCCACATAATGAGGGTGGACATTCCATTCGGGTGATATAGGTGGATCGCAGACAAAGTTTCAGTTTCATTTATATCATGGAGGCGTCACTGCGTGCGGACAAGTCCATACACGCTAACACCACGTCTGCTAAGATTTGAGACCACACTGCGAACGGTTTGAAAGCTTGGTGGATAAATGAATGAATGAATACGATGAGAGAATGTAAGATGAGGGTCTGGTGGCTACGGTTTAGTCAGGTGTCAGACCTACAGCATTAGCTGAACGCGCTGGTCAACCTCAGTGCCTACCTAACATTGGTTGTGCCATTTATTATCAGTGTGTGTGTGTGTGTTGTGTGTTGTGTGTGTGTGTGTGTGCGCGCGCGCGCGCGCGCGTGCGCGCTCGTGCGTGCTTGTTTATGCATGTGTGTAATCTGTGGGCTTGTAAAGCACAGAGAGAAGGACCCGAAGTGCATATTTCTGTCACAGTAGGATACAGAGTTAAATCGAAGCATGCTGTACTAGAGCAGTATTGTTTTACCTGTAAACCTCCCCTTTTGAGAGAGTTCCTGAAAGCACTGTCTTATTCTTATTGTAACCTTCACCAAACTTTTTCGAAAGAATGTTTCCATGCAGTTCTTCCCGAACACCGAAAACATTCGTCAAGACAAAACGCTACCTCGCTAACAGGGGAGGCCGAAATTCTAGTCACATTTTTCTCCAGACATGATTGTTGCTCATGAATGGAATGTAATCACGTTATTCAGCAACGGTGTTGTCTTGTAATGTTTTTTACCTGTCTTATCTGCTAGCTTACGGAGCCAGCACCGAGATTTCTTTGGCGATTGTGAACGAGTGTCTTTATCTGGCCAAAAGACTAGCAGAAGTTTTCCTCAACTTTGTGTTTCGGCTTCTTGTCGTTCTTTGATCAAAGCGAGCTTAGTGGGCTCGATTGGGTTGATTCTGATTAGTTTTGTTTGTTTATTTTGTGTTGTTCTTTGTGTTTTAGTTGTTGTTGTTTTTTCACAAGCATTCACGCTGCTGTAAAGTGCGATTGTTGTGATATATGAAAGAACTCAACATATTCATATAGAAAAATTAATCGCTTGCTTGTGTGTGTGTGTGTGTGTGTGTGTGTGTGTGTGTGTGTGTGTGTGTGTGTGTGTGTGTGTGAGAGAGAGAGAGAGAGAGAGAGAGAGAGAGAGAGAGAGCGAGAGAGACAGAGACAGAGTCAGAGATACAGAGAGAGAGACACAGAAAGAGACACACAGAAAAGAATTTTTAATAGAGAGATAGACCGAGTATGCGTGTGTGTGTTGTGTGTGTGTGTGTGTGTGTGTGTGTGTGTGTGGTGTGTGTGTGCGTGTGTGTGTGTGTGTGTGGTGTGAGAGAGAGAGAGAGGAGAGAGAGAGAGAGAGAGGGGGGGGGGGAGGGAGGGAGAGAGAGAGGTCGTGTCATTGAAGCAGAGGAATTGAAAGATTCAACAGCTCTTATCATTTTTGATGGGTAACGTATAGCTTAAAGAGAACAATGTCACAAAGCGGAGAAAGACAGAGAAGAAAGCAGATGAAAGAAAGAACGAAAGAAAGAACAAGAATGAAGGAAGACAGGAAGTGAGGGAAAAAAAGAAAGAGAGAGAGAGAGAGGGAAAGAAAACAATGGTGTCCACATTTCTCGTCAAATGGATTTCTTGACCCACGCCTTGTGGAGAGAGAAAGAGCGACAGAAAAAAACTGATGAAGATCATAACGAAGCAGATGACAATGTAAACAGCCTCCTCCTTGATCCGTGTCTCAATACACGCCGGTCCTGACTTCAAAAACTGATTGGAGTTTCTTACCACAGTAAGAGCATTCTTTAGGAAGGATTTATCATTTGAGAGATGCAGAGGGGGAGGGGGAAGATGAAGGAGGGGGGGGGTCGGGAAGAGAGAGGAGAGGCGGGCACACTAGGCGCGCGCCTACGCGCGCGCGCGCGCGCACACACACACACACACCACACCACACACACACACACACACACACACACACACACACACACACACACACACACTATTCAAGATCAACATTGTAATAAGTGGTTAATAGCGGGTGACTTTAATGCTCACTCGCCATTCTGGGAAAATGATTGTAACACGGTTACCAGTAATCGTCTTGTTGAAAACATCGTAGATAGTTCATTCCACCTTTAAACGATGGCAGTATCACCCGGGATCCCAGATATATCCAAACATAGAGCTACAGCTATAGACCTTCCTTATCTCACCAGAACTTGCTCCACTTGTACATGGGAAACATGTAAAGATACGTTAGGTAGCGATCATTTGCCTATAATTATGACCATGTTAAAGAACATATTCAGGGTAATAATAATGTACAAGATACCCAGTGAAATACAACTATAAGTGTGCAGACTGGGAACATTTCAAACTATTCTAGCTTTCAAAACTTCGATAAATGTATGCAAGAGCATACTGATATGCAATATTCAGAATTCAAGGATGCAGTTATTTGGCAGCTAATTCATCAATCCAGACTACAAACCACAAAACAGTCTAAACATGTAGGGAATATCTGTGACTAATGAATGTGAAAAAGCAGTTAATTTAAAAAAGACAAATATAAGGAGTACATTAAGGCAAAAAACAGAAAAAAATCTAGATGAAAATTTACGCAAACATTTTAATAGAAGAAAGCCCATATGGAAATGAAGAAAGCAAAGACACACAGTAATAATGTAGTAGCCAAAGCAAAACGGCTATATTGGAATTCTTTTGCACAAAAGAAGTTACAGATAATAAAGACTTAAATAAGGTTTGGAACAAAGTGAAATGCATGAAAAATGGAATTAGACTTACCAAGCTATCCAATAGAATCTAATGATAATAAGTTTCCTTCTGATGGAGAAAAGGCGGAAACCTTCGTGGATATGTTTTCTAAGAATAGTAAATCAGACGGTCTGTCCCAAACTGTAAAATATATAGAGAAAAAGAACAATTGCAGCCTCTCTATTCAGACCCTCATCCTGATAATGAATCTCTCTATTAATGCACCGATAACAATCAGAGAGTTGAAAAATGCAATATATGGTATCAGCAACAAAAGAGCTCTGCTGGTCTTGATATTGTGAGCAATGAAATGTTAAAACATCTCCCTGATAACTGCATTGTTTTCCTACATCATATAGTTCAGAACTGCTGGAAAATGGCGTTGTTTCCTCAAATATGAAAGACTCAATAGTCGTTCCAATCTTAAAACCTGAAAACCTATGAATGACAAAACAGCTACCGCCCTATAGCTCTCACTTCCCATTGTGGTAAACTTGTAGAAAAAATTGTTTTAAATAGGCTCATGCACCATTGTGAAAAGAACAATGTAATACCAATTAATCAAGCTGGTTTTATGAAAGAAGATCTACAGTTGAGCACTTGGTTAAATTATCTACTCAAATAAAGCGTCAGTTTGCTCGTAGGAAAAGTAACTCGCTACCTTCTTTGATGTTAAAAAAGCCGATGACCAAGTCTGGCACAGGCGCTTGTATACAAACTGAAACTGATTGGGAATATCTGGAAACATGTACAATTATATTAAATCATTTTTAATTAATAGAAATATGTTAGCCAGAGTAGGAAGAAGACACTCAACACTCAGAAAACTAGACATGGGAATTCTGCAAGGTTCAGTATTAGCACCTATTCTTTTTAACATCCTTATTCACGACCTCCCAAAAGCAGTCTCCAAAAATGTCGTTCTAGTGCAATACGCAGATGACATCTGTATGTGGATGGAAGTAACTCTGAAAAAAGTCAACTCCACAAAGAGCACAGAATTATGTTAGAAGACTATATCAAAGAGATTTAGATAGCATAGGAACAAATGAAGAAAATGGTCTGTCCTTGTCCACTGAAAAAACAATATGATGTTGTTTAATGCAGGAAGCAATCCAGAAAATTTACCATTTCTTAAACTTCAAGGGGAACCTTTAGAATATAAAACAAAGTATCAAATTTTTAGGACTTTTCTTTACTCCAAAATTATCTTGGAATATTCATTTTGAATATATATTAACAAAGGCTAGGAAAGTTTGATTTACTAAAGATCATAAGCAGACTGCCCTGGGGAATGGATTCAAAAACTCTACTTCATCTTTCTATTGCTCTTGTCAGATCAAAACTTACATATGGTCAAGAAGTGTTTTTTAGCGCTTCAAAATTTCTTCTAAAAAAAATACAAAGTTGGATTGCAAAGCCATTAAATTAAATTTTGCTCTCGGTATCCCATGCATGCCTCAAACGCAAAGACATATAGAGAAGCTGGAATTTTGCCCCTTGATGATTATCGTGAACTAGCTGCATCAAAATTTGTCATAAAATCGAGTGCTGGCGATAATTACATTCAAGAAGATTTAAAAATTAGATCGGACACTGACTTTCCAAAAAGGGCAATTACGATTAAATCGCAAGAAACAATAGCTACATATACTTCTGAATTGATTAAATGTTCAAAGATAGATATTAAAGAAGTGGCTAAAAAACCATCTTCTTTATCCATTCCACAATGGGAGATACCAAAACCTATTCTTGATACTGTTATTCAGATATTAAAAAAAAGGTAAATGTTAATATCATCACAAATTTAGCAAAATCACAAGTATACGAAAGATATCAAAATCATTTTCAAGTGTTTACATGATGGTTTCCGTTTTAGATGATGGAAATGTTGGTGCAGCATTTGTTATTCCTTCCCTTAAAATTCAAAGATCGTTCTTTCTGGGTTGCAATTTATCTATATTCACAGCCGAATTAGTAGCTATAATGATGGCAATGGAATTTCTAACAGATCTTCCCACTAACTTCGCTCAGATAGTTTTCTTTGTAGATTCAAATCAGTCCTACTTGCCCTTGACTCCTCTAATATATCGACACGACCCGACCTTGTGTTTGAAATTAAATATCTTTTATACTGTCTGGTGTCTAAAGGCATTACTATAGAATTTTGCTGGATTCCTTCGCATACTGGGAAACTTGGAATGAACTGGCTGATAGGGCTGCGAAAAAAGGTGCTAAAAAGTAGGGTCATTTTATGAGTTGAAAATAAAACCGTCAGTAGTGGAAAGTTATCGTACCCTTGAATCGACTGCACGGAAGAGAGCTCAAACAAATGTTGATACGTCAACCGAGATTTCATCCAACCAATGGAAGCTTTTTCCAATAGATCTTGTATTAAGAAAAATGCCTGATCTTCCAGTTTATTATCCAGACAAATATCTTCCCTTATAATTCGATTAAAGCTAAATGCTTTGAAAACAAAGTTTAGTAAGAATACAACTGTATTTGTGGTAAAGAAATAACACTGAACCACATTTTATTCAAATTTACACAAGTTGACTACTTCTTACCAACATCATTACGATCCAATACTTTTTCTGAAAAAAACTTGCAAGATCTACTTTCGAATCATTCTCTGCTGATCGAAATTGCTGAATACTTAATACATAGTCCGATTGGAGTTTTTATTTAGATACTTTTGAGCTAACTCATTTTGTTTAAGATAGTGAAGGATTTTTGCTTTCTTGCTATAAAGTTTAGGGTTTTTTTTCCCCCCCACTAATTGTTGTATTTAAGATTGTTGATTTGTTTTATTGTTCAGTTTAGACACATAACAGATACATACACTTACACCCCTCACATACAAGGCCTACATTCATGCTTACACAACACATAGGCTTATTCATTTAACCATTCAGTCAGTCAGTCACTCTCTTCTTTCATTCACGTCTAATATCACTCAAAGTGAACAGACGTTAAACAGAAGTACGAACGAACACACACACACACACACACACACACACCACACACACACACAAAACACACACACACACACACACACAACACACACACTCACACACACACACACACACACACACACACACACACACACACACACACACACACACACACACAGGTACGCACGCACGCACGCACACACGCACACACACACGCACGCACGCACACTCGCTTGCACACGCACGCACGCACGCACGCACTCGCACACGCTTGCACTCACGCACGCACGCACGCACGCACGCACTCACGCACGCACAGACACACACACACACACAAACACACACACACACACACACACAACACTACACACAAACACACAAACATATAAACAAAGAAGAGAGAGAGAGAGAGAGAGGAGCAGGTGACAGGGGATTTGGTTCCATTCCTCTGTCTGAAAAGACAGGACAAGTCTCTTGAACGCTTCACCATTACCACCCCCCCCCACCCCCCCCCCTGATATTCCCCATTCTTCCCCAACCGCATCCCGGCGCCTTCGCCTTCCCCTTCCCCTACCCCACTCCCCACTTCCCCCACGTTTCCACTTCCCCATTCCCCCTACACAAAAGAAAACCCCAAACCTCTGTTCGTGTCTGAAGAGAGTATAAGCATGCACAATTCTACGATCGCTTTTCGATTTCCCTTCACAGAACATGTCAATCGTGGTCTCCCTTGTTGCCTCTCTCCATGCGACCACCCCCGCCCCCACCCCCCCTCCCCCACCTCCTTACACGTCCCGCATACAACACACATCACGAAAGCGCGCACATGCGCCACACACACACACACACACACACACACACCACACAAACGCTCGCCGCGCTCACGCACGCACGCACGCACGCACGCACTACGCACGCACGGATACACAGCACACACCCACACAAGACACACACACACACACCACACACACACACACACCACACACACACACACAACACACCACCGCACGCATCACGCACGCACGCATCGCACACACACAGATGCAAACCAAGTAGTCCCGAATGCAGGCACACACGCACGCGAACGCACACACCGCCCTTACACACACACGCGCCGATACACATACACGTACACACATACCAATGCACTACACACAGCACAAGCATACCGCACTACACTCACACACACACACACACACACACACACACCACACCCACACACACGCACACACGCGCGCGCGCGCGCGGCGCGCGCGCGCGCAACACACACACACATAACAACACCCGCACACACTTACACACACACACAACAAACGCGCACACACACTACACACACACACACACGCACGCAACACACACACAACACACACACACACACACACAAACACACACACACACCACACACACACACACCCAACCATATCCACGGACGCACGCACGCACACACGCACGCACTCTTTTCCCTCGCCTCCCACCCTCTCTCACTCTCTCTCTCTCCTCTCTCTCTCTCTCTATCCCCTCTCTTTCTGTCTCTCTCTCCTCTCTATCGCTCCTCTCTCTCTCTCTCTCTCCCTCCCCTCTCTCTTTCTCCATCTCTCTCTCTCGCCCTCTCTCTCTCTCTCTTTCTCTCTCTCTCTCTCCCTCTCTCTCTCTCTCTTCTCTCTTTCTCCATCTCTCTCTCTCTCCTCTCTCTCGTCTCTACCTCTTCTCTCACTCTCTCCTTTCTCCATCTCTCTCTCCTCTCTTTCTCTCTCTCCCTCTCTCCTCTCTCCATCTCTCATCTCTCTCTCTCTCTCTCTCTCTCGCTCTCTCGTCTATACTCTCTCTTCTCTCTCTCTCTCTGAACAGTTAGGTCCTATTGTGTTACCTATTGGCTAGAGCTCTGTGTCCCGCTGGGCCGCTGGAAGCAGTCGTTTTGCAGGCGTTGCTTTCAACCGGTTTGGTTTCGTGATATGATTACTCGCGCCAACGAGGGCAGGCAATCCACTTAACTAAGCCATTGGATAAAGCTTGGGATTGGAGGAGAAAGGGGAGAGGCAATGACAAAACACACACACACTTCTCGCTCTCTCTCCCTTCTCTCTAACTCCCTCTCTCTCATCTCTCCACTCTCTCTCTTCTCTTCGCACACACACACACCACACCACACCACACACAACACACAACACACACGACACACACACACACACACACACAACCTGTCTCTCTCTCTCACTCTCCTCTGTCTGGTCTGTCCTCTCTCTTCTCTATCTCTACTCTCTCTCATCTTCACGCCTCCCCTCTTCTCTCTCTCACACACACAAATCACACCACACACACACACAACACACACACACACACACACGCACGTCAAACGCTCGCGCGCACACACACACACAACACACACACACACACACACACCACACGCGCTCTCCTCTCACTCTCTCATCTCTCTCTCTCTCTCATCTCTCGTCTCTCTCTCTCTCTCTCTCTCTCTCACTACACACACACACACCACTACACACACACACACACACACACACCCACCACACACAAACACACACAAGCACGCAGCGCCGCGCGCGCGCGCGCACACACACACACACACACACACACACACACACACACACACACACACACACACACACACTCACACACACACATAAGCACATGCTGCACGCTCGCACGGATGCTCTGCAAAGTTGTGCATAGGAAAAACGACACCAAAAAAAAGAAGAGGCCAAATTGAGGGAGCGCAATTGCTGTTTTGCATTGCTGCCATGCGTGTTAGTGATCGCTCTTGATCTGATCAGCAGCGCTGCCGTGCAGAGGGATTAATATGTGTGGTGTGTGTGTGTGTGTGTGTGTGTGTGTTGTGATGTGTGACTCTACTCTACTCTCTCCACTCTCTCTCTCTCTCTCTCTCTCTCTCTCCTCCACTCGACTCTCTCTCTCTCTCACTCAACTCTCTTCTCCATCTCTCTCACTCCTCACTCTCTCTCTCCTCTCTTCTCATCTCTCTCCTCTCACTCTCATCTCTCTCTCTCTCTCTCTCTCTCTTCTTCGTTTCCTCCCCCTCCCCCTCTCTCTCTCGCTCACGCTCGCTCTCTATTCTTTCCATTCCTCTCTACCCTTTTTCTCTCTCTCCTGTTTCTTCTCTCTGTCTCTGTTTCTCTTGTCTATTGTACTGTCCATCTCCCTCCCCCCCTATCTCCTCTCTCTCTCTCTCTCTCTCTCTCTCTCTCTCTCTCTCATCCTCACTCTCTCTCTCTCCTTCGTCTTCTCCCCCCCCCCCCTCTCTCTCTCTTTCGCTCCTCTTCTTTCTCTTTCCCATTGTCTCACCCGCTCTCTCTCTCTCTCCTCTCATCACTCTCTCTCTCTCGTCACTCTCAATCCCTACTCTCTCCTCTCTCGCTCTCTCTCTCTCTCTCTCTCTGTAATGTGTTTTCTCTCTCTGTCTCTGTTACTCTGTCCTCTGTTGTCTGTCCGTCTCTGTCTGCCTGTCGTCTTCTGTCTGCCTGTCTCTCTCTCTCTCTCACTCTCTCTCTCTCTCGTCTCTCATCTCTCTCTCTCTCTCTCTCGCTCTCCCCCCACCCCGTGCAGACCCTCGTTCTCTCTGGTCTCCCCCCAACCCCCCCCCCCCCCCATCCTCCCCATCTCCCCCACCCTTCCCACCGCCCGCATAACTTGGAGATTCCCATTGTTTACTCGTTGTGTTTTTACCAGTGCCTCTCCCGCCCTGCACCACTCCACCCTGGCCAAAAGTCCATTCCATTGAAATCTTCTTTTTAGGCTGGAACGCACGAAACATGCTCCTGAAAATCCGATTAGTGACAAAACAACAGCTCTCAACACATTCCCCCCCGGTCTCCTCCTCCCTCCCCCCCCATCCACCGTCCCCCCTCCCGCTCAATCTGTACCCCTCCCCATCAGCATCCCCAACTCTCCCCCTCCCTCGCTCGCCCCCCACCCCCCAACCCCGCAGTCTTCTCTCTCTCTAATCATCGGCCCTCACAAACCCATGCAATTGTTGAGCCCCCTCTCCTCCCCCCCCCTCCAACCCCTTCTCTAACCGACCCAACCTCAGCTGCTAACATCTACCGTACCCCCCCTTCCTCCTATTGCCGCAGCTCTGTCCCTCACCCCCACCGCCCCACCCCCCTAACCCCCCCGAACCCCACAATGCCTGGTAATTTTTGTACCGTCAGAACAAGTTGTGTGTGTGTGTGTGTGTGTGTGTGTGTGTGTGGTGTGTGTGTGTGTGTGTGTGGTGTGTGTGTTTGTGGTTGCAACAGAGAGAGTGAGTGTGTGAGTGAGTTTGGTGGTGTGTGTGTGTGTGTGTGTGTGTGTGTGGAATGTGTGTGTGTGTGTGTGTGTGTGTTGTGTGTGTGTGTTTGAACATTGAGAGAGATTGAGTGAGTGTGTGTGTGTGTGTTGTGTGTGGCGCGCGCGCGTGCATCGCGCACACATACATGTGTATTGGTTGTGTATGTGTGTGTGTGTGTGAATAATGATGATATTACTAATCTAAAACGGAAAAAGCTAAAGTATATCTTCAAATGATCAAACAACACACATCAAACAAGAAGTGGTTACTAGTATTAAAAGAGCTTTTGATAAAGACACAGCAAGAGGTTTACACATTCTGACATTGATATAATAAAGTCCGTTTTGAATGCATTGGATGTCTATAATATTTGGCTGGAAAAAGTTTTCCGGTAAAGAACTTATTCATTACACACTAGTAATAAATGCAGTTCAGATTCTTCAATACAGTACAAAATGGACAATCATTATTTACTCTATGTGATTGAAAATCTAGACTCATGAATTCTTATTGTGAAACTCCAAGTCTAAATTCCTTGTCATGTATTTTCTAAAGATGGGTTTTTTATTCTAGACTAATATCTGGAGCAATCATAGAGTTGTCGGAACGAAGAGAGACTGACATCTTTCTTTCGAGTTAATAGCAGCGTCTAAGTCTTGTAAATAACAGTCAACAAGTCTTGTTTAAAGCATGCACAAACATTTAATATTCCACCCCTTGATTTTCCCACACAAACCAAAACATATTATATAATGTCAAACATATATTACTTAACCCAGTTTTCGTTTGTCCCTTTAATCAGACTACACAACATTTTATAAGGATTTTCTTGGGATAAAATCGGCATCTTCCATACGGGGTCAATATTCAGCCATATTTTACACATTTTTTTAATGAAAACTGATATAATAACGGGTATCTGCCAGTTTCGGAATATAATAAGTGCACTAGGTGTGTGAACACTTACATTCAGAAGACGTTTAGTAATCCAAAAGGGTACTCTTTCAATTAGAGCAGGGTTTGCAGTTAAACAACCCAAACTTCAGCGCCATATTTAAAATTGGCTGGATCTGGCTATCACAAATTTTGAAAAAAATTTTGGATTGTTTTTCGCCTAGAGACCACACAAAAATTTCAAAATACTGAAAACACATATTTTTAGCTTTGAGCGCCTTGTCCTCCAAAGAAATACAAAAAGTAAACCGAGAAAGAATGACACCTAATATTTATACCCATTCACAACTTGCAATTGTATACCATGTGAACCATTTTCTCGTGAGGCAACATCCCTCCTTTACGAAATATTAATAATTTTAGATTTTTCCTCATACCACGATCAGTCCCTAGGTTTATTGGCATGTTATAGTTAATATATCTAGTTTGTTTTTGAAGACCAATTACAGTAAGGGAAAGGAAACAAACGTCCCATCAGCAAAAAGCAGAATAAGAATTAAGAATATCGGGATAACCTATTCCATGTTTTCCAGATATGCAACGTCATTTGCGATTCATTTATAAATACCGAAATGAAATAGACTCCATTGAACACCTTGTTCAAACCACGAGGACACGTAAAGGCTTCATAAAATCACTGTTTTGCCCGAACACCAGCTTAACGACATTGTATATACATTTACTTGCATTAATGCATTTTACTTGCACAATCCATTTTAAATTCAATATTAACCACAAATTTTATATTCTATTCACTAAATCAAAGGCTTTTTTAAAGTCATAATGCTGCATAGAGCTTTTTGCCCTGAAATAACTGTTTTCGTACAAAGTATACTAAAGTAAATAAGTGGTCGACTGTGCGATAACTCTTCCTGAAACCAGCCTGTGACTCTTGATTACATTATTTTCTTCACCCCCACTGTGAGACGTAGTTCAGATAGAGGTGTATCATTTGCCACTGATATTTAAAACAATGCGATGCCTGTAATTGTCCGAAAATTAACATTACCTTTTTAAGCAGAGGATTTTTTGTATAATTGCTTTACTGACCACATGAGTGGAATGTCCCGGAATCAAACAGTCGTTTGAAAAAATTTAGTCAAAAAAAGAAAACCTGACTAATGGAGACATACTTGGGAAATTCACCACTAAATCCAACGGTTCCAGCAGCTTAACCATTCCGAAGTGATCGTATGCTTTATTAAACCTCTAATTCGTATTTCCCAATCTAGGGTGAAAGTATCTAAATTACAGGAGAAAACTAGTAATCTCACTATTATATTTGTTGGGCATCTGATAAGCAAAAGTACAAAATAATCGCTGATTCCATAATAAGTTCGTTTTCCTGTTCAAAGTCGTTATAAACTTATAAAGTAATTGTACCATACTTCAATTGTTATGGAGTTTTCTAGTGCATTCGCACCTACTTTGACTTTATAGTCCCCCAGAATTTCTTGAATCATTTTTATTTGGTCTTCAAGAGCGGCCAGTATGGCGTATTTATCTCTTTTTGTTTTCTACAAGCAAATGTTTATATTCTCTTCGTTAATAAGTGAAAGAAAAGCCTCAGTTCCTTGACTTGTATTTCGTTTCTTGCATATTAAAATTTTCAAGGATTGCATAAAGTCTGATCTTGCATTTGCGACATTCACTATCGAACCAGAATTAGATATTCTTTTCACCTATAACAATAATGCTTTTTCATCCATATTGGCCCTGCAAGAGGTCAAACAATCACAAAATTTATTCAGTGCCAGTTGACATCAGTAGTCCGACAGAATTACAGCTTCAATCAAAATCACTCCACACCGAACACGGAAGACAGAACCCATGTGCCCAAACCCAATTCGGGAAACGCCAGAGACCGTCGTACCCAGGAATCCCGGGCCTTCATCATGACACAGGACACGCAGACATCCCTTGTCCTTATGGCTGTGAAGTTGCACCAACTCTGATGCAAACCAGCTGGCCCAGTTGGTCGGTCGGAATGTGTTGTGCATGGTGGCATTCTATGACAGCACTGACCCCTCTTGTGATGCCCCCTCCATCCTCCACCAGCACAAGCAGTCCCGAGGACCTGATGCAGATCTGGCTTCCCACACACCTGGTTCGCAACGCCATCCTTCAACCACATCACACCCCAATGAGGCCAAGCAGACGACAGCACCACCATGTGAAGCTGCCTGTGGACGCCCTGGACTGAGGCGCAGATGAATTAGAGAGTCAGTCTTTTGGGAAGTCTGACGTAAACGTGACGGGATGGAACTGTTTAAGTGTACACAACTTCCAGTTAGTTTCAGAAACAACAGAACTGATCTATGATATCATAAACACCCAAAACACAGGGGCAGACCAAACCCGCGCAAAACAAGATGGCAATCGACGTACAATGACAAACATAACACACGATAAAACCACTCTCCGACAAAAAGCAGGTCACTAGATTGTTACCCACGCATCGAAACAGGATCACACAGGCGGATAGAAGCAATCCTGTAGACACCTAGGGATTCGGCCCTGCCCTTGTCACTATACCGGGTTGTACTCAGGCCCTACAAATGCTGCTAAGCAGAGAACTGTTCCATATCTTTCATTCATACCAAATAGAGGTTTGAGCTCAGTATAACAACCTGAATTCGGTTGTTATTCTGTAACATATGACAGGTATTTTTGTCAGAAACTTTTGCGACCAATTTCCCATCATATCTATTTCCTTCTTTTGAAATTGGTTGTGTCACCTGGATTGAAATTATCTGATGGCGGCGACAACCCTCTATCTGGTGGTGTTGTTCTTATGGTAAAAAAATAATTTCTAGATTTGTTGAACGCATTCCGTTAGAATTGTCTAATTGTATGCTGTGAAACTCTCTAGAACAGTTTAAAGAGTGGGCTACCTATCGACAACTATACTGTTTAAGGCCTGTAGTACCCCCCAGCATCAAGCCCGAATTATTTAATACAGAAATAATAAATGGAATATATCTGCTTGAGCCTGTCTCTCGATATTTTTAACAGTATGGAGGAATACCTTTCATCATTATGGGGAATTAAATGCCAGACAGTAAATACAAACGCTAGGGAAAATTACTTCTCCCTGACACTAATGATTGACGATGATGAAAAAAATACTGTAGAAGATGAAGCAAGATCATTAGAATTCCAAAGATGAAATTAATGAATGAATTTGGATGTTACTTATTGAAATATGAGTATAATTATTCATATAATAATTCTAAATGGTGGTACCTCAGTTGATAAGCACGGAGACAATACATCTATATGTATAGTCCCTCCGTGCTTATCAACTGAGGTAAAACCAATATTAAATTATTTAATGAAAATTCTTACACATAATTCAATACATATATATGTAAATTCTCCGTGCTTATCAACTGAGGTAACACCATTTAGAATTAAAATAAAGATAATTCTTCACATAAATTCAATAAGTAACATCCAATTCAATCATAATTTCATCTTTGGAATTTTCTAAGATATGCTTCATCTCCTTCAGGATGTTGGCTATCATCGATCCAAACATTAGTGGACAGGGAATAATTTCCCTAACTTTTGATTTACCTTCCTGGCATTAAAATCTCCATAATGATGAAAGGTAATTCTCCAAACTGTTCAAAAATAACGAGAAGACAGTGCTCAAGCAGATTAGTCCATTCTTATTCTGTCTCTAAATAATACGGCATGATGCTGGGGGTACATACATGCCCTAACAGTAATAGAGTCGATGAGGTAAGCCACTAAACTGTTTAGATAGTTTCACAGCAATACAATAACACATCTAACGGAATCGTTCAACAAATCTAGAAATTGTCTTTTTTACCATAAGAACAACACCACCAGATAGACAGGATGTCGCCGCATCAATAATTCAATTCCAGGTGACACAAAAATTTCAAAAGAAGGAAATAGATAATAAGGGAAATTGGTCGCAAAGTTTCATGACAAAAAACCAAGTCGATATTTACAGAATAACAACCGGAATTCAGGTTGATATCCAGAGCTCAAACCCCTCTATATTGTATGAAAGAAAGAAAAGGAACAGTTCCCTCTGCATTAGCAAATTGTAAGGGCCTGGTACAACCTCAAGTATAGTGAACAAGGGCAGGCGAATCCCTAGGTGGCTACAGATTGCTTCTATCCGCCTGTGAGATCCTGTTTCGATGCGTGGGAAAACAATCTTTTATTTGTACTGTGACCTCTTTGTCTTGAGAGTGGTTTTATCGTGTGTTATGTTTGTCATTGTACGTCCGATTGCCATCTTTGTTTTTGCTGCGTGTTTGTCTGCCCTTGTGTTTTTGGGTGTTTTAAAATCAAAGAACAGTATCTGTTGTTCCTGACACTACAGAAGATGTGTTACCCTTAAACCATTCAACCCGTCAACGTTTACCGTCAGACTTCCCAAAGGACTGACTCTCTAATTCATCCTGCGCAGTCCATTGGTCCACCAGGCGCTTCACCATGGTGTGCTGTCCGTCTGCCATGGCCTCAATTGGTGGGTGATGTGTTGAGGATGGGCGTACGAACAAGGTGTGTGGAAGCCAGATTCTGCAATCAGGTCCATCCGGGACTGCTTGCGGGTGGAAGGGGGAGGGGGGCATCACAAAGAGGGGTACAGTGATGTCATAGAAGCACCATGCACCAACACATTTATCCCGACCAAAACCACTGGCCCAGCTGGTTTGGCATCAGAAGTTGGGGTGCAACTTCACCAGCCATAAGACAAGATGTCTGCGTGTCCTGTTCATGATGAAGCCGGATTCCACGGTAACGTCCGCTGCGTGCCCCGAATTGGTCCTGGGCACATGTTTCTCGTCTTCCGTGTTCGGTGTGGACTGATACTTTGAATGAAGCAGTAATTCTGACGACTACAGATGTCAACCTGGTCACTGAATAAATTTTTATGAATGTTTTGACTCTTGCAGGCCAATGTTTGAAAAAGCATATGTTATAGGTGAAAAGAACAAATTCCTGGTTCGATAGGTGAAGTCGAAATGCAAGATGCATTACTTAACTAGCAATCCTTGAAAAAATTTTACATATTGCAAGAACGCAATACAAGTCAAGGAACTGAGCTTACTTACACTTAAAAACGAAGAGAATTAT
>CM031614.1:3111222-3116222 GCA_018398815.1 Conus ventricosus | reverse complement strand
TAACCGACCACCTCAGCTACATCTACCGTACCCCCCTTCCTCCTATTGCCGCGCTCTGTCCCTCACCCCCACCCCCCACCCCTAACCCCCCCGTATCCCCACAATGCCTGGTAGATTTTTGTACCGTCAACAAGTTGTGTGTGTGTGTGTGTGTGTGTGTGTGGTGTGTGTGTGTGTGGTGTGTGTGGGGTGTGTGTGTTTTGTGTTTGAAACAGAGAGAGTGAGTGTGTGAGTGAGTGTGTGTGGTGTGTGTGTGTGTGTGTTGTGTGTGTGTGTGTGTGTGTGTGTGTGTGTGTGTGTGTGTGTGTTTGAGACATTGAGAGAGATTGAGTGAGTGTGTGTGTGGTGTGTGTGTGTGCGCGCGCGCGTGCTCGCGCACACATACATGTGTATGTGTGTGTATGTGTGTGTGGGGTGTAATAATGATGATAATACTAAAACTAAAACGGAAAAAGCAAAAGTATATCTTCAAATGAATCAAACATCACACATCATACAAGAAGTGGTTTCTAGTATTAAAGGCTTTTGATAAATACCCCAGCAAGAGGTTTACACATTCTGACATCTGATAGTAATAAAGTCAGTTTGAATGCATTTGGATGTCTATAATATTTGGCTGGGAAAAAGGTTTTCCGTAAAGAACTGTATTCATTACACACTAGTATAAAATGCAGTTCAGATTCTTCAATACCAGGACAAAATGACAATCATTATTTACTCTTGTGATTGAAAATCTAGACTCATGAATTCTTAGTTGTGAAACTCCAAGTCTAATTCTTGTCAAGTATTTTCTAAGAGAGGGGTTTTTTATTCTAGACAAATATTCTGGAGCTCATAGAGTTGTCGGAACGAAGAGTAGAACTGACATCTTTCTTTCGAGTTAATAGCAGCGTCTAAGTCTTGAAAATAACAGTCAACAAGTCTTTGTTTAAAGGCATGCACAAAACTTTTAAATATTTTCCACCCCTTGATTTTCCCACACAAATCCAAAACCATATTTATATAATGTCAAACATATATTACTTACCCAGTTCTTTTTGCCCTTATAATGCAGACTACATAACATTTTATAGGATTTTCTTGGATACGGCTATCTTCCATACGGGTCAATTTCAGCCAATATTTTACACATTTTATGAAAGTCTGAATATATAACGGGTATCTGCCAGTTTCGGAATATATAAGTGCACTTGGTGTGTGAACACTTACATTCAGAAGACGTTTAGTAGCCAAAAGGTGTACTCTTTCAATTATAGCAAAGGTTTGCAGTTAAACCCCAAACTTCAGCGCCATATGTTAAAATTGGCTGGATCTGGCTATCAAAATTTGAAAAAAAAATTTTTGGGTTGTTTTCGCCTAGAGACCACAAAAATTTCAAAATACTGAAAACACATTTTTTTAGCTTTGAGCGCCTTGTCCTCCAAAGAATACGAAAAAGTTAAACCGTAGAAAGAATGACACCTAAGTATTTATACTCATTCACAACTTGCAATTGTATACCATTGTGAAACCATTTTTCTCGTGAGGCAACATGCCCTCCTTTACGAAATATTATAATTTTAGATTTTTCCTCATTCACGATCAGTCCTAGTTTATTGGCAGTGTTAGTTAATATATCTAGTTGTTTTTGAAGACCAATTACAGTATGGGAAAGGAGAACAACGTCCATCAGCAAAAAGCAGAATAAGAATGTGAAGAATATCGGGGATAAGCTTATTCCATGTTTTCCAGATAATGCACGTCATTTTGCGAGTTCATTTATAAATAGCGAAAATGAAATAGGACTACAGTTGTCACCTTGTTTCAAACCACGAGGACACGTAAAGGCTTCAGTAAAATCACTGTTTGCCCGAACTCCAGCTTTAACGACTTGGTATATACTTTTAATTGCATGATGCATTTTACCTTGCACACCATTTTTATTCAATATTAAAACCCCAATTTATTTCTATTCACAAATCAAAGGCTTTTTTAAAGTCGATAAATGCTGCATAGAGCTTTTTGCCTGAAGATAACTGTTTCTGTACAAGTGATACTAAAGTAAATATGTGGTCGACTGTGCTATAACTCTTCCTGAATCCTGCCTGTGACTCATTGATTACATTATTTTCTTCCACCCACTCTGTGAGACGTTTGTTCAGAATAGAGGTGTATAATTTGCCACTGATATTTAACAATGCGATGCCTCGGTAATTGTCCGGAAAATTAACATTACCTTTTTTATGCAGAGGATGTATAATTGCTTCTGACCACATGAGTGGAAATGTCCGGAATCAAACAGTCTGTTGAAAAATTTTGTCAAAAAGAAACGACTAATGGAGGAGCATACTTGTAAAATTCACCACTAAATCCATCGGTTCCAGCAGCTTTACCATTCCGAAGTGATCGTATTGCATTTTTAACCTCTAATTTTGTTATTTCCCAATCTAGGTGGAAGTATCTAAATTACAGGAGAAACTAACGTCACTATTATTATTGTTGGTCATCTGATTAGCTAAAGGTACAAAATAATCGCTGAATCCAGAATATAGTTCGTTTTCCTGTTCAAAGTCGTTATAAACTTTATGAAAGTAATTGTACCATTCTTCAATTGTGATGGAGTTTTCTAGTGCTTTCGTACCTACCTTTGACTTTATAGTCCCCCAGAATTTCTTGGGATCATTTTTATTTGTCTCAAGAGCGGCCAGTATGCGTAATTTATCTTCTTTTTGTTTTCTAACAAGCAAATGTTTATATTCTCTTCGTTTATAAGTGTAAGTAAGCCTCAGTTCCTTGACTTGTATTGCGTTCTTGCAATATGTAAAATTTTTCAAGGATTGCAGTAAGTCTGATCTTGCATTTCGACATTCACTATCGAACCAGGAATTGTTATTCTTTTCACCTATAACAATATGCTTTTTCATACATTGGCCTGCAAGAGTCAAACATTCATAAAATTTATTCAGTGCCAGGTTGACATCAGTAGTCGTCAGAATTACAGCTTCATTCAAAGTATCACGTCCACACCGAACACGGAAGACGAGAACCATGTGCCCAGACCCAATTCGGGGAACGCCAGAGACCGTCTACCCGTGGAATCCCGGCTTCATCATGAACAGGACACGCAGACATCTTGTCTTATGGCTGGTGAAGTTGCACCAACTTCTGATGCAAACCAGCTGGGCCCAGTGGTCGGTCGGGAATGTGTTGTGCATGGTGCATTCTATGACAGCACTGACCCCTCTTGTGATGCCCCCCTCCCTCCTTCCACCAGCAAGCAGTCCCTGATGGACCTGATGCAGATCTGGCTTCCCACACACCTTGTTCGCTACGCCCATCCTCAACCACATCACCCACCAATGAGGCCAAGGCAGACGACAGCACCACCATGGTGAAGCGCCTGGTGGACCCATGGACTGGCGCAGATGAATTAGAGAGTCAGTCTTTTGGGAAGTCTGACGGTAAACGTGACGGGATGAACTGTTTAAGTGTAACACATCTTCCTGTAGTGTCAGAACAACAGAACTGTTCTATGATTTCAGAAACACCCAAAACACAGGGCAGACAAACACGCAGCAAAACAAAGATGGCAATCGGACGTACAATGACAAACATAACACACGATAAAACCACTCTCAGACAAAAGCAGGTCACAGATTGTTTCCCACGCATCGAAACAGGATCATCACAGGCGGATAGAAGCCAATCTGTAGACACCTAGGGATTCGGCCCTGCCCTTGTCACTATACCTGGGGTTGTACCAGGCCCTACAAATGATGCTAATGCAGAGAACTGTTCCATTTCTTTTCTTTCATACAATATAGAGGTTTGAGCTCTGTATATCAACCTGAATTACGGTTGTTATTCTGTAAATATGACATGGTATTTTTGTCAGAAACTTTTGCGACCAATTTCCCTTCATATCTATTTCCTTCTTTTGAAATTTTTGTGTCACCTGGATTGAAATTATCTGATGCGGCGACATCCGTCTATCTGGTGGTGTTGTTCTTATGGTAAAAAAGATAATTTCTAGATTTGTTGAACGCATTCCGTTAGAATGTGATAATTGTATTGCTGTGAAACTATCTAAACAGTTTAGTGGCTTACCTATCGACACTATACTGTTAGGCATGTATGTACCCCCAGCATCAAGCCCGTTTTATTTAGATACAGAAATAAGAAATGGAATATATCTGCTTGAGCACTGTCTTCTCGATATTTTTGAACAGTATGGAGAATTACTTTCATCATTATGGGAGTTTTTAATGCCAGGACAGGTAAATCAAACGCTAGGGAAATTACTCTCCCTGACACTAATGTTTGGAACGATGTTGACAATAATACTGAAGAAGATGAAGATATCTTAGAAATTCCAAAGATGAAATTATGAATGAATTTGGATGTTACTTATTGAAATTATGTGAAGAATTATCATTAATAATTCTAAATGGTGTTACCTCAGTTGATAAGCACGGAGACTATACATATATTGTATGTTCGTGCTTATCAAATGAGGTAAACACCATTTGAATTTTTTAATGATAATTCTTACATAATTTAATACATATATATGTATAGTCTCGGTGCTTATCAACTGAGGTAACACCATTTAGAATTATTTAATGATAATTCTTCACATAATTTTCAATAAGTAAACATCCAAATTCATTCATAATTTCATCTTTGGAATTTCTAAGATATGCTTCATCTTCTTCAGTATTATTGTCTCATCGTTCCAACATTAGTGTCAGGGAGAGTAATTTCCCTAGCGTTTGATTTACCTGTCCTGGCATTAAAATCTCCCATAATGATGAAAGGTAATTCTCCATACTGTTCAAAAATATCGAGAAGACAGTGCTCAAGCAGATATATTCCATTTCTTATTTCTGTATCTAAATAATACGGGCTGATGCTGGGGGTACATACATGCCTAACATTTATAGTGTCGATAGGTAAGCCACTAAACTGTTTAGTAGTTTCACAGCAATACAATTATCACATTCTAACGGAATGCGTTCAAC
>CM031614.1:3078375-3100875 GCA_018398815.1 Conus ventricosus | reverse complement strand
ACACACACACACACACACACACACACACACACACAGAGACCGGCAGACAGATAGAAGGACAGACAGACAGACAGAGTGCATGCAGAGAAAGAGATGTTTATTCAGATGACAAACACAAAACAAACAAACAAAAAACATCGCTTAATTCCATTTCTACATGTCATAATATTATTGAGAAACTCGCTCTGCAGTGAATTTTAACCAAATGGAGACAATTGCATTGCTTGGAGGAAAAACAATAAAACGTGCATTAAATGCTCTAAGATTCGGATTTCTTCGAGCAAAATAAACACACTTTTTTTTTCTCGGTGTGTGTGTCTGCTCTCTCTCTCTCTCTTCTCTCTCTCTCTCTCTCTCTCTTCTCTCTCTCTCTCTCTCTCTGGCTTCCAAACAACAGGGGGGTTGTGTTTGGGTTTTTTTAGATGAAAAAATTTAAATTACTATATTCTTCATCGTGCAGGAGATGGGTAGCATTAAACCAATAAACAGCAAACCAAAACAGCAGCATTTGAACCGCTCGAACTCTCTCTCCCCACCCTCTCTCGCTCCTCTCTCTCTCTCTCTCTCTCTCTTCTCTCTCTCTCTCTCCTCTCTCTCTCTCTCTCTCTCTCTCTGTCTCTCTCTCTTCTCTCTCTCTCTCTCTCTCTCTCTCTCTCTGAGCAAAATCTCTGTCTCTCTCTTCCATTCCAAGCACACTCTTCTCCTGTCTCTGTCTCTCTCTCTCTCTCTGTCTTTCTCTTCTCTCTCTCTCTCTCTCCTCTCGCTCTCTCCTCTTCTCGCTCTCTGAGAAACTCTTTTCTCATTCCAAGCTCAACGTTCTCTGTCTGTCTCTATGTCTCTGGTCTCTCTCTCTCTCTCTCTTCCTTCCAAGGCACACTTCTCTCGCTCTCTCTCTCTCTCTCCCTCTCTCGCTCTCGCTCTCTGTGTCCTGTCTCTGTCTGTTCTGTTCTGTCTCGCTCTCTATATAAGAGAACGTAGTTATACCAATCCTGGGCCACTTCCGCCACTCACCCAGTTCGGGCGAAAGTAACTCCCAGGATTGGTATATTACGTTCTTCTGACAAGTAAGACTTCAAAACTACCCACACATGCACAAACACACAAAAATGCACCCACTTCACAATACAAAGTACACCACACACACACCACAAATCACCACACACACACACACACACAACATGGGCACAAGACAGAACACTCTACACGCGCGCGCGCGCGCTTCACACCTGCCGACAAACTGAGAGGCCCAACAAAAATCGCATTATCTGCTGCCCGCTCCCTCCCCTCACCCATCCCTCACGCGGGCTTGGCGACATTGCAATAGATACCTCAGCTTTTTCTCTGCCGCCTGAGGGCGCTGTTAACGCGCTCCATACCAGTTTCAACAACGGTTTCATTCTCTTTCTACTGAATTCCGGACTTGCAAGGAGACGCTTTTACTTCGCTGTGTACTGTTGCTTGGTGTCTTATTCTAAAAAATGGCTAACTGTTTCACTGAAGAGCAGGCTCTTGCCATTAAACACCACAACGTTTTACCATACTTTATGTCAGAGTATTTGTTGAAAAAAGAACGAGGTGAAGCATGTTCGTTGCGCCGAAAGCGAAAAGAAAAGTATTGCAATCCTAGACGGAACAGAAAAAGAAAAAAAGCTAGTGAACCGGACTGCTTTGGGAAATGGACGACTATCGTAAAGGGTTGTTGGTTCAAGGAATGAAAACGTTTGAAGGCAATTATTGCTGAAACAAAATATAGCCAATTTCAATATGTGTTTAAACTATCGATGAGATGGATCCTTATTTAAAGATAAATGGCGCTGCATGGTGAAAGCCTGCCAATGCAAAAACAATCCATCACTCGTTGATTGTTGGGCGTCTTGAGCTTGAGGACAGCCCAAGTCCATTGTTTAAAAAAACAAAAAACGCATCAAAATGGCGATTTATTTCTTTAAGGACGCATGGTGCACATGTCTATTGTATGCTAGAAACTCTCATCTCAACTTTCTGTGTGTTTTATATAACTATCCTAAATTCCAAAGTAGGAATCAGTATAAATGAACTGTGTAGCAAACGCCAAACCATTAATTAAACTTAGGCTATCTGGGATTGGCGATCTTTCGGGGGTTCTGGCTAAACTAGATAGGGTTAGGCCGACCTTAGTAATTACCAGTATGGAGAGGCGTAGTGTAGTGGCCAAGCACTAGCTTCATATAAATGCTCCAAATTATACAATGACGGATGTACTATATGGCGATTAGAGACGCATAATAGCTTGGCTACAGCAGTAATTGCTGTAACTCTGCCAAAAGCCAGTTGCAAGTCCTGGTTGAGAAAAGTGGGAGCCAGCAAACTAGGCCAAACAAACCCTTTTCC
Source organism: Conus ventricosus (assembly GCA_018398815.1). NCBI lineage: Eukaryota > Metazoa > Mollusca > Gastropoda > Neogastropoda > Conidae > Conus > Conus ventricosus. The sequence goes on along the minus strand of CM031614.1, from coordinate 3,098,505 downwards.
CCCTATGTGTGATCGCGTGCCGCCAATGAGTTAGCCACCTGCAAAGGCTTCGGTGGCACAACTAGGTCAACGACCCTATGTACGATCGCTTGACTGCAAGCGCGGCAGCACCTGCAACGCTCAGCGGAAAACCTAGGCCCAAACGAACCTATGGTCATCACTTGGGGTTGATGAGGTCGCCGCGAGATCACAGCTCCTGTTTAGTTCAAAAAGAAGAAGTGGCCTTAGGAGTTCTACTTTTTGTTTGTTGTGTGTTTTGCCTAACCCACGCACGCACGTTCCCCCCCCCCACCTGGACGTTATTGTGTGTTGTTGGTTTGTATTTGTCCTGCCCCCCACGCATGCACACCCCCCTCCCCCACCTGCACCACCCCCACCCCCGCATGCACACACTCAAGTTCAGTTCTAAGTTTTTTAAAATGTTATTCTCAAGTTCTTACTTAAGTGACTTCTAAGTTGTCTTAAGTCATTTCTTAAGTTGATCCCAAGTTTTTTATAAGTTCTTGATCAGTTCTTAAAAAGTTCTTAATAAGTTTTTGATCCGTTTGATAAGTTCTTGATTAAGTCATCTAAGTACATCCAAAGATTCTTATTAAGTTATCTTATAATTATCAAAAAACAATTACAGCGCTATGTTTTTTCTTAAATAGTTAGATGTCTAATATAGTACACACACGCACTCAAAAAACGCGTAATCGTTGGGATGTCTTGCTCAGCGTTCTCTGCATAGATCTAAGGAAGGTCTTACACCGAAGCAACCGCATTGATTACAATTCTGGTCTATGGAAATGTCTTTTCTAGACCCATTCTTTATTTATTGACTTCATCTTTTATAATACGCCTGATCTATTTTTATTAAAAACATTTAAAAAAATTATTCCATTATAACTGGAATCAAACATGATGCTTGTATTGGCGGTTTTTTGGGTGCTGTTGTCTTTCTCTGTCTTTAACGGTTCAGTTATTTTGGTTGCTTTTGTTTCTGCTGCCTTTTCTTTTATTTAATTTTTATAACTGTCATAACCGCCCCCAACAGCAGCAATGGCGCCAAAAATGGCAACAGTTTTTAGTTCAATATTCCATTGAAGACATTGGTGCCCTTGTATCACATGAGTTTTTATAGAGGGCATTGAATCAACTTGTTCTGACGTTGGCGGTGTTTATGTTTTCATAGATGAGTCATATTCTGTCAACAATTATTTTTTTGTGTCTGTTCCACGCTGCCTAATTTTTTTCCTGCTTCACACGCCAGGATTTTTAATGGCCTTACCTGGATTCAGGTTTTCTGCTGATTTGTCTGGCTTGCCCGCGCCCCTCTCCCACCCCCAATCCACCTGATTCTGTGTTTTCTGATTTGCTGATTTCTCTGGCATCGGTCATTTTGAAGGAAATAAAATCTATATGATTAAAAGTTATTAATCCCTTGATTAATGGGATAAACAATGTTCCAAATATGTAAAACAGATTCACCCCTAGAGACTCTAATGACTTTGTTAAAACTGGATCCTGCGTTTAAATTCATTACATAATAATCTGTTCAGATCAATGGGCGCAAATCTACCTAACTAGTTTAGTGTTACAAACTAAGAACCGTTTGCCCCAAACTTTTACCATCTAGACCCCAGCTGTGCTTCATACCTGATAATGATACTTTACTAATGTCTTGCGGGCGACATCTGTGGAATCTGTTCATGCTGAATTCAGTTCGAGGAAACTGTTTAATGGTTTCCCCACACGCTGCCAAAGACTAAATTCTCTATTGGGCATAACAGCTTGGCCATCCAACTGGTATTCATAAGTTCGGGAAGGTTTAGGCCGCCTTGTAGCTGTAAGTAGATCCACACACTGTTCATGTTTTTTTCAATAATTATAATTATTTGATTTATAAAAAGAGCACGAAAAAACTGTTACCAACCATGTTCCATTCTGCTGTATTATCTGGAGGCTAAGTGTAGGATACTCAATGCTTGGTAAAAGCTGTTGTTAAGAATTAAACCAGCAGATCTGGCAAATAGATTGAGGGATTCGCAAAGTAATTGCTAGCATTGCAGCTTCCGGTTGCCACGAAGATTTTCTAGTCAAGCAGGAATAATTCCAGACAATATAAATATGTAAGAAACAAAATAACATTTATAAAAAAAATGGTTCACTCGAATATGCTAGCGGCGCTGTGGTGATGAGCATGCTTTTAGCGGAAGTAATAATTTCTCGCCTTTGGTAAAAATGGGGGAATGACGCCGAGGAGAAAAAGACATAACAAAGCTATGGAGCAATAGCAGTGCACAGACGTATGAAAGGCAGAGGTCTGAGCAGTTAGATTTTATTAATGCCACCACTGAAAAAGAAGGGCATGCCAGCTTACACTTTTAAAAATGTTGCATAAGCACTTAAAACAAATCTTATCTTGTACACAGGCAAACCCATCGAGACATTGCCCACCCAAATTCAGTGACTTTTATCAACCATCATGGAAAAACAAAAGATGCAAAGAAATGGGTTTATGTGTCGTTGGTAGTGACCGTCGGGAGTATTTTTGGGTTGACAGTATAGTTGGCTGAATAAAAAATGAACAAAATCATTATTGCCCAAAGGTTATTGGAAGGGCATCACAGCAAATTAAAAAGCTAAAGCAAGCAGCGGGAGTCGGTGAACAACGCAAAAGAATGGTTATCTAACAAGCGATTTGCGCAATATTTATTTACCTGCACTAGGCGAATACAGAGACATCACTCTTGTCAATAAACTCCAAACGACACCATCAACAGGAACTCTTTTATTTACCTTGATAGGATTAGACGGAAAAAGATTTAAGTAGCAATCACAGTCATTGTCATGGCTTCAAGATACAAAGATGCAGAACCCATTACACCCAAAAGAGTGCTTCTGCTGTTCGCTGTTTGCCATACAGCTGATCTACAGCGAGGCCCTTAACTTTCCCTCGCATGATTGGCAAGTCGATGATGGAAAAGAATTTTAAGGCCAAGTGACTCAATTCTTGTTGAAAACATTGATTTCACCTTTAAAGAGGCATTCAGGAGTTCACAGATCACAGGCTTTAGTTTGAAAACTTTAAACAAACAGTTAGCTGCACGACTTTTCTCCTACCAGTATTACAGCGAGCTGAATTGACAATTCTCGCAACAAGATTGGGTCAGAAGACTGCCCTCGTTTTGCGCTGCAATGAATAATGAAGAATTTAAAGGACTAAAACCAGTCCAAAGCAATCAAAGAACAAACATAAAATGTTGCTGAAGGGAGTCTTCATCGGCAAACTATTACCATTTGGGGTTGAGTAAGGTACCGTTATTTACCGGGGGAAGAGAAGGGGACACTCGCATCAGGGCAACAGAATCCAGTTTGGAGTGTTGAACCCTATATGAAATAAAAAGAATTGTAAAGATGAATCCGCCCGTGTATTATATACGAGAAACTGACACAACAAAACAACAAGCTCCTCAAGTTCTTTGTGAAAGAGAACTGCAGATAATTCCGCCTGACACAGTTCGTTGAATTATGTACGGTTCTCCAGTGCCCATGCATTATGAAAACTCGGAATTAACAAACACCGTTTGTGTGTGTTTCTATTATGACTTCTTTGTTACAACTGTTGTGTTGATCTCATGTAGATTAGATCGCAGTTGTACGTTGTCATGATGAAAAGTCTTATTGCCAAAACAATGCTACTTTGTTAGCTAGTCCTCATGTGATATGTTTGACTGCACAACGCTGGAAAATTCCCTTTGACTTTTTATATGATTTTCTCCTGGCTCGAACTATGTACATTTTTGACCTAAAACCCACATACTCCTTGGATCACCTTTCCAGATAATTATCCTTCATCTTTCCTTAACCTTCATATTAGTTAATTGAATGAACCAAAGGCGAATCTTTAGGGTAATCTGACTGTATCATACCATCCGGTGTCTTTCGCTACTTCCATTTCCATGTCGTTTTAGATGTCTTCAGTAGGCAATATCTATAACACAAAACGGTCTGTATCTGATGTAAAGTTACTCTGGGACTCAGGATACGAGGGCTTTAAGTAGTCATTAAAGATACTCTAACCTCAAAAGCTTTGATAATTCTAAAACAGTAACCCAATAAATACGGTTTGTCTAAATGACTTCTTTTTGTTCATCATTATGCCCAAAAAGCTGCATCATGAAATCTTTGAAAGTCCTGATAATTAGGTTTTGAAGTCAGCTTAATTGCTTCGTTCTCTTTGCGTAAACAATCTGACATCTTTACGTTTGTGCGGATTCTCTTAGTCTTCCGAAACAACTGTTGTTCGTCAGCTTGAAAAAGTCTTGTTCTGAAGCATCTACGGATTTAGTTCTGAGATTCAGTGTTGTTTTTCTTCATGATGTATGGTTTCTATATGAATGTTCTTGATCAAATAGCAATAATACGATGGACAGCTGTTAACTTTAAACCATGTCTTAAATAATAAAAATGTCAGAAGTCTGTAATGACTGACATTAATTTTTTTTTGCCCCGAAAGTTTGGGCACAAGTTTTAGGTGGCTCCTTGGATCCATCTTTAGACTCTTCTGCAGCCTAAAAATGGCGGATAGCTCATTATGCAGGTCATGGAAGTTCATGAGGATTTCTTAAGTCAACTTTAGAATGACAGCCGCCGCGCTGCGTGATCAGGCGGGTTTTTAAACATGTTTACCACTTTAATGCCTTTTGATTATTAGTCGGGATCGCCGCTGTTTGCACCTGGCGTAGCCTACCTCTCCTTCGCCCTCGTGTACTTTTTTAAAAGTTGCTTTAATTGGAAAAAAGCGATTGCTTGCGCCATTTAGCCCACATAACAGATTGTTTGCTTTAAATACATTAAGATAGTTAGACCTTTTATCGGGATCATATCGTCTCGAAGTATTTTGTTGTTTGCTTTACAGTAATGATGCGATGCCTTATAATTCCTCCCGCAAATCGTTTTCACTATCTGAAGCATTGGAAATCTGACAATCATATAAATCAATCTGGTATCCAGTAGAACTTTTTAAGAAAGACCCGTCCCCCAACAAAAGAAAACAAAATAAAAAAAAACTAAAAAAAAACCAAAAACACTCATCCCGGGGTGCAGAACCTAGTAAATCTAATGCGCAGGATTCAGGCTTATATGTTTTCATGCAGGTCTTTCTATTAATTTCAAAACGCCCGTCCGCCAAACAAACAACATTGTTACCATTAAAATTAGGAGTCATGATTAGTTCCCATGTATACACTCTAACTTCTGCCACGCCTCTTGAGCATCATGTTGGTAATCAGCATCGCTGATTCTTTCCTCTACGACTAGAACAAAGAACGCGCCTTGAGGAGGAAGAGGAACAGTGAGAAGTCTTCATCAAACCTTTCCACTGGGTCTTGTAATTCATAAGGGTTTTAAAACCTTCTCTCAACAAGCCGTTTGACGTCAAAATCTTCTTCCGTTATTGGGCAGAGGACTTTAAGGACATAGCAGAGTGCCTCTAATGAGCCCATCATGTGTTGCATAGTGTCGTAGAAAGACAATGTTATTTTACTTTGTGATGGAAACACATGTACTTTTTGATGTAACTGTGCAAATGCATGGACCCTGAAGGTCGCTGGATTTACTGCTTGCAATTAAGATGATGGTTCGTAAAAACCTCGCAAAGTTATGAAAAGACCGATGGGCACCAGCTTCCATTGTCTTTGGTTTCAAACTTTAGTTAATCGAAAGATTAAGATTGCACGTTACTGTGCGCTTGCACCTCTACAACTTCCCACTATGTGATCCTGGTTCTTACTGTGGGGGGTTTAAACTCTTGGGGCGATCGTTAGTTCTAAACCGCAAAATCCAAAAAACAATGTGTGGCTGACTGAGTCCAACTGTTGGTTGGTCTTCAGGCGCATTTATGATTTCAGATAAGTTTAGATTATTAGAACAGTCATTGCGCACTTTGCTCGCACTGCACAGTTTTAAGACTGTTTCTGCTGCATCTGGTCCTTATATAATTCTGGCCGTAGAATTAAAGCATCCGACCCTAACAATAATGACGATGGCAAAACCACCATATTGATGATTACTCAGTGTATAATATCTGTTTTTCGAACGTTTTTGTGGCGTGTCGGCCCTTATAAGGAACAATAAGCGACTCGAAGGATCTGCGTAACTAGTATGGAGATGTTTGCAGCCTGTTTCAGTTCCTTTAAAACCTAACTTTCGATCCTGGCGTGGGGGCGTCCGTATCGTAATTAGTTCTGTATTACAGTCTACAGAAACTTTTTACAATGTTTTATAGGTTACTCGCGGGCTTGCACAGATGGCATTTTGTTAAACATTTTCGCAGAATTTTGTTTGGTGCCATCTATTGAAAAGTATGTGCATTACGTTTACTCATTGTTCGTAATCAATGTGTATGTGGCCAGTGCCCGCTGGTGAAAACATTTAGTAGTAAGTTCAACATGATTTTTGGTCTGGCTCGCAATTGTTGGACGGTTCTTGGACACTTTAATCGGGCTCTTGTTAGATTTGTTTCCTCATCCATGTGTAGTTATTGACGGTCTATTGGTTTGTTTTGCTCTTCAAACTGATCAATTTGGTACCTACCTAACAGGAAGGATATGCCATTGAAGTTAAGAGATCTTTGGATGTATTTGCCGCTAGTTAGTCAACTCTCTCCTGCGGAGCTGCGGACATGAGCGTTGACACGAACGCAACCACATGAAAACATTTGTCGGTCTGAACTTCTTTATGTTTAAAACTGCTCTCTTTAAAACCAACTTCGAAGGTACTTTAGCGGAATGTAAGCATTGCTACAATCGGGGCATACTTAGCCTGTTTTAATCTAATCTCTAAGACTTCTCGCCCTCCTGGGGGGGGAAAAAAAACCAACAGAGCTTCAGTCTTTAGCATCTCAGCGGCTAGCGTCAACTGTGTAAGCTGTTCGTCTGCCCAACCGGGTGTTAAGTCATTACGAGAAAGATAGTCTGTTGTTTAGTCGAGAACGACTTCTAGATTTTCTTGTTTATTGTTACATTAGTCAATTAATTCAAGCAACATTACTTTAACGGTGGGTTATCTGATCTAGTTTACTTGGAACTTGAGAAATTGCATGAACAACACTTGCCGGTACGTTTGTTGGTGTCAATGTCTTCTAAATCAATATCATTCAGTGCTCTTGCATAAGCGCTCTCTCTCGAGCTTTCTCTCAACACCATTCGGTCTTGTCCTTATATATCTTAAGCCAAGGCTGTCTTTCTTTTCTAGCCTAAATATTATTTAAATTAAAACAAAATATTAATCAGACCCCCAATTATCACGGTCTTTTTGGCTTGGCTCAAAACTAAAGTATAAACACCTTTTGGTGTCTGTTAAGGTGAGCTGTTTAGACCCAGAGTTTAATGTCTCGTTTACTTTTTTTAAAGCATTCTTTTTTATCTGCTCGCGGGGTCTGCTGCTTGAGAAAAACTTGGTCACCGCCTTTCTTTGAAGATCAAACTTTAGTCTTTGTAGTCATCAAACGGCCTTGGTAAGCGAGTAATTCTTCATCCGCATGATGTTTGAGTCAACTAACGTGCTGTATTTTATTGTCAGTTTGAAACGAACAAAGTTTAGCCGTTATTAGTTGAACCATAGCTATGTGTGCTTTATGGCGTTTAGATTATACATTTTTTGCGGCCGCACTTCCCGTAATGAAACAGACGAGAGCTAACGACTACCCTCCTAGCGGTAAGCCTGGGGTGCGCCTATGCCCCGTTGCTAAGAGACCAACACTGTGATCTGCTGATGAGCACTTATATCTCGCCCCCCCCCCCTCCATCACACCCCCCAAGTACTCCACCCAAAATTCTGTCACAAGCATTAAAGGCTGCAAATAACCTTCGTTTGGTTTAGGCTGTAATTTTGGAAAGGTCCTGCTCTAGTTTTTTTTGCATTTGTGTAAAGTTTGTTAATCTGAAGGTTTTACTGGGAGTCAAGGGGTTTCTATAAAAGCAGAATTGCCTGCTATCTTTCTTTGGGCGGCGCGTAGGCACATTTGGATAAACCTGAACAGAACATGCTTTTTTAAAAATAAAAATAAGTTAGTATATACATCTTTGTAATCTGGTTAGTTACAATATCAGCTGCGCATCCATATATTTAAAAACAATGTGCATTAATCGGTTTATCGGCTTTTCTTCGTCTATCCATTTGAATGTTTAACGTCTCTCACAGTTTCTCCCGCTTCCCATGTAACTGAATTATCACTCGTTGGACTTAGGTCAATCCATAAACCGTATTTTGTTGTTACAATAATCGATAAGTCTTACACTCGTGACAAGGTGTAGATCTTTAGCCACAAGGTCAAACTGTTGGCTTTTACACCTCCCACCTCCAAACAGTTTTTTATTTCATCCAAATGAGATAAGGTTTAAGCCGCTAGGTAGATCTTGGTTAGGGACTACCGCAATCGAACATTGTAACTTCGTTATTTTTGGAATAAAAACACTTTTCACTTCCTCTTTTGAACGGTTCTTCATCTTCGCACAGCCAATAAAATACCTTTAAAGCGATCGTGCTGCCAACGCTAAACTAAATTGCCATATAGTGTCTGCCCTGCATCTGGGATATGTTGTATGATGAATCACTCTTTTCGTCAATATATTGGGAATGTGTCTCCAATTGGTGCGCAATCAAGCCTTGCTAAGTAGGGTTGCTACAACGTCAAACTCTAAACGTGATGCCAGACATGCTGTACTTTGGCTTCGGTGGTCTGTTGATCTAATAAACACGTTGTATTCGTTAAAAAGTAATGTTATATGGACAGTCTGTCTTTTAAGATCCTGAAAAGTATGGCGCATGCGCTTTTAAACAACTCAAAGATTAGGGAATGGAAAAGCGATTACCATACGCATAACTTACAGCTAAAGCCTTTTTGTGCTTTTAGGCACCTGAGGCGAGTTAGTTCAGCGCCTATTCTAAGTTATTAGTTTGCATTCTTCATTTAGATTCTTGAAACGCAAGTCATTCCCTTTCATTCCGGTAAGCCATAGATCAGAATAGGTTTTAACAAAGTGTCTGCATTGTGTATAAAGAAAAATATTTTTGCCCTCAATTTTTATAGAATTTCTTAACGTTGCCACCGTCCAAATTCTGTACTACTGTCCTGTTTGGGTGTTGTTGTTGAATCGAGCTTTTATTTTGAAGGTTACGACGCGCAGAGCCTGGCACAATCAATTCAATCGTCTAAGTCCTGGGAATTTGACAGTAGAATTTGATCTGATTCAATAGTAGTGGTTATTTTGGAAACATAATATTCGCTTTATTTCCCTTCACGCCATGGGGCTCTTTTGTTTTTATGCGGGTCCATGAAGAATCGAGCCATGTTGCTTGTTTGTGATTTTTATGACAGCAAAATAAAAGTTAAATTATTTAAAAACATGCGCAGGATTGCAAGGAGAAAGAAGATTATGATGTTTTTGATCGTTGGGGAGAGACGACATGAAGTGAATGACCCTATAGACCCACAAGCATCGCTCAAAACGCTTCATTGCAGCGTGCATTAACAGCAAGTCCGGTCGAAGCATTTTACAAAAAGTTTAGGCCAAGAACCTCCCGCATTTATAGACCCAACTGATTTTGAATTAGGGAAGATTGGTCATTTGTTCTGTAAAAAAGATCAAGGGCAACTTTGTTCGGCCTTACAACTAACCGAACCATCAAAGTTTTAGTGTGGGTTCATTAGAACTTGACTCAGAGTGTGAAAGATTCCAAATCGCCCTTGGAATTGCTAGACCGAAAATTACGGGCCGGGAGGGCCGTTGCCTAAACTTCAAAAACACACTACAAGAACTCCCGCCGACAGATACCACTGCAAAACTTGGAACTTAAAGAGATAAATCAATCAGCAGGCGACTGAATAAATACACTAGCCGCAGACAAGAAGAAGAAACCAGTTTTTTCAGACAGACACGCGTTAAAAACAATAATGATTCCATTGCCTATGCGAGAAATTATTTAGCCCTTGATCGTACTTTAAGAACCGTCAGAGCGGGCGTAATTAACAAAAAATTTTTAGCACAATAGGTGAACTAGATGGGCATATAAAAGAGTAAACGGAAAAACTCGTTTGCGTTGAGCTGATGACGCCAACTTAGGAGCCTGAGAATAAAGAAAGACTAACCCATAGACTAAAGATCTTGAACAAGAAGCTCAGCAAGAACTAGAAGTGTCGGACATTACTAAAAGAGACCGATTACGAATCAAGGAATATTGAAAACAAAATAGAATAAGAGCAACTATCGAAAAAATTTTATATGAAGACGACACGTTAGCAGAACGATAAATAAAAACGCTTTGTTTAAGAGAGCAAGGGGGTCACATTAGCAAGCGTTTTTTTTTTTTTATAACTGCTTAAGGAATTTTGCAATGCAATAAAGTACATTGGTTGTTGTTGGCTTACAGGCCGGCGGTCGTGGTCAAAGTTCCAGTGCCTCCGCCGCCATCTCCTGATAAATCATGGGTACAGAAACAGCCTTGATCATCTTGCGGATTTATTTAAAAAAATTAGCCGGGTCAAAGCTATAAGGCTCGTTTACCAGGTATATTAGGGCGAGGGTGGGGGGTATTTATTTGTTTAGTAGCTGGTTTTGTCTACTGCAAGCAAAGTAGTTTGGCTTTATGGCCCCCGAGCACTTATGGACATTAGTTCTCGGACTAGTTGGGTTACAATTTAGTAAGAATAAAGACAAGTAATCCCTTAGGCCCGTCAAATCAAGAACAACGCGCTGTCTTTTCATATTCACGGTCATCGCGAACCGAGTCCGCGAAGCTTTGCTGAGTCTTCCAATGGGACTTTGGGGGTTCTTGGTCTTGGGAATTAGATAAGGACTTAATCTTGGGTGTTCTTTTTATTGTTTGTAATTTCTGGCTCAGAATTTATGTCGTTTTTTTCCCAACCTTCCTGTTCATTGCCTGCTATAAGACATTTCATATTATAGTTTATTAATTGTACCTATTGGAGTTGAGGTCAGAAGCCTGCATGTAACAGCATGTGTATAAACCCAGGGCCAACACGCAAAGTCTACTTTCGATCTTTGGTATTGTAAAAAACATGTTGGTTCCTTTGAATTACTGAGGTAAATCAACTGTTTAAGAATTTAATGGCGTCCTTCTAATTGCCTAAGGTATTGTTTTTGCGCGTCAAAGCAATTAGGGAAGGATCAGTTCATGCTCGATCTTGCCTTGTGCTTGCGAAACCTAGAACCACCAAAACGTAAGTCCGATTAGAGTCGTTTATTGTTCTATTCCCGCCCCTCGTTAGGCCCTAGAGAGTCTAGATAAATGTTGTCCATGTGTTTATGCTCTTGCTCTATGGACGCCAGGGCTCAAAATTTTGAAAGGAGACCAGAACGCCGGTCAAAGTTATACTTCTGTGTGCGTGCCTGAAAATAAATGACCGCCTATGCCATTGATTATGATCCAACTTTTGTCTCTAAAGTCCTGTCTTGATGTTATATTGAATTCCGTTTACAAGATCCTCTTCAAAAGCTTCCATGTCTATTCTGTTGCTTGATGGAATTAAACGATTTGCATTCGGTAATGGCCGCTTGCTGTTCAGTAAAAATACGTTGAGGGGGTAATAAAAATGAAATTGTACACTGACCTCACCATAGGATTCGGATGGTTAAAATTGCTTAGCATACGACACTCCAACCGTTGATGCACAAGGACACAGCAATGTTTAACTGGTTCTGATAAAACTGCATCGATGGACTAACACGCTTTCTGGCTGTGTTTTTTCAATAGGGGGGGGGTTTAAGATAGTCTTCAAGGAAAGTAGCAGTACTCACCTTTTTATGAAAGAGAGTAGTTTGGGGTCACAGCATGTCAAGAGTACTCTTGTTGCTCATATTTTTAAGATTGTTAGTGCGGCCCCCCGCCAACAGAATATATTGTGCATCAGTATATTTGATGCACTCATTTTTTATTTGTTTAAAAAAATGGTTGTCCCCATTAACAACCCACAAGACCCGTTCCTTGTTTTTTAGGAAACATGCGTTGAAACAAATGCGGAGGACAAAATGTTTGTTGCACCTTCATGAAATTTATACAAAGTTGTATGGTTTTAATATAACTAAAGCCAAGGGGATGAATAATTAGATTACAAAATATGAAAGAGAACAAACGACGTTTTAAACAGGTTAACAATACCTGATGGTTATTACGGGTTTTGCTCACTAAAAGAAGCATATGAGTAACTTATGACATTACTCTAAACTTAACAATGCAAATCTAAAAACCAATATTAAAATTCAAACCTGAAAGCAAAATACGATATTGAATAAACGAGCTAGTCTTAAAATGCTAGGCTTTACAATAGTCCAATCTACCCATCATGTTTTAGATGTTTCCAGATGTGAAACTACGTTTGAGGGGGGACAAGTCGCTCATATCTGGACATTACATTCATTACTCTTGTTCATTTGGATGAGCTAAGCATGATTGAAATTAGATGATGGAAGGGCCCTCAACTGTTTTTAAGACTTGCCGTCAGGGAAGGAAGCTGCATTTTGCGATTATGAAATTCTTACAATTCCCTAATTTACTGTTTAAAAGATTAGTTTGTGGGGAGGGTCGGATATTTAATATAAAACTCAAAAGACAAACGGGGAAAAAAAGTACGTAACACGTGATAACCTGCACACGCTGTTTTGGAATAAAATAATTACGCTACTACAAAATTATGGCGCGTGGCAAGAAGAACAGGAGTTACATTAGCGCCTGTGTGGTGCTGTCTAACCTGAGAATTAAAAGCCTTGCAGACGTTGCGGACTTTGAAACAGTTAGGTGAGGATAGGCACTTTAGTATGGGTTTTTTTGGTACAACTAAAGATGGTGATTATAACGCAAAGAGGTTAGCGACAGTAAAAAAGTTACCTAAACTAGAACAGCTGCGCAATCTAGAGGAAATAATGTTGGACAGTATGGAATATAAAATGTTCGAAAAACCTGACCTCTAATGGCACTTAGAACCCTATTAGAATGGGAAAATAAATTTTGGAATGTTTTCTAAGCCCATTTACATATTTTAGCGTCAAAAAAGTATCAGAAAAGCATTTCAACTCTGGCCTTTACATGTAAGTCTTATGCCGGACGACACTAGTGAAAGAAATTGAAATACCGCCGTATGGAAAAAAAGCAGTACATCCTCCCAGAAAAGAAACGTTGTAAAAAAGCTTCTACCAAAAATATGTTCTTTCAAGCAGAAAATTAGGCGACACGTTCCCTCTGATATTTGAAATTTCTGTCTTTAAAGATGTGGAGAGGATGGGGTTTGTGGGCGTTATAGTGATGACTTATAAAAGGAATTAATATTAGCTGGCCAAAACTTAGACGTTTTTAAACGCCTTCAACGTTGTTGTCGTCGTTCTTCACAATGGTGAGGATATTAAGATCATACCAACAAGCAACAAAAATCACTGTTTTGCCTTAATAGAAACAATCTTACAGAACTGAATTGGATTAATCTTTACAAATATAGGGCCTGTGGGGTCATATTATACTGAACAAGTTTTGAGCGAGAGTATGATAAATATAATAACTGGATTAGACTTAAAATCTCTGTTAAAAACTATGGAGCAGTTAAACTTATGATAAAATCCTCATTGTTCAATGATTTGTGGGCAACTGGCTTGGGAAAACAAATAGTTTTGTCCTAGTTATTACAAACCAGTTTATCCGTTATAATTTTAATCCTTTGTGATTTTACTGTCCAACTCTTAAATGGGAACAAAGCATATCTCATATAGAAGGTTTTATGGACAGAGGCTGAACATATATTTAGTTGATCCAGCAATAAACTGAGTGAACTGTCTAGAACGCGTTTTATCTATTGTTTGAGGGAACGCAGACGCTATTTATTATAGATGACCCTATTCAGCAGAAAAGACATAGTTAAAAGAGAAACACTTTGTCGAAACTAGCTTTCGGGAAGACATGCTCGGATAAGTGGTGGATTTTATGTAAGAAAAATATAAAACTAGTTTTAAAAGACTTTACGAGACCGTTAAAGTACTGTAGTGTATATTTCACATGAAAGGGACACGAGACTATTTGAAGAATGTTTGCGAGAAAATGATGTTATTGAAAAAACGATCAAGAAAAACTTAGGAATTAAACAAAAACTAAAAATCTGCAACGTTTAAGTAAAATTAGTATTAAAAACGGATAACCCTGCCACGTTTGTTTGTTTTTGTAGATAATTCTTTATTTTCTGGTTTTGTTGAAGTCTATTGGCAGAGAACAGGGAAACACAATCATGGGTTACTTTCGCCGAAATTGGTGGAGGCGGAAGTGGCCCAGATTGGTGTTTCACTCGTTCTCTATACTATATATTTCTGTCTGTCTGTCGGGCCTCAATGAAATGACCTGTGACCGCACCTCTACCACCAGATGGTGAGTAGCACGTGCCGGAGGCACGGTGGCATGCTAAGCCACTGTCACCCCACCCCCCCCATCCTTACCTCCTGAGGCCAAAGGTACTCAATTAACGCCCTGCCTTTTTCTCCCCCCCCCCCCCCCCCCCACCCCCAACCAACCCAACCCCGAATTGTTCAGCCCCCCCGTCCCTCCCCAAACCCTCACCCTCTGTGGTAACGTGGAGGAGTGGAGGGTGGAGGAAGGGGGGGGGGGTCCTCTACTTCCCTTCTTCTCAGCCTGCCTCCCCCTTCCCCCCCCCCCCCCCCCCCCCCACCAACATCAAGCCTTAGGGTGATCGAAGGGAAGAGTCAATGTTGGTTCATTTATTGGTGTTTTATCTCTTTCTCAAGTGTGTGTGTGTTCGTGCGCGTATGTATGTTTTGTGTGTGTTGTGTGCGCGCGCGCGAATGTGTGTGTGCGTGACTAAGAGAGAGTATGTGTGTGTGTGTGTGTGTGTGTGTTGTGTGGGGTGTGTGTGTGTGTGTGTGGGACGCGTCGTGCGTGTGCGTTAGAATGTGTGTCTGTGTGTGTGTGTGTGTGGGGGGGGGAGGGGGGAGGGACTCGCGCGCAAGTGGTGAGGCAGTCAGATTGTTCTTTCTGCCGTCGACATATGTATCTGAGGCCTCTCTCTCTCTACTCTCTCTTCTGCCGTCACTATAGGTATCTGTGCCTCTCTCTCTCTCTCTCTCCACTTCTCTCTCTCTCACTCTCTCTGTTTATATGGCCTCCCAATGATTTTTTGTTGTAGATATTTGTTAACTCATGTTTGTAATCCCAGGGATGAACGTAAAGGATTGCGTAATACACTGATGTATACAATCTCCGGTAGTTATTGTGATTGTTTTGTGAAAAGTGTGTCTTCGTGTTTACGTACTGTTACCAGCTTGTGTTGGGAATGCTTTTATGAAAACGAATTGTCTTGACATTAAAAAGATTTATTTTTTGAAAATCTCTTTCCCGTCTCTCCGTGTTCTTCGATGTAACGTTTGGAAAATGTCCGTGACAAAAGCATTCGTTTGCACTATGACTAATTGAACACTTTTTTTCACGTGGCCTCTTGCCCACTTTGAACCGGCTGTACGTGGGTACTACCCGCACGTTAGCCTGTGTCGGTTATAATGTTATTGTGAGTTTCGTGTTCAAGGCATAATTGTGCACGACTCGAGAGCTCTTTATAATCCTCACTTCGCTTTAACAGCCATACTGGGTAGAGCCGACTGAAAGTGCTCTGCTGTCGCTAACAGTCAGTCTTTTCCCTGTCATCGCCAGTGTACGTCATTCAGCTTTTTTCCTCCCTTCTTCTTCGACTTCTGAGGCAGGGTTGCACGCTATTCCTTCATTTCCCGGTATTATTCTCAGCTGAATGTTCAGTCACTCTTAAAAAGAAAAAAAAGTTTTCATTGAATTTTCACGCACAGTTTGTACATGTAGTATGATGTAATCCAGACCAACGGTTCATTCATTTTCTCGTCCGAACGTGGTTATGGGATTTTTACGCGTGCCATTAGTTACATCGTGCACCTCGGTTCGTATACTCACTTAAAAAATGAAAAAAAAAAAACGGAAAGAAAGCAAGATTTTTTTAAAAAATGATTGTAAGTACTTGTCACAGATCGGAAGGTCAATCCCCTACCATTTTATCTTTGTTTGTTGTTCCGTAGACAACTTCTAGAGTTCTAAACTTATATTATATATATTGCGAGAAGATAGGTGATTTTACTTGTGTGGTTTACTGGGTGCTATATGTTTGATGCCTGTCTGTCCGCTTGGAAGAGGGAAAAATCTCTTCCCGGGAAAACTGCGTGCGGGTAGGGTGCTGCCGTAATGTGCTGGCCTCGTTACAGTAATTATTCCCTTGCTCCATGAAGAAGGTGGCTCTGATGCTGCTGTGGGAAGGGAGAGAATTCAGAGTTAGGTCGGTGGGACGCTCTACAGTGGAGAGGAAGGTGAGTGGGGTAGAGGGTGGGAAGAGGCCAAAGCACGGAGGCGGGAGGGGGGGAGGGGTTCATCAGAGGCCGCAAGAGCGTGGTAGGCTCGTGCTTACGAGACGGTGTTCGTTAACCAGGCGCGAGTTGTGGCAGATGTGTTTTATTTGATTTTATTTGGTTTTGTTGGGGCCTCGCTCCCTTGTCTCTCTCACGGGTTTCTTGTCTCTTGTCTCTCTTCTCTGTCTGTCTGTTCTTGGTCGAATTAACGGTTTTCTGATCCTCTCTCTTCTTCTCTCTTCTCTCTCTCTCTCTCTCTCTCTTCTTCTTCTTCTCTCTCTCTCTCTTCATTCCCTTCTCTTTTTCTCCACTTTTTCTCTCTCGTTTGTTCGTTTGCTCGCTGGGGGGGGGGGGGGCCCGCCCCACTTCTGTTCACTTCAGGTCATGGTGGGCTAAGCCGTTTACGATTGCAGTCAGGTCTTCTTTTCTTCTTGTCTTTTTTCTTGCTTTTTCTCTTCTTTTGTTTTCTTTGTCCGTACTTTCTTTTTTATTATTTTGTTTTTCTTCTTTTGATTATTTTTATTCCTCCCGTCCGTTCCTCCTCCTCGTCTCTCTCTCTCTCTCTCTCATCTCTCTCCGTCTCTCTCTCTCTCTCTCACTCTCTCTCTCTCCTCCCTTCCTTTCTTCAGTGTTTTACTGAGTGCCTTTCCCCTCTTTCTCTCCCTTTGCTCTCTCTTCTCTCTCTTCTCTCTCTCTCTTTCTTCTTCTCTTTCTCTCTCTCTCTCTCTCTCGTGCCCCTCTCCCCTTCTCTCCCTTCCTTTCTCTCAGGTGTATGAATGCCTCTCTCTCTCTATCTCTCTCTCTCTCTCTCTCTCTCTCTCTCTCTCTCTCTCTTCTCGTATTGTTGGTGTGTGTGTTGTGTGTGTGTGTGTGTGTGTGTGTGTGTGAGTTTGTGTGTGTGTGAAGAGGCGGTAGGGGCGTATGCTGTGAAATGTTGCTCATTTTGCATTTCAGAACTGGATTGTCCATTTGCATATGGATGAACTGTGCATTCTAGCAGGAATCGCACATTACGCGCGTTTTGAAGTCATTGATAGCGATGCGGTGCTCTCTCTCTTCTCTCTTTCTTCTCTCTCTCTCTCTCTATCTCTCTCTCTCTCTTCTCTCTTCTCTCCTCTCACACACCACACACACACTTCACACACACACACACAACACACACACACACACCACACATTCACTAAACACACACCTTCAGAATCCCTTCGCCCACAACAACATCACACACCACAACAAATACAGAGAGACAAGACAAAACAGCTAAACAGACCGGCAGATGGACACACAGAGTGTTCACCGGTGAGTCTGCGCTAAAATTTCTGACACGCCCCCACCCACCCACACCCAACCCACCCCGGCCTCCTGGCTCGCTTCAAACCTTGCAACGTCAAGGTTCTTCTCTTCCTTATTTCTCTTGAACCTTCTTTCTCTTGGTCCCTGCGAACAAATTGTTTTCCACGCCCCAGACGAAACTTACGATTTGCATCCTGATAGTTGCCGTTTTCCTTCTTCCCCCTCCACTTGCCGCGTCACGGTGCTGACTGAGTCCGACCCTCGCCTGAGGAGCCCTTTTAGACTTTTCTGGCACTTGAAGAAGATGGGCGTCTTGTTTAGTGTCACGAAAATAATTGTTTCTTCTGGCTTCCTCCTCTTTCTTTCTTTCTTTTTTCTTTTTTATTTCTTTTTTCTTTTCTTTTTTTGTTTCTTTTTGTTTCTTGCTTTCGTCTTTCTTCTTCTTTCTATCTTCCTCTTTTTCTTCTTCTTCATCTTCTTCTTCTTCTTCTTTTCTTCTTCTTCTTCTTTCTCCTTCGTCTTTCTTTCTGTCTTACTTCGTCGATAGTCCTTTTTACTTTTCTTATCATCTTATCATCATCATATCATCATCATCATCATATAATCTTCCTCACCTCCGCATCAGTCGTACTCTTATTCTCCTCTACTTCTCCTTTACTCCTAACTTTCCCCCCCTCTTTTCTCCTGCAGCTGATCTCGTCCTCGCCCTCCTCCCTCCTCCTCTTCTGCCCTCTCCTGATTATTTTGATGATTAATTGAGACGGAAGACGGAAGAAAAGATGGGGTGGGATGGAGATGAAGAGTGAGACAGAGAAGAGAGGGTGAGGTTAATGGAAGTGTTGCGTTAAGAAATTTATCGACCAGAATTTTATTTTTATATACCAAGATCGGTTTACCAGCCCAGTTAATCGTGCCAAAAACCGTGATGACGTTCTTTCGAGTTGGCCTGCTTTTTATTCTGTGCGCGCGGACGGTGAAATTTACTTGAAAACAGATGGACGAAGAAACGAGTTTTTCCAAAGGCTTCCATCTGCTTTGGTGTATGAAAAGGTGTGCATGGTTGTAGAAGTATGGGGACCATAAAGATAATGAACCAGACATCACGAGGCCGACCCGAATAAGTGATAATTTTCGTTCTTTATCCACCTTGATGTTCATACTGTGACTAATGCGCACGTGTGTGCCCTTCCTTGTTTTCTGGATCGGGAAAGTTCTTTTCGGCGGTAATCTCAGAAGAGTGCACACCATTATACTGCAAGTTGAGGTCGATTCTGGTGATCACAGAGAGTGTAACCATACTCCTGCAAGTTGGGATGATTCTGGTCATTCAGAGACTGCACCATACTATGCAAGTTGGGGTGAATTGGTAATCTCCGAGGGACTGCAACCATACTACTGCAGTTGGGGTGATTCTGGTACTCTCAGAGAGTGCACTCACCATATATGCACGTTGGGGTGATCTGAATAGTACTCTCAGTGAGTGCACACTACAACAGCAAGTTAGGGTGAATTGTAATATCAGAGGATGCAGCATACCACTGCAAGTTGGGGTGAATTTGGTCATAGTTGGCAATTCAGAAGTCTCTTCTAACGCGAACTGCGTGGCTCTCTGCCCCCTCATCCCATTCCCCCCCCCGCCGCCCCACCCTTATTTTTCCCACGGAAGCACTGGGCGTTATTACGGATTGATGTAAATTTTGTTGCGATGTGAGGAAAGGAAATTTGTTGTGAACGTAGAGTGGTTTTGCAGTCATACCACATGTAGAATTATAAATCTGAAACTATACAAGTTAATCAGTTCTTTAAGTTCATTCTTGGACTATGTATGCCCAGTGGCCTCATTTGACACCCAAAACGTACAGCCAAAACGTGTTAGATTTTACACACACACAACACCACACACACACCAAAACACACATACACAACAACACAACACCACACACACACACCACACACACACACACACACAAACATCGGGTTATTTGGTCCGCATCAAAATGGTTGTTTACAACAACTGACGAACACTGAATCCCCCCCCCCCTCCCGCTCCCACACACCATCCACCCCCGCTATATTCAAATGTAAAATCAAAGAAGCAAACACTTGTAAGGGGAACAATCAAAGATGCAAAACTTTAAGACATCAAAGAGGCACACACTTGTAAGACATCAGAAGCAAAACACTTTGTTAGCCATCAAAATGCAAACACTAGTAAGCATCAATGATGCAAACACTGTAAAGACATTCACAGGATGCAAACACTTGTAAGGGACATCAAAGATGCCAAACACTTGTAAGACTCAAAGATGCAAACCCATTGTAAGTTTCAACGTTTCAGTGCGATGTCACCAGTTCCAACAGGCTTGAATAGGTCATCGTTATATTTGCCTTTAAATATGAAATTATGATCACTTGTGCT
>CM031614.1:3060875-3073375 GCA_018398815.1 Conus ventricosus | reverse complement strand
CATTGCGGGCTCCCTAGCAACCCATTTATTCTGTCACTGTCCCAGCAACATTGCGGGCTTCCCCTCTTAAGGCTCTAGCAACCCATTCATTCTGTCACTGTCCCAGCAACATTGCGGGCTTCCCCTCTTAAGGCTCTAGCAACCCCGTCATTCTGTCACTGTCCCAGCAACATTGCGGGCTTCCCCTCTTAAGGCTCTAGCAACCCATTCATTCTGTCACTGTCCCAGCAACATTGGGGGGCTTCCCCTCTTAAGGCTCTAGCAACCCATTCATTCTGTCACTGTCCCAGCAACATTGCGGGCTCCCCCTCTTAAGGCTCTAGCAACCCATTCATTCTGTCACTGTCCCAGCAACATTGCGGGGTCCCCTCTTAAGGCTCTAGCAACCCATTCATTCTCTGTGTGTGTAGACACGAAGGGGAGGAAGTAGGTCATAGAGATTAGAGCCATCTGTATCTGGGCGATGTGAGAGAGAAGAGAGAGCAGGGAGTGAAGTGGAGAGGAGAGAGAGAGAGAGAGAGAGGAGAGAGAGAGAGAAGAGTAGAGAAGGGAGGGACAAAGAGAGACAGAGAGAAGAGAAGAGAGAAATTGAGATGGAAATAGATGAAGAGAGGGACAAAGAGAGGGAAGAGAGAGCAGGGGGGGGGGGGGAGTTGAAAAAGAGAAGAGAGAGAGAGAGAGAGAGAGAGAATTGAAAAGAGAGAGAAAAAGAGAGGTGGAAATAGAGGGAAGGACAAAGAGAGACAGAGAGAGAGTGTGTGTGTGCGCGCGCGCGCGCGCGCGCGCGTGTGTGTGTGCGAGTGTGTGTGGTTGTGTGCGAGTGCGTGTGTGTGCGTGCGTGCGTGCGTGTGTGTGTGTGTGCGTGTGTATGTGTGTGTGTGTGCGTGCATGCGTGCGTGTGTGTGTTTGTGTTCGGTATGCTCCTGTTTTCTTCGTTTATCTGTATGTTCCTTTATTACTTTGACAAGACGCTCTAGAAATGTCGCCTGGTATAAACACTGCAGAGGGGGCGCCTGTGTAGGCCCTGGCACCGGCCGCCAGATGGCCGGTAGAGAGAGAGGTGGGAGGAAAGGGAGGGATGCCTGCTGCTGTCTGCTTTTATTGCGCCCCCCGGACACTCCTGCTAATTGCAGAGTTAGGCCAGCAATTAATGAGCTGTTATCGGCCACCATATCTCACTGCCGCCTTTTTTGTGTCCTCTCTATGTCTGTCTGACTGTCTGTGTCTCTGTCTGTCTCTCTCTGTCTATCTGTCTCCTGTCGTTTCTCCTCTCTCTCGCTTCTCTGTCTGACTGTCTGTCTTTCTCTCTCTCTCTGTCTCGCTGTCTCTCTCTATCTCCCTCACACACACAACACACACACACACACACAACCCACACACACCACACACACACACACACACACTATTAAAAGAGTTACTGTAACCGTTCCTCATTACCTCTCCACACTAAGGCCTAAATGCTTGTGTTGTGTGCGTGTGTGTGTGTGTGTGTGTGTGTGCAGTGTGTTGTGTGGTGTGTGTGTGTGTGTGTGTGTGGGTGACGTAAAGAGTATGCCTGTGAACGCATGAAGGTGTGAAATGAAACCTGGTACGCTATGCTATATCTGGTATGTCCTGTTGGGGAAGATAAACGATCAGTGTGGTAATAATGCATAATTATGTATTACTCCTCTCTCTCTCTCTCTTCTCTCTCCTCTCTCCATCTCTCGTTCTCTTTCCTCTCTCTCGGTCTCTTTCTCTCTCACTCTCTCACTACACACCCCCCTCCCCTCTCTCTTACTCCTTTTGTCTCTCTCTCTCTCTCTCTCTCATCTGTCTACCACTCTCTCTCTCACTCGTCCCTCCTCTTCTCTCACTCCTCTCTCTCTCTCTCTCTCACTCTTTCCCACTCTCTCTCTCTCTCTCACACTCACTCACTACCCTCTCTCTCTCTCTCTCTCTTCTCCCTCTTACTCTCTCTCGTTGTTTACGAGCAGTGACAGCATCCCTGGTCCGAGTCACTCGTTCCTCCCCCAACAAAACCGAAGTTACCGCCCCCTATGTGTTCCGCCAGCGAGAGCACTCTTCCCGCCATCCCCTGGTTCAACAGGTCTGTCCCCTCCTCCCCTCACTATACTTGTTCCTCCACCCATATATACCTTTCTCCACGGACCATGTCTCCTTCACATCAATCATCCCTTGTACTGGCCACTCTTACTACCTCCCCACACCCCATGCTTCCCCCACACTTCTGATTCAGTTCCCGTTTATTGAGTGTGTGCGAGAAGAACGCAAGTGATTAGATGTATTTTTGCATTATATATGGCCAGCGGATAAGTTTTTACGATGGTAGCATGTTTCCGTTTGAGGTGTATTAGTAGGGGATTAGTGGTTGTGTAGTGAGTGTGTGGGTGGTGTTGTGTGTGTGTGTGTGTGTGCGCGCGTGCGTGCGCGCGTGCGTGCGCGCGTGCGCGTGTGTTTTGTATAGTGGTACTTGTTTGTCTATGTGTGTGAAGAGAGAGAGAGAGAGAAGCGAGAGAGAGAGAGAGAGAGTGCGAGCACCCCGAGTGCAAGAGCGCTCATATTGTATGTATGTTATGATGTGAAATGTATTGTTAATTTGTGCCGTAATGAATTTGTTAATGTTAGTGTGTGTGTGTGATTGCGTGGTGGCTCGCGTGCGTAGTGTGTGTTGTGTTCTAATATGAGTGTATTCTGAGTCTTATGGTGTGTTGGATGTGTTTGGTTGTATGTGTGATTATTGCTGCTACAGTGCTCATGTCTGTATGTGTATGTATGAAGAATGTACCGTTAAACATTTACTGTTTGATATATTTCCGTGGAGCCAGAAATTGAACAAAAACACACCTCTCAACGAGCCTGTGCTTCGAATGTAGACCAAGTATAACTGTGTACACAAGGCTTCACCTGGTGGTTTTCCCTCATCACCTAACACAGTGTTTTTTTTTTTTTTTTTTTTTTTTTATTTTTATTCCATGCAAAATTAACATTGCTAAGCTTGGTTTCCTTCACCTTAATTAAGTTTGTGTGTGTGTGAACTTTAACCTCTGTGCGGCATGCTGATTCCTGTTTATCATAAGTGAACATTTACCACATATATATAAGAAGTTTTCGTAAATGCGAGACTGTGAGCCTTAAAAAGAGACGAACCAAAGCGCTCGCAGCAGGACTCTCAGAAACCAGCTATTTTCCTGCGAACGAGGCCAAATTGTGCATAGCCCCTTCGCACATTAACCAATGCGGCTTTGGTGACTTGTGAAATTATAATTGAATATTTTTTTTTTTTTTTTTTTTTTTTTTATAAATTTAGTACTCGTTTTTGAGTGTTGATTCTTTGCATTAATTTGTCTTCGTTTTACTTCTTTTTTTCTCCACTCCCTTCAATCCCCCTTATTTTATTTTGCTTCACATTTACTTCCTTTACGAGTGACTGTATAATTACCTTCCAGAAAAGTGTATCCTTCAGTACCATCTTATCGAGGAGCTGTCGACATTATCACTGTGAAGATTTTCTTTTCTTCTCATACTTTTTTGATTTCTCTCCCTAAGTTGTCACAGTGTGAAACCTAAACCCATATTTCCCTCCCTTTTATGTGATCTTATTGTGTTTCACATATCATACATGTGTACCCCCAACGTCAGTTTAAAAAACGTGCGAAATACGACTCCTACTATCAACACAACAGAGCACAAACTAACAAATGAGCAAGAACCAGTCAGTAAGGCCCATGCAAAGAAAGGACTTCGAATCTGACACCTTAATATCCAACAATGCATTTCACAATACATCATATATAACAACACGATTTGGAACCAAGTAAACCTTTTCATATAATTATAGGGCACTCTGAATCCAGATTAACTACACACCTTACCGACAATGATTTAGCATTCCAGGAATAATCACGTAATCCCGTAAAGATCCTTCACAAAACAAAGAACGGTTCCTTCTAATCTTCATCAGCGAAACCCTTAGCTATCAAACGCTTCATACACCAGAACGTAACGGTGTAGCATGGTCTGATAGAAGTTAAGCTGAAAAAGAAACCCATCCCTTTTGGTTGTATTCTGCACAGAACCCATCTGAAAGAGTAAAAACTGTGTTCGACAAATATATATCCGCTGATGTATGCAAGTCCTCACTAGAATCCAAGGTAATTAGTGGACTCGAGACTTTAACACAGACCTTCAGAATGCACAAAATCAATGGACCAAGCATACAATCTGTTAACCTGCCATCACCCTCAACGAATCAAATCTCCAACGAAGAGTCACACCTAACTCTAAACAGCACTTATCGACTCATCATTTATTTTCAGATAAATACACATCATAGCAGAACCTGTGTCCCTGAACAAACTGTAGTGATTCATTACCCATTGTGTGTCACATGGACCCAAAAAAGGAGCAAACATTCCAAAACGGGACTACACAAGACAATAAACCTAATACCGCTGCTTTACAAACTTTAACAACCAAGATAATCTACATGAATTCTTACCTCAAATCACTCATCCTTTTACAACATAACTGATCCAGAAGTATGCCTGAGGAATTTTGGAACAAAACCTTTACAGTAAATATATGAATTAAACACGCCCCTCAAAATGACGATTAGAGTACGACATAATCCCCGACCGGCATGTTACACTAAAGAGTAACAGAGCAAAGGAAATTACTAAGAGAACTGCTTAAACCACATGGCTAAGAAGAGAATCTATAATATTTAGAAATGCAATAAATTCACGAAGCGCATAAAAAACAACGAAAACTATCGATAACTAATTTCCACAAATCAGAACCCACAATTGGTATGTAGAGCTATTAAACGATCTTACAATCAATCCATCTTCTATCAAAATCAACATAATTAAATGACAATCTCAGTCGAACAACAGAACACCACACTAATTTTGTGCACTTAAGCCAAAAAAAGTTGGTCACGGCTGATTCTTTCAAGCTCAAACGACCCCTCAAAAACTGAAACAATATTGCATGAATAAAACCTCCACGTTTGAAACAATATATTCTCCACCAATAACAGTAATAGAAGTCTATCACTACCTAACACACCTCAAACAGTTCAATTACCATGTCGGGGTGGATGGTGCCTAGACGGCAAAATTCTCAAACTATCACTCCAGCAATTACAGATACGTTTTGACATACATCATCAATGCTGTGATATCGACAATAAATCATTTCCCCAATATGTATCAAAAAGCAAAAGTCATCCTATCCCCTACAAAGCAGGAGACCGCATCAGAACCTGCAATCTAACAACATACCAATCTCGATCAATTCCACACCTTTCCAAACCTTTGGAAAAACACATAAAAAACCAAACACCATTACAAACCACCTAAATACATACCACTTGCTTCATCCCAGACAGACCGGGTTCCGACCAACCATATCCTGCCACACAGCCCTAATCAACCAGGTTGATGACTGGCTAAACAGCATCAACAACAACAATATTGTGGAGTCCCTATTTATTGATACAAAAGAGTCATTTGATGTATAGACCACAACCTTCTTTTACTTTAGAACTTAAAACTTATGGCATATCCACAGAACTCTTACGCTTTTCACTCATATCTCACAACTAGGCAACAATGTGTGAAAATATAATACAACCTTCTCTTCTTACAAACAATTTCCCCCATGCGTCCCCACAGGCACTATCCTTCTTGTGTCCCAAATTATTCACATATACATCAATGATCATCCCCACTACATATCAACATCCACCCTTATACTTTTTGCTGCTGGGACACAAACAAACCACACAAATCAATCGGATGTTACTGTTCATTTGCACAAACAATACAAGAAAGTGCGACATGATCTCGAGAAATGCTGAACTAAATCACATTTCTCTTCACCCTCAAAAAACTAAATCATCTTATCACGCCGCCATGCAAAAAAGACAAATCTCACTCTAAAATTCCTCCTGTACATCATAAAAATGTAACCCGTTGAAGACAGGTTACAATCCTCAAAGTCTAGGAATAAACCATTGATAACAATATGAGCTGGCAAGCTCACATAAACCGTCACATGCAAAAAACTTTCACAGAAAGTTATTCAACACTCCAAAATCAAACTGCATCCTTCCTCGACCAGCATTCACGCAGAGCACATTATCCAGTCACATATACCCTCCTACATAGACCTCTTGACACAAACCCTCAGGACAGTGTCTATCCTAACACACTCCCAACCATAGTTAAGCCAGCACAATCGAGCACACAACTTATTCCCCTCCAAAAAGCAGTAGTCTTCTGGACTCGGACTAACAAAATAAGATACAATTTTCCCATTAAGTCTGAGAATTATACTACAACAAAGGATCATACTGCACAAGAATTGTGTCTGGGAAGGCAACCCACAACCTTAGAACACAGATTCTCAAAAAATTCCTCAAGGACACTACACCCAAACTTCATGTCCCATTTACCAAGAATGACTTATACAAATCCAGATAAAAATATTCAGGTTCCTGTCAAAGGAACACGCTCCCAGCAACAACAAACAGCGCCAAGCAAATCAACCTTCAAACACCAATATTTCAAACCATCTTATGTGCCAGTACATTACATACTCCACCAAAAAACCACCACCAATCACCACCACCTCTTTGCCTTATGTCTAGTACCTGACATTTTTAGAAATTGTTTTTGAACTTGAAATCATATGTATGTTATTTTGGTATAGAAAGTATTTCATATATGAGTATATTTATATATATATATATATAAAAATGTTTTGAGTGAGTGGTTTGTGTTGTGTTGTGTTGTGAGTGTGTGTGTGTTGTGTGTGCGTATGTGTTTCCTACTACCTACCTACCTGCCCTCTTGGTCGATTCTGTCGAAAGCTTGAGTTTTTAAGATACACTCTCTCTCCACTCTCTCTCTCTCACCAATCGTCCTCTCTCTCACTCTCTCTCATCACGGTTTCAGCAGTAAATGAACTGATTTTTATCCATAAGTAACCCTTACTACCGTGCGACCAGTCTATCATTATTCATTCCCACCTCCCATTTGTGCTTTATTTCCTCCTCGCCCCTCCCCCCCCCCCCCCCCTCCCCCGTTTTTCAAAATTGATGTTGTATCTCTTTGGAATTTTTTTATTGTCAGATAGTACCTAAACAAGCTCTCTTATCGCACCCACTCTAGCCTCTTCCTCCCCCACCCTCTCTCTCTCTCCCTCCCTCCCCACCCCCCCCCCCCTCCTCTCTCTCATCTCTGCTCCCCCCCCTCTCTCTCTCTCTCTGCAGCTTACCCATCCTTCACTCCCATCGCACCTTGCACTCTCTCATTTTTTTTTTTTTTTTTTTTTTCCCCTATTTTAAATTTTAGAATCCCCTTTGTAATTGTAGATTCTAGTCACTTTTGCATGCTTCCCGTTGTTGCCTTTTTATCTTATATTGGTTGACCCTAACACAGGCGAGGACTGATGTAAAAAAGCACATCAGAGCTTAACTAATATCCTCGAAAATAAAGAATTTTGCTTGTCTTAGTCCTAGTCTCTCTCTCACACTCCGGTGTGTGTGAGTGCACAGACCGAAGGGATTAACAGATGCAATATCATTATGGTTTAAATCCTCGAGAGAAAGGGTAATGACAGACTTCGCTCTGTTGTCCGTGTTAAGGTTGTGATGAGGGTGGGCTTTTTGTGTGTATTTGTGTTCCTTGTCCACTCTCCACCTCTCTCTCTCTCTCTCTTCTCGTCTCTCTTCTCTTCTCTCTCTGCTCTCTCTACTCTCAGTTTGGTGTGTATGTGTGTTCATGTCACTCTCATCTTCTCTCCCACTCTTCTCTTCTCTCACTACCTATCTCTCCTCTCTCCTCTCACATCTCTCTCCTCTCTCTTTGGTGTGTGTGGTGTGTGTTGTGTGTGTGTGGTGTGTTTTATGCTCAAGGCAATCTACACATATCAGTTCGATAACAGAGTTTTTTGACATGCTATTTTTTTGTTGATCTGGCGATTAGCCAGTTGAACTTTTACACAACAACCTGTCCATAGGTGGTAGCAGCTAGCCATTCTGCAGTGACATTTTGCCGATACTGATTAAACAAATTTTTTTTTGTATTTATGTTTTCGTTAACTTAAAAAAAAAAAAAACCTATTAAACTTTGAATGGAAAGTGAAGTGGGAATACCGGCTCTCTCAACGTTTGTGCTGATTATGTATTCCTAAGGTGTGGTACCTGGCCTCTCAACGTTGGCTGATTATGTATCCCTTAAGGTGTGGTACCTGGCTCTCTCAACATTGCTCATAATGTCTGCCTTAAGGTTGTGTAACTCTTTCTCTCTCAACGTTGGCTGATTAATGTATCCCTTAAGGTGTGTACCTGGCTCTCTCAAACATAGGCTATTAAGTATCCCTTAAGGTGTGTACCTGCTCTTCAACATTGTGCTTGATTAATGTTATCCCATTAAGGTGTGAACCTGGCTCTCTCAACATTGGCTGATTATGTAAGCCATTTAAGGGTTGACCTGGCTCTCTCAACATTGGCTGAATATGTATCCCCTTAAGGTGTTACCTGGCTCTCTCAACAATGGCTGTCTTATGTAGCCCTAAAGGTGTTATAACCTGTCTCTCTCAACATTGGCTGATTATGTAATGCCTTAAGGTGTGTACATGCTCTCTCAACATTGGGCTGGTTATTATGCCTTAAGGTGAGTACTTGCTTTTGTTTTTTTTTTCTAAGCTTTCTTTATCACCTTACAACTTTTCTTGATAATGTGACTTTTACAGGATGCTAGTTATACTTTTTCCGTATGGAGAAAGCTGGATCATGTATAATATTAATCTGAAATTATTGAACACATCCTTACCCCCCCCCCCCCCCGCCCCTCCCTATACCACTTTCCACTGATAATAAAGAGTGATTCTGAATTTTTAGTATGAACGTAAATCAATTGTCGCATGTTGCGTTATGTTCTGATACAGATTCTTGAAAAAAAATAAGGAGGAAATAAGAAAAGCGGAGTGAAGGGCATATAGAGGAATATACTGATGTCATTTTGTGGGAAAGCAGTCTGCATGTGGAAATAACAATTGAATGAAAAGAAGAAAAGAGGAAGTGTAGGGGCAGTGAGAGAATATGACCTGATGACATTTTTGTGGAAGCATCTGCTGTGGAAAATTAACAGATTGTATGAAAGAAAAAACAGAGGATGTATGGGCCAGTGAGAGGATTTTGACCTGAATTCCATTTTGTGTGAATCATTCTTCTGTGGAAATTAACAGATTGTAATAAAGAGAAAAGAGGCTTGTAGGGGCAGTGAGAGGAATTTTACCAGATGTCATTTTGTGGGAAGCAGTCTCTGTGGAAAAGTAACAGATTGAATGAAAGAAGAAAAGAGGAGTTTAAGGGGCAGTGAGAGGATTTTTGACCTGAATGGTCATTTTGTGGGAAGCAGACTGCTGTGAAATTAACCGATAGTAAGACAGAAAAAAGAGGAGTGTAGGGCATTAGAGGAATGACCCAGATTGTCCATTTTGTGGGAAGGCAGTCTTCTGGGAAAGTAACATAATGTACGAAAGAAGAAAAGAGTAAGTAGGGTCATTTGATGAGGATTAACCTGATGTCATTTTGTGGGGAATCAGTCTGCTGTTGAAATTAACAATGTATGAAAGAAGAAAAGAGTAGTGTATGGGCAGAGAGAAGTTATGACCTGATGTCATTTTGTGGGGAAGCAGTCTGCGTGGCAAGAAACAGCTATAATGAAAGAATAAAAGATGAGTGAGTGGCAAGATAGGATTTGACCTGATTGTCATTTTGTGGGAAGCAGTCTGCTGTGGAAATTAACAGATGTATGAAAGAAGGAAAAAGGAGGAGTGTATGGGCAGTGAGCGGATTTTGACCTGATGTCATTTTGTGGAAGCAGTCTGCTGTGGACAAGTAACCAGATGTATGAAAGAAGAAAAGAGTAGTGAGGGGACATGAGATATAAGACCTATGTCATTTTGTGGGAAGCGTCCTGCTGTGGAAAGTAACAGAATGTTGAAAGAAGAAAAGAGGAGTGTTAGGGGCATGAGATGGATTAGACCTGATGTCCATTTTGTGGGAAGCAGTCTGCTTGTTAAAGAAACAGAATGTATGAAAGAAGAAAAGAGGAGTGTAGGGGCATAGAGAGTATATGAACCTGATTTCAATTTTGTGGGAAGCAGTCTGCAGTGTGAAAGTAACAGATTGATGAAAGAAGAAAAGAGGAGTTGTAGGTGGCAGAGAGAGATTTGACCTGATGTCGTTTAATATTGTGGGAAGCAGACGCTGTGGAAAGAAACAGATTGTTGAAAGAAGTAAAAGAGGAGTTGTAGGGCAGTGAGATGATTTGACCTGATGTCAATTTGTGGACGACAGTCTGCTGTGGACAGTAACAGATTGTATGAAAGAAGAAAAGAGGAGTGTAGGGGCAGTGAGAGATTTGACCTGATGTCATTTTGTGGGAAGCAGTCTGCTGTGGACAGTAACAGATTGTATGAAAGAAGAAAAGAGGAGTGTAGGGGCAGTGAGAGGATTTGACCTGATGTCATTTTGTGGGAAGCAGTCTGCTGTGGACAGTAACAGATGTATGAAAGAAGAAAAGAGGAGTGTAGGCAGTGAGAGGATTTGACCTGATGTCATTTTGTGGGAAGCAGTCTGCTGTGGAAAGTAACAGATTGTATGAAAGAAGAAAAGAGGAGTGTAGGGGCAGTGAGAGGATTTGACCTGATGTCATTTTGTGGGAAGCAGTCTGCTGTGGACAGTAACAGATTGTATGAAAGAAGAAAAGAGGAGTGTAGGGGCAGTGAGAGGATTTGACCTGATGTCATTTTGTGGGAAGCAGTCTGCTGTGGACAGTAACAGATTGTATGAAAGAAGAAAAGAGAGTGTAGGGCAGTGAGAGGATTTGACCTGATGTCATTTTGTGGGAAGCAGTCTGCTGGGGAAAGTAACAGATTGTATGAAAGAAGAAAAGAGGAGTGTAGGGGCAGTGAGAGGATTTGACCTGATGTCATTTTGTGGGAAGCAGTCTGCTGTGGACAGTAACAGATTGTATGAAAGAAGAAAAGAGGAGTGTAGGGCAGTGAGAGGATTTGACCTGATGTCATTTGTGGAAGCAGTCTGCTGTGGACAGTACAGATTGTATGAAAGAAGAAAAGAGAGTGTAGGGCAGTGAGAGGATTTGACCTGATGTCATTTTGTGGGAAGCAGTCTGCTGTGGAAAGTAACAGATTGTATGAAAGAAGAAAAGAGGAGTGTAGGGGCAGTGAGAGGATTTGACCTGATGTCATTTTGGGGGAAGCAGTCTGCTGTGGAAAGTAACAGATTGTATGAAAGAAGAAAAGAGGAGTGTAGGGGCAGTGAGAGGATTTGACCTGATGTCATTTTGTGGGAAGCAGTCTGCTGTGGAAAGTAACAGATTGTATGAAAGAAGAAAAGAGGAGTGTAGGGGCAGTGAGAGGATTTGACCTGATGTCATTTTGTGGGAAGCAGTCTGCTGTGGAAAGTAACAGATTGTATGCAAACAACAACAAAAAAGAAACGAAAAACGGCATGAGGTTGGATTCTGGAAAAAAAAAAAATCTGTACAGTGTGTGCTATATGGGTTGATCAGTGATGTGTGTGCGTGCGTGCATTTGTGTGTGTGTGTGTGTGTGTGTGTGTGTGTGTGTGTGTGTGTGTGTGTGTGTGTGTGTAATGTTTGAATGAAAGGGTTCTGTGTTTACGACTGAAATTAGAAAGAAATAGTTCTGTGTATTGACAACTGGCGTTTGAATGAAGCGGTTGTGTGTGTTGACGACTGTTAGGACGAAATGGTTCAGTTTGCATGTGTCTGGTGTTTGAATGAAATGGTTCTGTGTGTTGTGGCTGATTTTTCAACAGAATGGATCTCTTTGGGTCTGCGTCTTTGTGACTCACGTTTGAACGAACTGTTATGGTTCTGCATGTTTGTGATTCCCGTTTGAACGAAATGCAATGGTTCTATGTGTTTGTGACTCACGTTTGAACGAAATGCAATGGTTCTATGTGTTTTTGACTCACGTTTGAACGATATGGTTTTATTATTTTAAACCAAATCTCTCTCTCTCTCTCTCTTCTCTCTCTCTCCTCTCTCTCTCCTCTCTCTTCTCTCTGCCTGTGACTCATGTATGCATAAATGGCCCTGCGTGTTTGTGCACCAATTCCATACTTTCCAGAAACTCCACCTGTTATTCTCGGCAAGGAAATGCATATAGTCGTTCTCCCTGTGTGACTTGAGTAAAACGTAGCGGCTGACAGACCGACAGACGTTGTTTCAATTCAGTCTGTTCACTGATGATTTGCTTGCTTTGAAGTTCAACCTCGCCCGTTGGTCACGTGCACACAGCTCTGTTGCTGGCTTGCTGGCAGTGTTGATGCGGCCAGCCCCGGTAGCCTGGATTAGAAACGTTACTTGATGGGACTTGAAGTGGGTCTGTGGGCGGTCTGTGTTTGATCGTGTGTGTGGCGCGGGCCCGCG
>CM031614.1:3033375-3050875 GCA_018398815.1 Conus ventricosus | reverse complement strand
CCTATCGCTGTTACATCATTTTTGTAGTGACTGAGGATTTCTTTGCAGTAGTTGTTTTCCCTTCACTGTCTGTTTATTTCCGTTGTTTGTTGATATATTTAGTGACTAAGATTTTCATTCATATGCAGGTGTTGTTGTTTTTTCACAGAATGTTTGATTTTGTTGTTTGTTTATGTTAGTGATTGATGATTTATTCACACGTAGTTGGGTTTTTTTTTCTTCTCTCCACGGTACGTTGTTTCCATCGTTTGTTTATATGTTAGTGGCTGGGGGGTTATTCACATGCACGTGTTGTTGTTGTTGTTGTTTTTTTGCTTAACTGTATATTTCTTTCTGTTGTTTGTTTATATAGTAGTGACTGATAATCTCATTCACATGCACACACACACACACACACACACACACACACACACACACACACACACACACACACACACACACACGTTGTTCTTGGCCTCACTGTATGCTTATTTTCTTTTGTCTGTTTATAATATACAGGTTAGTGACTGAGGTTTTCATTACATGTTGTTTTTGGCCTCACTGTATGTTTGTCTCTGTTGTTTGTTTTATATGTTTGTTCTTGCCCTACCAATAGGTGGACGCCACTTCAGTGCGTGTTGTTTGTTTTATATGTTTGTTCTTGCCCTACCAATAGGTGGACGCCACTTCAGTGCGTGTTGTTTGTTTTATATGTTTGTTCTTGCCCTACCAATAGGTGGACGCCACTTCAGTGCGTGTTGTTTGTTTTATATGTTTGTTCTTGCCCTACCAATAGGTGGACGCCACTTCAGTGCGTGTTGTTTGTTTTATATGTTTGTTCTTGCCCTACCAATAGGTGGACGCCACTTCAGTGCGTGTTGTTTGTTTTATATGTTTGTTCTTGCCCTACCAATAGGTGGACGCCACTTCAGTGCGTGTTGTTTGTTTTATATGTTTGTTCTTGCCCTAATAATTGGTGGACGCCACTTCAGTGCGTGTCGCGTTCATTTGGATGTTTTGCACGTCAGCATTATGTTCACGTGATGTCATTGTCCTCCTCCTCCTCCTCGTTGTCACAAACCTCATCACGTTTTCACGTTATATCAGTGTCATAGCCCTCATCATCATCATCGTCGTCGTGACAAACCTCATCCGTTTTCACGTAATATCACTGTCATAGCTCTCCTCATCATCATCGTCGTCTTGACAAACCTCATCACATTTTCACGTCATGTTGTCATTGTCCTCCTCCTCCTCATCGTCGTCGTCGTTGTGAACAAACCTCACCACAACTCCACTCTGTGTGGTCCTGTCTACAGACCTGATGCAGATCTCCAACGACCCCGCGCCCATCAACGCCGCCCCCACCGGCGGCCCGAACTCCCTCCCCCGGACCCGGCCATGGGCCTGGGCAGCAAAGGCGGCGCCACGGGCCTCCCCCCTCCTCCTCCCCCTCCCCACAGCAGGTCCCTCCCTCCGGCTCCCAACAGGCCCAGCACCACGCCATCACACATCACCAGCAACAGCAACAGCAGGGGCAGCAACAGCAGCAGCAGATGTGCTCGGCCTGCAAAAAGGCGATCCGTGAGCGGTACTGCTGAAGGCCCTGGACCAGCTGTGGCACGAGGACTGTCTCAAGTGCCCCTGCTGCGACTGCCGGTGGGCGAGGTGGGCTCACGCTCTTCGCAAGGCAAAACTGCTGCTGTGCGGGGGACTACTAGGTGGGGGTGGTGTGGTTTTTTTTTCCCGAGTGTGGGTGGTGTGTGTGTGTGTGTGTGGGGGGGGGGGGGGAGGGGGGGGGGGGAGAATAGACCTGGTTACTTTTCGAGGGGGTTAGAAAGCCCTGGTTAGTCAGAGGACGGGTTTACTGCCCGAAGGGTTAGAAAGACCTGGTTACTGTCAGAGGGGGTTAGAAGACCGGGGTTAGTCAGAGGACCGGGTTTAAATGCCAGAGGGTTAGAAAGACCTGGTTACTGTCAGAGGGGGGTTAGAAAGCCTGGTTAGTCAGGGACTGGTTATGCAGAAGGGTTAAAAAAGACCTGGTTACTGTCAGAGGGGTTAGAAAGACCTGGCTATGTCAGGGACCTGGTTCCCTTTCAGAGGGGTTAGAAAGACGGGTTTCTGTCAGGGGGGTTTAGAAAGCCCCTGGTTACTGTAGAGGGGTTAGAAAGACTGGTTACTGTCAGAGGGGTTAGAAAGATGGCTAGTCAGAGGGGTTAGAAAGACCTGGCTACTGTCAGAGGGGTTGAAAGCCCTGGTTACTGTCTGGGGGGGTTGGGAAAGACTGGTTAGTCAGAGGCCCTGGTTAATGCCAGAGGGTTAGAAAGACCTGGTTTACTGTTCAGAGGGGTTAGAAAGACCTGGTTACTGTCAGAGGGGTTAGAAGACTGGTTTCAGAGGACCTGGTTAATCCCAGAAGGGTTAAAAAGACTGGTTACTGTAGAGGGGTTGAAAGCCCTGGTTGTCAGAGGCCCTGGTTAATGCCAGAAGGGTTAGAAAGGCCCTGGTTACTTTCAGAGGGGGTTAGAAAGACCTGGTTAGTCAAAAGGACCTGGTTAATGCCCAAAAGGGGTTTAGAAAGACCTGGCTACTGTCTGAGGGGTTAGAAAGACCTGGTTATTGTAGAGGGGTTAAAGAAAGACCTGGTTACTGTCAGACGTTTGGAGCGGTGAATCGTATTGGTAACCCTTTACACTGAAACGGTTTTCTCGGTGTCCCATTTTAAGATGTTGTCGTTCTGGTGGTATTCGTGTATGGTTCGAAAGTCTTCGTCCCCCTCTTTTACAATGGTATCCAAGACTCCCAAATGGTGTTATCTAACTTAAGGGGTCATTTTTGTTTTTTATGTAAGAGGGGGGCATTGAGTATGTTTATCTTGAAGAGGGGGGACATCGTTTTTTTGTCTTAGAAGAGAGTGTCTCGAATCGCTTCTCAAATTTGAGGGGACTTTCTCTGATCTAAAAGCGTGGATCCTTGTAATTTCTGTCTTTTATTATGTAAAAAAAAAAAAAGGGGGGGGGGGGGGGGCGATGCGTCCTTTTATTTTATCGGGGGGGGGGGGGGGGGGGGCAAACGTCCTTTTTTTATGTTTCTTTCATTTGGGTCTAAAAGAGGGGGTTCCTCCGTTAATCTTTTCTGTCTCATTTTTAAAGAAGCTGTCCTTGTTGATGTTTTTCTTTTTCTTAAGCGGGCGCCCTTCTTGGTCACTTTTTTCTAATGTCATAAAGAAGGGGTCTTCGCTGATCACTTTTGTTCTTGATTCAAAGAGAGGGGGGGGGGGGGGGGGTTCTCTTTTTGACTCTCTCTTTCTCTTATCACGAAATGGCGGTTCTTGTTGATCTCTTTTTTTTCACCATAAACGAAAGGTCTTTGTTGACCTCTTTCTTTTCTTATCCTGAAGAGGGGAGTCTTGTGTACATTTTTCCTCAGTATCTTAAGAGCGGCCCCCTTTCCCACTTCGACTCTACGGGGGGGATTTTTTTTAACTAAAGACCCCGTTTCACGGAAATTGTGAAATGAAACATTGTTTTACCATTTTCTTTCCGAGTAACAGTACAGGGGCACCTCTTTTGTCTGGACTCGTACTTGGTGTCTCTGAAATGAGACAGAGTTTCTCTAAACTATCCAGACTTCTGAAAAAGAGTACCACTTTGGGTCATTGACTCGTACTTGGTGTATCTGAAATGGGACAGGTTTCTTTTAACTATCCCCAGTACTGAAATAGAGTGCCACGTTTTCATTGCTCGTGCGTCAAATAATCAGACATAGTTCTTCGCTTTCTTTGAAAGATGGAAACCTTTTTTTCTTTAGATAAGGTTTTGGCCGTTTGAAAAGGGTACCTTTCTACGTTGTTTGTTGTTGTTGTGTTTCTTTGAAAGAGGAAACTTTTTTCTTTAGGTAAGTGTTTTGGCCGTTTGAAATGGGTACTTGTACGTTGTTGTTGTTGTTTTTGTTGTGTTTTGTTTCTTTCAATAGGGCATTGTTTCTTCAATGAGGAGCGAAAAACATTGTTTCTTAAATTTGAGGAGCGGGAAAACATTTGTTTTTTCAATGAGGAGCCAAAAAAAACATTGTTTTTTTTCAATGGGAGCGGAAAACATGTTTCTTCAATGAGGAGCGGAAAAAATTGTTTCTTCAATGAGGAGCGGAAACATTGTTTCTTCAATGAGGAGCGGAAAAACATTGTTTCTCGTGACATTTAAACGGGGACAGGGTTTTTAAATCTAGCCAGTTTGATTGGAAAGAGGGGATCCACTTCTTGTTTCGTTTGTTTATTTATTTGTTTGGAATGTTTGTTTGCTTGGGGATGTTTCTTCAAATTCGAAAGAGAGGCATTTTTTCCTTTCGTATTTGTCTTTCGAGCAAACAAAATACTTCTTACATAATCGTGGATTGTAGTTATTACTTACTTACTTATTTACTTATTACTTACTACTACTTCTAACTACTACTACTACTTATACTACTACTACTACTATTACACACACAGAGTACCGCACAACAAAATAAGACAAGTATTTTTTTTTTCCACATTTTAAACCCACATAGTCGGCAATTACATCAGTTGTGTTTACTAAGCGACGAAAAATTTTCATCACATACCCAGGGAGTCTGCAAATTTTCTCGTGGAGTCAGAGGAGGATGAGGGGGGTGTGGGAGGGAGGGGGGGGGGGGAGGTAGCAAATACTAAAAGAATTTTAATATATGAAGGGATACTGACTCGTCCCTGTTGTCATTAAATGGCAAGTTGGACAGATGTGTAAGGATGTGGGGGTTGGGGGTGGGTGTTGTTGGGTGAAGTGGACTGCCAGTATAGTCTGCTTATTTATTATGTAAAAAAAATTACCGATACTCATTATTTTCAATGGTAAATCTGAACCAGTGTCGTGGGGTGGGGACAGGGTGGGGGGAGAAATGGGATTGCCCATTTAGTATCTAAAGATGTGCTCTTCATTGTTTTTATTGATGTAAATCTGAACACAGTATAGAAGGGGAGAAACGGGCTGGGTGAATTTGATGTTTAATTTTGACCCCCGTTTGTTGTTAGTAAAAATGGTTTAAACTGTACAGAGTAAGTGAGGAGATAGGGGGGAGGAATAAAAAGGGATTGCCAGTATGTCTGCTGAATTTGATATGTGAAGATATTCTGATCCCCTGTGACGATATAAAATGGTTTAAAGGTTGTAACGGGGTGGGGCGGAGATGGGGGAGGAGAGGGGGGGGTGGCGGGACTACAGCGGATTGTCGTTATAGTCTGCTGAATTTAATATGTGAAGACAGACCCATTCCTCAGTGTTATTGATAGTACATCTGAACACTGTGTGTGTTGTGGGGGGGGGGGGGGGGGGGGGGGGGGTAGGTTGTGACCAAAGAATATTTCCTGTTTGTTTACTAACTTCAGTTGTGAAAATGTACTGACACTACTGTGTTGTATTCAATGGTAACCTGAACACGGTGAATGAGGGGGGGGGGGGGGGGGGGGGGGGGGGGGGGGGGGAAGATAGGAGGGGAATGTGGGCTGGGTTTTTTTTAGTAATTTATTTTTTGGGGGGGGGGGGGGGGAAAAATTAAAGGGAAGCAAAAAGAATTGGAAGGGAAATAAGATTATAGAATTTTAAATACAGAAGGAGATACCTTGCGTGATCTTCATGGTATAAAGCGTATGTTTTGTTTTAGATACATTTTTATTTGCTTTTTTGTTGTTTAAAGGGGAAAAAAAACAGTTAAGAACAAACGAGGAGAAATTAGGAAAAACCCAAAAAAAGATATTAGTTAACAAACAAAAAAAGAAAAATGTGGTGGGGTAAGGCAAAGGGAACGGTTGGGTTCTTTAAATGTGGAAAATATGCTGGCTTCTTTTGTTTTTAGAATTTCATTTGCTTTTTTTTTGTTAAACCCAAGGGAAAAAAAAATTAACAGAAAGAAATGAACTTAAGGGTTAAGACCGAAAAACATTATTTCAAACAAAACGGGGAGATATTGGGCGATTTCATTATTATAAAGCTTAATGTTGGTAATCTAGACCACAATGTAGATTGGGAAGTTTGTTTTTTGTGTGTTGGTGGGGGGTGCGGGCCGTATGCACAAAAAGGTGATGAGGGGGGAGAAAAGGGAGGAAGGGGGGCGGAACAGCAACAAAAAAAACAAGGGTTTTCAAAAGAGTTTTATTCATTAATCGGTTTGCCCCCTTGTAATTGCCGGTTTAAATTGATCAAAAGTAAGGTGTGTGCGTCTGTTTTTTGTTTTTTTTTTTGTATGATTTACCGGCCCCATAAAAAATCTTTTGGGGGGATTTCCCGAAAAAAAAGGAAAAAATTAAAAAACTATTTAATACTGTTGGTTTTTTTTTTTTTTAAGTTTTTAAAGTTTGGTTTTTTTAAGTGGTTACTTCCTGATTTTTGTAAAATGTTTTCTTCTGTACCCATTGTATATTTTATTTTCGTTTATCATAGTTCTTCTTTTTTTCCCCAATTTTTCTTTTTAGTTTTTTGATATACTGATGGGATACTTCTCTTTCAGTTCATTAGGTTTACTTGATTGGTTTTCTGGATTTTCTTTTTCCAAATGTTTGGATTGGATACTTCTCTTTCCGTCCACACTGTTTTGTTACCTTTGGCTTTCACTTACGATTTTGTGTAGGTGTTGATATTGTTGTCGTGTAGGTTGTTGATATTGTTGTCGTGTAGGTGTTGATGTTGTTGTCGTGTAGGTGTTGATATTCTTCTCGTGTTGATGTTGTTGTCGTGTAGGTGTTGATGTTGTTTGGGGTGTAGGTGTTGATGTTATTGTGTGTAGGTATTGGATGTTGTTTGTCGTGTAGGTGTTGATTTTTTTTCCGTGTAGGTGTTGATGTTGTTGTGTGTAGGTGTTGATGATGTTGTCGTGTAGGTGTTGCGTTGTTGTCGTTTTAGGGTGTTGACGTTGTTGTCGTGTAGGTGTTGTGTGATGTTTTTGTCGGGTTGTGGTGTTGCGTTGTTGGGCGTGTAGATGTTGACGTTGTTGTCGTGTAGGTGTTGACGTTGTTTCGTGTAGGTGTTGATGTTGTTGTGTGTAGGTGTTGATTTTTGTTGTCGTGGGGAGGTGTTGATATTGTTGTCGTGTAGGTGTTGATATTGTTGACATGTAGGTGTTGATATTGTTGACGTGTAGGTTTTTAATATTGTTGACGGGTAGGTGTTGATGTTATTGTCGGGGTAGGTGTTGTGTTATTGTCTTTGTAGGTGTTGATATTGGTTGACGTGTAGGTGTTGACGTTGTTGTCGTGTAGGTGTTGACATTGTTGTCGTGTAGGTGTTGACATTGTTGTCGTGTAGGTGTTGATGATGTTGTCGTGTAGGTGTTGATGATGTTGCGTGTAGGTGTTGGTGTTGTTGTCGTGTAGGTGTTGATGTTGTTGTCGTGTAGGGGTTGACATTGTTGTCGTGTAGGTGTTGATGATGTTGTCGTGTAGGTGTTGGTGTTGTTGTCGTGTAGGTGTTGGTGTTGTTGTCGTGTAGGTGTTGATCTTATTGTCGTGTAGGTGTTGATCTTATTGTCGTGTAGGTGTTGATGATGTTGTCGTGTAGGTGTTGGTGTTGTTGTCGTGCAGGTGTTGATCTTATTGTCGTGTGGGTTTGTTGGTGTTGTTGTCGTGTAGGTGTTGGTGTTGTTGTCGTGTAGGTGTTGATGTTATTGTCGTGTAGGTGTTGATATTGTTGTCGTGCGTCAGGTTGGGGAAACCAATTCTTACTTAAGAAACGACCCCCACGGGACTCGCGGGCTGCCATGACAATACCAATGACACTGTGACACAATCGTCTGCTGCAGGTTGGTTCGGCACCACCGGCTACTGCGCCGCCTGCAACAAGATGATCCCGGCTTCGAGATGGTGATGCGGGCCGGGGCAACGTCTACCACCTGGAGTGCTTCGCCTGCAGCAGTGCAACACACAGGTAGGGGCTGGCCCCACACACTGTATTTGGAATTAGACAGGTCGAGTTTTTGCGTCCCCAACAGAGTGACCTTTTATAGACACGATTTGCGCTGCAGCGGGCTGCAGTACGGGTGGCTGTCATGGTGTGTGTGTGTGTGGTGTGTGTGACCTGGACACGGGGGCCCAGCGGTTTGTATAACGCGTTAGCGTTGCAAGGGAGAGAAACTCGGATCCGGGCCCTGGAGGGAGTTTTTGTTCGGTCTCGCTGCCCCTTCTTTCCGCTAGGCCTTAAGAGCTGGTCTGACGCTAGTCTTTGGATGAGGGGATAAATGAAGGTGTTGTGTGTACGATGTGACGACACATTGTAAAGATGTCGGTGGGCTAAGTCTGAGGGGGAAAATCCACTTTTGATGGCGGAAGCGAAAAGTATGGTGCTTCTCTCTCTCTCTCTCTCTCTCTCTCTCTCTCTCTCTCTGTCTCTGGATAAACAGGTAAACAAAACAGACATAGATACAGCTATACAGATGGATAGACAAGAGAGTGTGATGGGCGGTATGGACGACTCCGTTCTTTGATCACACGCTTTCCCAGGGGGAGAGCAGTCTGAATGTTTCACCGATTGACTTGATGGTGACAGGGGCATTGTACAACACAAACGCTGCCGGTATAAACAACACCCTGTCCCAGGGGAGTTCCCTGACTGACCCATCACGAAGGCACATGGGGGTCGCTGGAGTGGTTTCTCACATTTTCAGAATGGTCTGCGCCTAGTTTGTATATACACAGCCGCAGCCACTGTTTGGAGCGCTTTTAATCCAACAAGATGTCTGATTGTTGTGAGAAGTGCATTTTCATTGAAAGGAAGTTCCATCAGTTTAATAACCCAGCATTCAGTTCCCTACAACATTTCCTTCAGAATCATTAGAACTTCTTTTTTTTTTTAAATACAGCGCGCAGGAAAACAAGCTCTTGCCATTTAAACAACAAGCAGTTAAATATGTCTTCTTTTTTTTTAATCTGTGTGGATTTTTTTTTGGGGGGGGGGGGGGGGAAGGAGGGGGGAGGAAGGGGAATTGGTAGAGAAACAAAGTGAAGAGCAAAGCAAATTGAAAGAAATGTATGAACAATTTGGTGTAAATGATTACAAGGGCTTTCTCCATGGCATAATTATGTAGGGGAACATGTTTTACTGAGGATTTTAGGTTTTCCGAAATCCAGCGTTAGGAGCACTATAGTACCAAGTTATATTTTATATATATATATATATATATATTATATATTATTATATATATATATATATATATACACACAATACATACATACATACATACATACACACACACACACACACATATATTATTATATATATATATATATATATATATGTATTTTATATTATATTTATATTATATATATATATTTATTATATATTTTATATGTACACACACATACAAATCCAACGTCATGAGCGCCAAGAACCTAGAGATCCTGGGAAGCGTTTGACTTGTAACAGCAACAAAGTGTATTGTCAGCTACAGCGGAAAAAGGACGTATTGAAACCGCCCCATCGGAAATTATCAGTGTTTTTAACTGTTGACCATGCTCTCATGCTTCATGATAATATTTAAGGAACGCAACCAAATACCCGTTTGTCACATTCTCTTTTGAACCAAAACGACATATGTTATTCGTTTATAGCAGTTGAAAGTCTGTAATTTGAATATCTGTTGTGTACTGTTACAGAAGAGATTTTTTTTTTTTGCGTTGAGATGAAGGTGGGGAGTGTGTATGTGTGTGTGTGTGTGTGTGTGTGGGGGGGGGGGGGGGGGGGGGGGGGGCTATAAATTTTACACATTATCCCTGGCACCAGCAACTTC
Source organism: Conus ventricosus (assembly GCA_018398815.1). Taxonomy (NCBI): domain Eukaryota; kingdom Metazoa; phylum Mollusca; class Gastropoda; order Neogastropoda; family Conidae; genus Conus; species Conus ventricosus. The sequence continues at coordinate 3,041,107 of CM031614.1, read as the reverse complement.
CAATCCTGTCTTTTAAGATCCACGTTTGCCAGAACAAAAGAAAATCTGAGTGAAATCCTCATTTTCAACATTTAATTACCTTCATTTCAAAATCCTCATTATCAACATTAATTACCTTCATTTCAAAATCCTCATTATCAACATTAATTACCTTCATTTCAAAAGAAAATCTGAGTGAAATCCTCATTATCAACATTAATTACTTCATTTCAAAAGAAAATCTGAGTGAAATCCTCATTATCAACATTAATTACCTTCATTTCAAAAGGAAATCTGAAATGAGGCGGGGGATGAGACGTGATTAGTAAATGAAAAAGGATCATTGGAGGCAGATTCTGCTCCAGTGCCCAGACAGTTCAATCCCATAACCCCAACGATTACAGCTTACGGCACTAATTCACATAGCACAATTGTAGATACAAGACGCACAAACCCAAACTAAAACGTCCGCTAATGAATAGTTAATAACGGATGTTTCTTAATTATTCTGTATTCCTTGTGTCTCTGTTTGAGCTAGGTGAAGGGAAACTGTAAGTCAACATTCGTTAAGTTATAGGCATGTAATTGTCTCTTCACGGGTGGGGAAAAAAAATTTGTTCCTTATTACCTTGCTTGTTTTACAGATTCATAAACTATTAATACGCTTTTGTTTGTTTGAAACAGGAACTGTTTTAGGGAGTGCACGCAAGGTTTAATTAGAGATCGATATTGACTCAACAGATAAACAAATGAAGGAAAATAATCTTAGGGCAATAACAAGCAGCACGAGGGGGATGACAATACACTCCGGGGCTTATTCTACATTTCTTTTTAATTTGTCGCAGACACTAATTATCCTAGCTTTGTGTCCTCCTGTTCATATACATCTCTCTCTCTCTCTCTTTTCTCTCTCTCTCTCTCTTTTCTCTCCTCTCTCTCTCTCTCTCTCTCTCTCTCTCTCTCTCTTTCTCTCTCTCTCATGAACACACACACCCCGCCTCTGTGTCTATTGTTTTTTTCAGTCTACATCTCTCTCTCTCTCTCTCTCTCTCTCTCTCTCTCTCTTCTCTCTCTCTCTCTCTCTCTCTCTCTTTCGCTCACACTGTGTGTGTATGTATATAAATGTGTGTGTGACATTTTTCAATGATGTAGAAACGGGTCGCCTCATGAAATGTATTCATTTGTACTTATTCCGATCAACGCAAGCAAGGAAGCAGGACACCGACCAAGACAATCCACACAAAGAAATGAATAAAAGCAGGACACCGACCAAGACAATCCACACAAAGAAATGAATAAAAGCAGGACACCGACAAAGACAACCCCCATCCACACAAAGAAATGAATTAAAAGCAGGACACCGACCAAGACAATCCACACAAAGAAATGAATAAAAGAAATAGATAATTAAACAAAGAGGTAAATGAATGAGTGAATATACAAATAAATAGATAAATAAATAAATAAATATGCAAGTAATTATATGAGAGAGAAAAAGAATATCTGCAAACAGGAAGCAGGGCACCGACCAAGACAATCAACAACAAATGAATAAAGAAATAGATATGTAAACAAATAAGTATATAAATAAATAAACGAATAAATATACATATAAATAGATAAGTAGATAAATATGTAAGCAAATAAATGGGGGGGGGGGGGGAGGAATACCTGCAAGCAAGGAAGCAGGACACCGACCAAGACAACAAAAAATGAATAAAGAAATAGATATGTAAACAAATAAGTATGTAAATAAATACATAAATAGATAGATTAGTAAATATGTAAGCACATAAATGGGGAAAAATGAATATCTGCAAGCAAGGAAGCAGGGCAATGACCAATACAGTCAACAAAAATGAATACAGAAATAAACAGATAAATAGATAAATAGATATATAAATGAATAAACAAACAAATAAATAAATAAATGAACAAATGAGAAAAGCGCGACTAGAGCAGTGAATGAATTGAACCCACGAGCAAGAGACGGGCAGGCTGACCCGATGTCCTTTCAACCCCTCTCCTTCCTCTTTGTTCGGGGCAGGTTCTGCGTGGGCGACCGCTTCTACCTGTGCGACAACAAGATCCTCTGCGAGTTCGACTACGAGGACCGCTTCATGTTCCCCAACATGCCGGGCACCACGCCCCTGGCACCTACCCCTACACCCCCGGCCCCGGCTACAACGCCCTGACCAGATGAAGAGGCAGACCCAGAGCCTCAGCGATGATGTGTCTAGCGGCTACGGCAGCCCCAGCCCCAGTTCCCTATGACGTCATCGGAACCCGGATGTCCCCCCGCTCTGAATCCCCCCCCCCCCCACCCCCTTCCTGCCCCCACCCCCCAAGCTCCGACGGCTTGACCTGGGGACGGAGAGCGGGCGTCGAAGAGCGGCCGGCGGGACTTTTTTTTTCTTTTTTAATGGTGGCTGTTCTGTGCTGTTTTTTGTGGTTTTCTTCTCTTTTTTTTTTTTTTTTTTTTTTTTTGCTGAATGCGTGCGTGTGGGCGGGGGGGGGGGGGGGGGGGGGGGGGGGGGGGCGGTGGGGGGGGAGAAGGTTTGAGGTGGTGGTGGTGGGTTTGTCATCGTTGTTGACGCTTTTTTTTTTCTTCTTTTTTTTGTGAAAGTTTTGACTGGCTGTCCTTGACGTTTTTCCTGGCCTTCGAGGTCGGCGGGGCGAGACACTCCATGATATTGGTGCATGACCATGAACACAGTTTAATGATTTGATATTTTTTGCGGCGGGGGTGGGGGGGGGGGGGGGGGTCATCTTGCGTCTTTTTTGTTCTCTCTCTCTTTTTTTTTCTTTCTTTCTTTTCTTTTTCGGTGGGCCTAAGTGTGAACACATGATGACGAGTGTACAGTGACTCCGAGCGGCTGGGAACAGTCTCTGTGGTGACAAGGATACGTTTGTTGGGAACGGGGGAAGAGTGTGGGAGGTTGACTCTGGCTGTGACGTAAAGATGACGTGTTCTTGACGTCATAATTGACGCTCTGACGATTGTCTGATCGCGATCGACTGAGCGGAAGGGTTGGCGCGTTCTGTGGGGGCCTGGCGTTTGTCCGCCTTAAGGATGATATTGATGTTGACATTGATATGGAGGTGAATGGCTGCGGATACTGTGTATATGTCTGTTCGTTTTTCACCTTGACGAGGAGAATCTCTCTCTCTCTCTCTCTCTCTCTCTCTCTCTCTCTCTCTCTCTCTCTCTCTCTCTGACGTCGTTGTGACGGTCCTGGAAGGGCCCACAGTGCTCAAGCTGGTACTGCAGTGAAACGCACTCTGACGTTGTCTGAGTCACGACGCATGATGACGTATCGGGGTCATCAGCCACGGTGTACCAGATTTGTGATTTAAAAAAAATAAATTATTATCTCCAAGGAATGTCTAAGGACAGTTCCATCGTGTGGCAAGACCTTTTGTTTTTTTTCCATTGTGACTTTTTCGTGGAGATTTCTACGATGTGAAATCACTGAAGAGATGATTACAAGAAGGGGAGAGAGAGAGAGGGGTGGGGTGGGGTGATTACCATTAGTGCACGCATTGTGTATAGGTGTTGACTTTTACTCCTAACCTTCACATTCACACGGCTTATTGCTCCAGAGTTGTTGTGTTGGGGCGACAGACCGGGCTGACATTTGAAATGCCGCACAGTGTGCTTCATGGCTTCACCACTTCTTAAGACGCGGCGTATGCGCTGCACTCTCTTTACAGTCCCCTCACACACACACGCACGCACGCACGCACGCACACACACACACACACGCACACACACATACGCACGCACGCACGCGCACACACACACACACACACACACACACACACACACACACACACACACACACATTAATATTTCGTGTATGTTATTAGTCAGTAATTTTGTTGAGGGCGAGATCAGATAGAATCTTGGAACCATGCACGAGAGAAGGGTGAGAAAGAGAGAGCGAGAGAAATTGAGCTTTGGGAACAATCAGGTGGGTTTTCTAGAATATGGGGCACGGGCCATTGTACAAAACATAGCTGGGAGAGAACATTGTTATTCCAGCAACGGAAATAACACGTATCGGTGAATACAACTTCGGTATAAGTGTCGTGCAGAGAAGAGAGAGCGGACTTGAAAACAGTCGTGCGAGTTCTTCTTAAAACAAAATGCTCACGTGGCGTTGTTGAAAAGCCGTAAGAACACGAACAACATTCGTCAGACATTGATCTGAAACAATCTCTTAAATGTCTGTACCTCTCTTAATCATCATGAGAGAGGACGACGACGACGATGATGACAATGACCAGAATTTTTACTACTACTGGACGTCACGACGAAGAATCTCCTAATCCCCAAAGTTTGGGTGAGTTGACGGCACAAAAGCAATGTTCGGAGCCTTCTGAAGCTTGGTCTTGACAGTGCTGGCATCATTTGTTTTCCAGCAGAACGTCGCCCAGTGTGACACGGGAATCCTCCAGGCGTGTGCTAGTCTCCATCTACACCGCACACCGTGACGGCTTAGTGAAAGTGTGTGCTATCATCCAACAGCCTTCGAGCGGCCTCCACCCCCACCCCACAAAGAGAGTTCGCGCTGTGTATCCGCACAAAACAGCCTCTCTGATGTGAATTTGGAACAGTCAGCCCTGCAGTGTTCTCTGCTGTGTAAACCTTGAAGCAGAAGTATAAACCAGGAGTGTTGTGAGCTTTGCCTACAAAAATGCCGCCCCATGTCAAACGTGAACAAATCGCGGCGCGCGCTTTGTTGGCTCGTATATCTGCGCTTTGGGGAGGTGTTTTTTTTTTTTTTTTTTTTTTTTTTTTTGAAGATGTGGTGTGGCGTGGATGGACAAGCCAGCACGCGAGTCGCTTCACCGAGAAGCCGAGACTGCGTTCAGGTGTGAACTGTGACTAAAAGCAGGCGAGCGCCATTGGCCTTGTCTTTGGGACCCCATGTGAACGGACAGAGACGCAGTGTGAGTGTTCTCCGGGGTTCCTTTCACACACAGGTGGGCAGGGCTGAGACTGGGTGTTGACCTCGCAGCAGGACAGTGTCTCCACATTGACTGTCAATTCCGGAATGGGGAACAGCTTCCGTGCTTCTGTGTGCGAGTGACCGTAATGGGGGATTTCTCTTTTTTTTTTCAGGCCGCTCACGTTCTGTTCGGGGATGTGCGTGGTGTGTGTAGTGTGGTGTTGTGTGTGTGTGTAGAACTGATTATATACGATGTGTGTGTTTTCTTGAACATTTGAACTTTCGACGTATCATACCCGTATGAAAAGTGTGTGACGAACAGAAATTAATAAAAGAAGGTGCATTCGTTGTCGAAACCCAGTGCAAAGACTGTTAGAAGGGATTTAAAATCACAATTTTTTTTTTAAATCTAGTCCCTTTTTCAACCGAAGTGTCATACGAGCTCTAGTCGTCCAGTGGAAAGGGGTTTTCGTTGGTTAATCGACAGGTGTCGAGCAAGAGCAATGATAGGTTCTGAAAGAATACCAGCATTTACGACCACGTGTAGGATCGTCTGAAGGTCCCTAGTCAGCCTAAATGGTTTTGTGGTAGGCGGGGCTGTGGCTTTATTGAAAGTGAAACTATCGGGGGGCCATTAGAACACTGAAACAGACACAATTACATGAAGCATGACATGGTAGTTCTGATAGCCTTCACGTCAATAGAACTAGTTTTGACAGCCTTCACATGAACAGATTAGGTCTGATAGCCTTCACTGAACATGATTAGGTCTGATAGCCTTCACATGAACGTGATTAGGTCTGACAGCCTTCACATGAACATGATTAGGTCTGATAGCCTTCACATGAACATGAGTTTGATAGCTAATAGTTAATAGAATAGTTTTGATAGCCTTCACACCATAGAATTAGTTTGATAGCCTTCACATGAGCATGATTCGTTTTGACAGCATTCACATGAACATAATTAGTTTGGATAGCCTTCACATGTTACGATGAGTTCTGATAGCCATCACAATAATAGGCTTAATTTGGATAGCCTTCACATGAACATGATGAGTTCTGATAGCCTTCCATGAAAATGATGAGTTTAGATAGCCTTCACATGAACATGATGATTTTGATAGCCTTCACATGAACATGATGAGTTTTGATAGCCTTCACATGAACATGATGAGTTCGGATTGCCTTCACATGAACAAGATGAGTTTAGATAGACTCACATGAACATGATGAGTTTGATAGCCTTCACAGAACATGATGATTCTGATAGCCTTCACATGAACATGATGAGTTCTGATTTGCCTTCATATGAATAGGGAAAAGTTTGGATAGCTTCACATGAAACATGATGAGTTTTGATAGCCTTCGCATGAACATGATGAGGGTTTTGATAGCCTTCACATGAACATGATGAGTTCTGATAGCCTTCACATGAGCATGATGATTTAGATAGCCTTCACATGAGCATGATGAGTTCGGATACCTTCACATGAATAGGATTAGTTTGGATATCCTTCACATGAACATGATGCGTTTAGATAGCCTTCACAATGAAAAGGGGTAGTTTGGATAGCCTTCACATGAACATGATGAGTTTTGATAGCCTTCACATGAACATGATGAGTTTAGATAGCCTTCACATGAACATGTGAGTTTGGATAGCCTTCACATGAACATGATGAGTTCTGATAGCCTTCACATGAACATGATGAGTTTGGGTAGCCTTCACATGAAAATGATGAGGTCTGATAGCCTTCACATGAAAATGATGAGTTCTGATAGCCTTCACATTTAACATGATCTTTTTGATAGCCTTCACATGAACATGATCAGTTCTGATAGCCTTTTACATGAACATGATCATTTCTGATAGCCTTCACATGAACATGATGAGTTTGGATAGCCTTCACCTGAACATGATGAGTTCTGATAGCCTTTTACATGAACATGATGAGTTCTGATAGCCTTCACATGAACATGATGAGTTTTGGGTAGCCTTCACTTGAAAAATGATGAGTTCTGATAGCCTTCACATGAACATGATGAGTTCTGATAGCCTTCACATGAACATGATGAGTTCTGATAGCCTTCACATGAATAGGATCAGTTCTGATAGCCTTCACATGAATAGGATTAGTTTGGATAGCCTTCACATGAACATGATGAGTTCTGATAGCCTTCACATGAACATGATGAGTTTGGATAGCCTTCACATGAACATGATGAGTTTAGATAGCCTTCACATGAACATGATGAGTTCTGATAGCCTTCACATGAACATGAACATGATGAGTTCTGATAGCCTTCACATGAATAGGATTAGTATTGATAGCCTTCACATGAATAGGATTAGTATTGATAGCCTTCATATGAACATTAGTTTTGGTAGCTTTCACTCGAAGATGATTAGCATGGATATAATTACAATCTACGTCCGGTCCTTACTGAATAGAGCCGAACTGTTCACATCCTTATGGCTGATAACACTCGACCCTAGTGAGGTGACCAGCGGAAACTGTGAACCAGTCGGCTTCATTTCTCACAAATCAAAAACGGAAAAAAGCACGCAGGCTGCAATAAATACAGGAAAAGACCTTCTACGGAATGGACAGAAAGTGGTTTTAATCTGGACGGGGTGGAACACAGCTTCAGTCGCCAGGTAAGAACGGAAACATTGGTTATGGTATAAATCGTAAGAAATAAGAACAAGTGTAAAGACCCCCCATAGAATATAAGACAGGCAAATTATATTGGCCACAAAGGCAGCAAGAAAAAAACTGATGAAAAAAAAAGAAT
>CM031614.1:3012330-3029875 GCA_018398815.1 Conus ventricosus | reverse complement strand
GGAGAAGGGAAGAGGAGAGGAGGAGAGAGGAAAAAAAAAGGGGGGTATTACATAAACACATGTATTTTTTGCGGTGTATATTTCTGTTCAAGTTAACAGAATAAACCCCTTTTAAATAACGGTGTTATGAACAACTTTTCTTCCAATGATGGCATTGAAAAAAAAACAAACTTGTACTAAAATGTTGATTTCTTTTTTCTCTTCTTTTTTTTTTTAAATTTTCTTCCCTTAATTCTTTTCCTTTCGCATGGTTCTTTATTAACATTCACACACTGTCCCGGTACGAGTGGTTGGAGACTTGTTGAGGGAGTCGTTTGAATGGGTAGGGTTTTGTCAAAAATTGTTGAGGTGTTCGTTTTTAATCAGTTAGGTTCTTGTCAAAAATTTTTGAGGTGGGTTTTTGTTTGAATCAGTAGGTTCTTGTCAAAAAATTGTGGAGGGGTTCTTTTGGGAATCAGTAGGTTCTGGTTTATTCAGTGAAAAAAAGTAAAATGATTGCGGAATCATATGAACAGTTAGAAACCATTGAATTTTTCATGACAAATATCGAAAAGTGCCATCTTAAAATTGGTTGAGAAACAGCCCCGAGAGAGCCATCTGGGTCCAACCGTGGTGCAACGCTTATTGGTTAGGCCAATTTGATCGTATTTCAGGTTTTTAGCATTCGCTAAACTGTTTATCATCATTGCTGTTGTTTTAAACTACAGTCTTTGCCGCGTTCTTTTCTTTGCGGAGAGTTTGTAAATGAAACTCTACGTGGACTTTAAAAAAATGAGTGACGGGAAACAGTTCAGTATACTGCTCAAAAAAATAGTTAAGGCCCAGTGGTTTTTCACGTATAATAAGGCTGCACACTGTCTCTAAAGGAACAGTTTAGTATACTGCTCAAACATAGGGGAAGGACCATGACATTCGCGTGTGGTTGGCTACAGGACATCCTTGTAAGCGCGACTCCAGTCAGCTTAGAAGGCAAGACCGCATTATTATTATCATTATTATTAATATTATCATTGTTTTTCAGTATTGATATTTTTCGTTAATTGTTATTTTTTCATTATTGATGTTTTTGTTATGAATACTTATATAGCGCCTATCCTCGGCTAGAGGCCAAGCTCTAAGCGCTTTAAAATTCCACACTCGTTTACACAACGGGCTGCCTACCCGGGTAGTGCCGACTGAAGAGCTGCAGCTGGCGCTTCATTCGGTCTTTTTACGAGTCATCCCGTCGCTCGTTCACCCAATTCCCTTGCTTCCTTCATTCCCTTTTGATTTCTCAGCAGGGTGCTTGGTATGTGTAACGTGTCAATCCTTAAACCAGGGCCCCAAACTGGCCTTCTCTTCCCAAAGTTGGTGATGGGATTTGACGTTTGTGCCCCGTTTAAAGAGGGTGCACGCAGTGCATTTTTAAAATGATTGTTGCTTTTTAAAAATGTTTCAAGGCGGCTGATAGTGGAATGGAAGTGAAAATTTTCTCTCCCTTTCTCTCTCTCTCTCTCTTCTCTCCTCTCTCTCCTCTCTCTCTCTCTCTCTCTCTCTCTCTCTCTCTCTCTCTTTCTTCTCTCTTTTCTCTCTCTCTGTCTTCTCCCCCTCTTTTTCTCTCTTCCCTCTCCTCTCCCCCCTCTCTCTCTGTCTTTCTCTCTCCCCCTTTCTCTCTCTCCCTCTCTGTCTCCCCCTCCACCCCTCTCTCACCCCCCCTTTCCTCCCTTCCTAACACTTGCGGTCTCCCTCCCTCCACCCCTTTCCCCTTCCCAGCTTCTCTTCTCTCTCTCTCTTCTCTCTCTCTCTCTCTCTCTCTCTCTCTCTCTCTCTCCCTCTCTCTCTCTTAATGAATGGCCAGACAAACGCCCGTTAGAATGGCGGGTTACTGGACAAAATACCAGCTGTCCGACGGCTGTTTTTCTATTCTGTTTAAATTCTAATTTCATTCGGAAGGTTGAACTTTGAAAAAGAAAAATTGAGCAGGTGGTCCTGAAGTTCTTTTGAGTAGTTTACTAAGAAACTGTTCTCGAGGAGTGTACGTCTTGTAGTTAATACTTTTTTTTAAACTTTCAGTGTAGTATGAAATTTGGAGAAACTGGATTCTGGGTATAATTATCATCATTGAGGATAGATTGATGGGATAAAAAAAAAACAACCAAAAAACCGAATGTATCACAACTGTGGATACAGAGATTAGGTAATGTATGTTATATCATCATTGGAGGTGGAGAAATTCAATAACGCATTTTCTATCATCATGGGATGGTGAAAGGTTGAATAATGCATTCATCATGTTGGAGATGGAGAGATTGGATGATGCCTATGTCTGTTACATGTATCATCATTGAAGAAGACGTGTACGAGTCAGTGGGAGGTTCACAGTGTGCATTCATTCCTTGGAGGATGTGTTTGTTTCTTCGTTTATTTATTGATTCGTTTGGAAGCATTAAAGGAAAGTTCATTGTCACTTCAATCTTGTTGGCTTGTGGGCTTTTAAGAGTGTGTGCATTGAGAGAGTCCATAGTTTTAGTTTCTGCTCATGTTCTTGTTCATTGTGTTCTGATGTTGGTTTTGGTTCCTGTTAGTGTCCCTTTGCGATCACCTGGGCTATAAGCAACTCTCTCTCTCTCCCTCGCCCCCCCCTCTCTCTCTCTCTCTCTCTCTCTCTCTCTCTCTCTCCTCGCCCTCTCTCTCTCTCTCTCTCTCTCTCTCTCTCTTCTCTCTCTTCTCTCTCTCTCTCTCTCTCGTACTGGTGTTCGTGTGTTCTACTCCTTCTCTCCCTCTTCCTCCTCCTCCACTACCCTTTCTTCTTTTATTCGTACTATACTTATTTCTCCTTGTTCTCTGTGTTCTTGTCCTGCTACTGCTGTCCAGACATATGCATTCCAGGTATATCATGAATACTTAACCCTAAAGGCGTCCAGAGTAGGTACAACAATATAAAACACTCATGTACACACGCGCATCACACACACACACCACCACACACACACACACACACACACACACACACACACACATGCACACACACACACACACACACACACACACACACACACACACACACACACTCGCACACATGCACACACACCACACGGCGCGCACATACAACACACTCACACTCACACACGCGCACACACACAGACACACATACTCACTCACTCACACACACTTTCACACATATACACTCACACATCACACTCACTCGCGCACGCGCACACACACACACAACACACACACACACACACACACACACACACACACACACACACACACACACTTCCCTACTTGGGAAACGTTGTCGTTCTGTCAACTTTCCAAGACTGTACTAATGTCTGTTTCTTCTCTTGTATTCTGGAAGAAGGAGCAGCAACATGATATGCAAAAAAAAAACACACACAAAAAAACACAAACCTCATGAACATTCGCGCGCGCCTCAAACGATACCACCATATTGTTGCTGTTGTTGTTGCTGTTGTCGTTTTCCCCCCAACTGCACAACCAAGATATTTTTGGTAACTTTTGCACAGTTTCGACCAGCGCCTATAGTTTATGATGAAAATGTGTGCATATCTCATGCTGATTGATTCATTTGCCTTGTGAGCGCTTCCCCCCCCCTCCCCCCTCCCCCCCCCCCCCCCCCGCCCCCCCCCCCCCCCCCCCCCCCCCCCCCCCCCCCCCCCCCCCCCACCCCCCCCCCCCCCCCCCCCCCCCCCCCCCCCCCCCTCTTAATGAATTGATGTGGTCAATCAGCAAGTTAGGGCACAGAAAGGCCTGGTCATCACGATGCTGTGTGGGGTGGAGAGATAACACCGGCATACAACCGAAACCTGACTGGAGGAAAAGAGGTATTGATTACTTCCCTTTGTCATCGGCTTGCAGTGATGGCGTTTGTGTTGGGTGGTAGTAGCCTACAATGCGACACAGCGAGCTGCGATTTTGAAGAGGAGTTCTCTTTGTCTCTGTCTCTGTCTCTCTCTCTCTCTCTCTCTCTCTCTGAAGTAAACTGGCTATAAACGATCTCTCTCTCTCTCTCTCTCTCTCTCTCTCTCTCTCTCTCTGGGCTATAAGCAACAATACCTTACCTCTCTCTCTCTCTCTCTCTCTCTCTCTCTCTCTCTCTCTCTCTCTCTCTCTCACTTGAAAGAAACTGAGATTAAACTTAAATTTTATCATACCTTGACAAAAATTACTGACGAAAAACTAGTTTAGAAAAGAAAAGAAAGAAAAAAAAAACCTGGTGGTGATGATTGCATGCCAAGGCTACGTCCACAGTGACCAGGGCGGACTGTCATGTCGGTGGCCATGCACACGGTCATACTGCACGGACAGTGGCCATGCACACGGTCATACTGCACGGACAGTGGCCATGCACACGGTCATACTGCACGGACAGTGGCCATGCACACGGTCATACTGCACGGACAGTGGCCATGCACACGGTCATACTGCACGGACAGTGGCCATGCACACGGTCATACTGCACGGACAGAGAGACAGTGAGAGGTGTCCGTGCTTTTATTGTTGAAGAACAAATCATCAAATTATTATCTTACCCATCTTCCCCCACCCCCACCCCACCCTGCAGCTGCGATCATCTGGCAATGGAGGTGGTTTTCAACAGCTTTATCTTTGATGCAGAACCGAGGCCTGCCTGCAACGATCAGCTTGTCGCCACCCATCTTGGGCAAGAAAGGTAAGTCAGTATGAAATGACGAGAAACAGTTCAATCCCCTGACGTGCACGGATGAGAAAGGTACTGCGTACACAAACCGATTTCTTTTTTCCGTGGAAGAACCCCGCAACGTGCCGTAATCTGAAGGAACCCTTTCGCATTGTCAGTGGTCAAGAGTGACATGCTGTGCACAATCTTTGTCAGTGCGGGGACAGAAAATGTTAGTGGACGTCCGTGGTTTGTGTCAACGTAGCTAAAGCTTTACAGAAGACAAACGACCGTGAGCATAGTCCACCTTTAAGGGCAGGTGAGTACGTGTGTTCATTCTACGATCGCAAAGAAATTTACGCAATTGGGAATAAGCGCTTAACCTGACATATGTAAGTAAAATTTATGAAGAAAGAAGTTAGTTACCGCCACAGATACAAACAGATTACAGGACAAAAACACCTCTTGGACCTTCTTCAACCAAAATACAAACAACATTTAGGACCATGAAAACGAAGAACGCAAAACTACTTATCTTCTCATAATTATCGTAACGGCCTCGTTTTCATCCAACAGCCATTTTGCGCCGAATGTGAGAAGATAAGTGATTTCTCGTTCTTCGTTTTGATTGTCCTAAATGTTATTGGTTTTTGGCTGAAGAAGACTCAAGAGGTCGAATGCATTGTGTTTTTGTCCTGTTATCTGTTTTTCTGTATCTGTGGCGGTAACTAACCCTTTTTCTTTCTAAATGTTGCTTTATTTTCTGCCCTCAGTCACTTCGTTTTGAAACTATATACAAGTCAATATTTTAAAGAGATGGCGATGAATAACAAAACCAAAGTTTAAACGATATAGTAACTCATTTAACTTATTTCCGTTTGAATCCCTTCATCTTCCACTAAACCATGCAAAATGTTGTTTTTGAGGGGAAGAGGTCAAGATGGACTTTTTATAAAGTACGAAGAAACCCTCGGGAAAGCTCGATCGCCGAAGGTCTTCAGCGATCCCCTTTTCCACCACCAACCACCTCCATGTTTTACCCACCTCGCTATTAGAACAACTTGTAAGCTGGGAAAATGTGACCCTCACGAAGGTCATGTTCGTTCTCCTCGACCAGCTGCAGCTGGAACTCTTTTTCAGCGTTAGTTCTGTTCAGGTTTTGTTTTTCTCCCATGCACCAAAATGGTGTAATGTTTTGTAATTCAGGAAGAGACATCGAATTTTCACTTTGTCATAAAGGAAGGGCAAATAATCAACATGTAATGAGAAACTAACGAAAAGGAAAGAAAAACAATAACTGACGATGATATAATTATATTGGGGGAACAAAGTCATAGTAAAGTAAGCATCATCTTGACAGAAACTTGCGATTAAAAGGTCTTCGCCTGGAAAAAAAAAAATTGACAATGAACACACCTTGTGGAAAGTGATCATCTGACCATAATCTGACCATACACGGAACTTCAACTTCTGACAACGATGACTTGGCCTCGTGAAGGTCAGCTACGTACCAGTCGAACGATCATCCATCCATCCATCCATCCATCCATCCATTCTTTGGGGAGTATCACAGAGTTCTGATCTGATTAGAGACGGAGGGACCTCCAGCTTCAACTAAGACCGAGTAAAATCAAATCTGATGTCAAGATAGCGGTGATAAATGCGACTGGGGGAGGTGGGGGGGGGGGGGGTAGGGGTGGGAGGGGGGGGGGTGGTTCACCTTACCTCCCTGTTATATGTTTGTGCATGAATGGCTGGTGTACGTCCCTCTCTCCCCTCATTCCTCTACCTTCCCTCTCTCCGTCCCCTCCACCTTTCATCTCCCCTCCCGCTGCCCACCGCTCCCTTAAACCTCCACACCTTTCTCCTTGCCCCCCCCCCCCCCCTCCCTCCTTTTAGTCCATGGCTTTCGGCAACTTTGAGGGAGGGAAGAGAGACCGCGCATCGGGATGAAGAAATAGGGAGGGGGTGGGAGGAGGATAGTGGGGGAGGGTGGGTGAGCGATGTCATCCGGGGGTGATGGACACTTTCAGTTTTCAAACACATGTGAACCCCCGGGCTCGTGGTAAGCACCGAGCTGGCATTCAGTGGTAATGAGGTCGAATCTTTTGGGAAAACCCAACTTTTTTAAAAGCTCTTTTTTTTTAGATCTTTATTTCTATTTGTTTATTCATTCTTCATTTTATTTATTCATTCATCCATTTTTCATTCATTCATCTATTTATTTATCTGTTTTATTCTTTCTTTTATGTACTATCTACCTATCTATTCATTTTGCTGCTTATTGTTTTCGTTCTTCTGAGGATAAAAGCGTACCCTTGGTTTCCCTACGCTCAGTGCTGAAGAGGTGATGCCATCGTCCGTATCAATGTTCATTTAGCGGGCGTGAACGTGAAAAACCTGGATGTAACCCGCTAAGAAACGTTCGTCAAGTGAGTGGGACGGCGCTGTGGGCATTGTATTGAGTTCAGTCATGTTTATGCTTGAAACATCACCACACTTCAAAGTAAAAACTTCTGACACCTCTCCACGCCAATCAGAAGATGTTACTATTTTTAGGGTGGAGGGGAATAATGGCTGAAGATCAGTTGGAAAAAGATATCCTTCGATCGTAGCTCGTTATGACAACATTGACCTCGTTTGTCTCGAAATGACATGGATTTAACACTGGGTGAAGCTGAATTAGAAAGTAAATTATTGTTCAAACTTGGACTTCGTCCTTCATCTCCGTCTGTTTTATTTGTAATTATGACTGTGTGTGCTCGGCTACAGGATTTGCCGAATGTTTTGCACTTCTTTCCGATTGGTAGAGACAGATGTCGTCGTTCACCTGTCTCACTGGGTGATTTATAGCTGAAGGGAGATAATCGTTCCAGTAGAACTGAGTTAGGAAAGTGGAGCTGGTATTGGAAGCCGGGACATAAGAGGCGTGGGGAGGAGAGGGGATCTCTCTAATCTTAGCCGGTAAGCTAATCTGGCCTAAAGCCCCGCCGACCGCAAAGGCCCATATTAGGGCTGTCACCGCGTTGAAGTCAATTCGCAAGTCTACATAAACACAAACAAGCAAACAAACAAAAAGCCTCTCATTCACACAGTTTAATCTTCGACTGATAAACATTCGCACGACGACATGAAAAGATACGCAACGTAAATGCCAGCTTTTTTTTGTTTTTTTGTTTTTGTTTTTTTTTGTTTTGTTTTGTTTTGCCACTGCTGCTGCAGTTACATGTTAACGTCAGGCAGCAGAGGGACTGGAATTCCAGACCTCTGACGGGCAACTCAAAGAGTTGTACCAGTATGCTAGCCGTGCGTTGCCATTGTTCCATGACTGCAAAGAAAACCTTCAGGTACTCTCAGCATCCGAATGGACTGCAGCCGGCGCAGACACAGATTTGTCTGTTTGGGCAACACCGGCAGGTATGGACACAACCACCCGAGCAGCTCAACCCAAGCAACCCGCCGCGATGGTGTGCAAAGGGAAGTAAGTGCTATCTTCCCGTTAGATATACAGTGTTTCTAAACTGTTCCCCCATCCCCACCCCATCCCCAATCATCCCACACCAGCCTGCTTCTTCTCAAATGCCACCCTCCCTAACTCCTGTCTACCCCCCCTCCCCCCCCCCCCCCCCCCCCCACCGAACCTCCACCTTCCCCCCCCCCTAATCGGCTTCACATCTCCAACTATTGTAAACTGTTAAAAAAAAAATCTTCATGTTTGATTCCACTCAGATTTTGATCACTCCTAAAAGAACTTAATGTTACTCAGTTTTACTTACACATGAGCGCGGGGGTGCGCTCCCATATACACACGTGTGTGTGTGTGCGAGTGCGAACACAACTACCCTCCACTCTCTCGTCTCTCTCTCTCTCTCTCTCTCTCTCTCTCTCTCTCTCTCTCTCTCTCTCTCTCTCTCTCTCTCTCTCTCTCTCTCTCTCACACACACACACACACACACACACACACACACACACACACACACACACACACATACACACACGCGCGCGCACACACACACACACACACACACACACACACACACACACACACACACACACACATACACACACACACACACACACACACACACACACACACACACACACACACACACACCACACATACACACGAACCGCTCGGATACGCAAGTTTAAACCACTTAAGTGGATTTTCAGATATTCCTACACGTTTTTCACTGCGTTGTTATTCACTAAGAAGAGCCAAACTGTATATATGCAATTTTAAGATCAAAGCCCTTTTCTGCGAAATTAGAATGATCAACGATGATGTTTTCTTCCTGTTATTTACAAATTGATTTTTTTCGAAACCTAATTGTGAAACGTGCATTTTTATCTTTGTTCTGCATCACACATTTAGACGGTCAATCTTTTTAATGTCACGGAAACTATGATAACAAGAAAACAATATACAGCCTGAGTCTCTAGAAAAAATAAATTTATAAAAAGACACAAACAAACAAACAAATTGTTCGCTTTTGTGCCAGTTCGTAATCCCACCTCGCCTGTTATGCAAGCGCGCGCGCGCGCACGCGCGCGCACACACACACACACACACACACACACACACACACACACACACACGCACACACACACCAGCGCGCTCGTTGGCACGCACTAATGCACACACACTGAGGAATATCTTTGTACGCGCGCGCGTCCTCACCACACACACACACACACACACAACACATACACACACACACACACACACACACACACACACATCATACCAGTGTTCATTTCTTTTCTGTTATCAACCGTGTCGACATGCTGTTTTATGTAGGATATCTCCGGATGTAACATATAGAACTGTGTCTTCCTAGTACATGCATTCGCCACGAGACCTCGTTTAAAATGTCGCCGGGAGATGTAGAGGTTTGGAATGTGTACACATGTGGACTCTGAAGGGAACACGTCCCCTCACCTCACTGTGCCAGGGTGGAATCGAACCCGAACCCCTGGATCCACAGAGGAAGGGTTCTTCATCTCCCAGACCAACCAGGCCACAAAAAGGGGTTCAAAGTAGAATCCTAGCGGTGAACGATTTACCTGTTGTTAAAATGGTGTATTGCGAAAGCGCACACTGGATTTACGACCACTTGGACTCTATTTTCGGGTTGAAAAACAAAGTAATCATTTATGCTCCTGATGTGTCATCGCACGCTTTGAGAAAACGACAAGAACATGGAAGACTTTTTCCGCATGTGTGTGTGTGTGTGTGTGTGTGTGTGTGTGTGTGTGTGTTTGTGTGTGTGAGAGAGAGAATCGCACTGTCAAAAATAACCGAATTCTATTTTTAAAGAAAAAGGATATCCAAGTACAATACCAACGTGTAACCCTTTCTTTTTCTATACCAAAAATAGTAACGGCATCTAATTGGTCGGAAGTTCCGCGTGTATTTTTTTTATCTCGTGCACGAGCGGCAGTGGAGAGTGTGGACCAGTCCATCCCGTGATGCTCGTGCACGTGAGAAGTGAAGTCTTTCTCAGTCAGCCGTGACAGAAACCCGCCGCCATCTTTCTAAAACGTACAGGCTGCGTTCACGCCGTCATCTTCTTGTTTTTCGTATTATCGGGTTCATGCCATCAACCTTTTCATTATTATGTTATTGGAAGAAAGGTGAGCTTGCTCTTCAAGAAACATTTGCTACGTCTGAGAGGCCAGTGAGCCTAAAGAGTTACTGAACCTGCCTTCTACAGTGCGCTGAATTGTCCCATTCATGCGTTGTCGTGGTCAAGGTCAACAGTAGGTTCTGTGTTCTACACCGAGGAACAGGCAAGTGGACAGCCGATATGATGCTGGTTAAATGTTTTCCTTGGATATGTGTAGCACACACTGGGTGCGTGCTCTTTACAGCCAAGCTGACTGCGAGAGACACATCTGGGTTCTCGAGATACAGTGACCTGAAGATGAGAAGGAAGGGCGATGGAGGAGGGTGGGGGGACAAAGCGGAAGAGTGACAGGGAAAGATTCAGTAGGAGATTATGCCTTCCCTCTGGAAAGAACACTGATACAATCAGCTGACATGGAACTGACGAAAACCAGGTGAGACAGCCTCGTTCACCAAGTGCCCTCTCCCTCCCCCCCCCCCCCCCCCCCCCCCCCCCCCCCCCCTCCCCTCCAACCGCACCAAGGGAGAGGAATTTATTTCTCCGTACACCCACGGTCTTGTGAGAGCACTAATGTGATTAGTCGACAACAGGAAAGGAAGGAAAGAGAAGAAGAAGAAAAAGAGACAAGACAAGGAGCCAAGGGGGTTGCAGTGGCAATGGGTGAGAAGTGGAGTGGGGCGGGGCAGGGTGTAAATGGCGTGATGAATGTGATCGGAGGACAGTCGGCCCTGCTTCACGTCGTCTCTTGTGTGATGTGTTCCTGCATGAACGGACCTGTGGACTTCAATCCTGTCTGCGGCGGCTGCTGCTGTTGTTGCTGCTGCGCCTGCTGCCCTCAAGGAGAGGAGGGGTGAGTGAGGCGGGCGTGGGAGCGGAAAATTGGATTGGTTGAAGAGCGTTTGTGTGTGTGTGTGTGTGTGCGCGCGCGCGCGCGCACGCACATGCGTGCGTACGTGCGTGTGTGTGTGTGTGTTTGTGTGTGCTGTGCAGGGGAGGGGGATGGATGCGTGAGAAAGTGGAGGAGGGTGAGCGGGTGGAGGAGTTTGAGAGAAAGGGGGTAGGTTGGGAAAAGATTAAGGTACAAGTGCATGATGGGCGAGTGTGCGCGCGCACCTGTCTTTGTGTGCGTGTGTGTGTGTGTGTGCGCGCGCGCGCCGAGCGAGCGAGAGCGAGAGAGAGAGCGTGTTTCAGGTCCGTGGAGTAAAGTACTACCTCTAGGTCGGCATCTCTTCAACTCCTCTGACTTCTATATTGTACACCCCTCCCCCTCCCCTTCCCCTCTCCTTCACCTCTCGGGAAGTTTAAAACGCCCATCGATTCTAAAGGATGCGTCGTTACTGTTTTCTTCATCAACATTTTTTTTTTCACCAGACAAAATGACGACGCAGATCAGTGAATTCCATTGAGGTCTTTCAGAACAACCCTTCCAGACCTTCGGCTCCTTTGCCACTTTTTTGAAGCGCCCGGGCATCCATACTGTCGCAGCCCACACCGGCTTCACGCACCAACGCACCAGGCAGGAAGGGAGGTTGGGGGCGGGGGAGGAGTAGGGGTGGGAGGCCCACGTGGGTATCAGTTCCAGCAGATTTGCTCAAATTCCGTTCCTCACGCTGTTTTGACCTTGCAGGCAGCTTTTTTTTTTCTTTTAAACTTCTTTTGATTTCCTCCTCACTCCTGCCTCCACCCCCATCCTTGTCCCCTGCACTCTCCTCAACCACCCCTTCGTCTCCCCCTCCCCAGGCCTCTCCCTTTGCAGTGGGGGAACTCCTTGGCTCTGGTCACTCGAACCGTCAGGACGAGTGTTGGACGATGGATAGAGAGACGGGGGGATGGGTTAGATGGATAGAGGGACGGAGGGGTGGGGGTTAGGGTTGGATGGATAGAGGGACGAGGGGGATGGGTTGGATGGATAGAGGGACGGGGGATGGGTTGGATGGATAGAGGGACGGGAGATGGGTTGGATGGATAGAGGGACTGGGGGGACGGGTTGGATGGATAGAGGGACCAGAGAATGGATTGGATTGATAGAGTGACGGGGGGATGGGTTGGATGGTTAGAGGGACGGGGGATGGGTTGGATGGAAGAGGGACGGGAGGGGGGGGTTTTAATGGATAGAGGGACGGAAGGATGGGTTGGATGGGTAGAGGGACGGGGGATGGTTGGATGGATAGAGGGACGGGGGTGGGTTGGATGGATAGAGGGACGGGGATGGGTTGGATGGGTAGAGGGATGGGTTGGATGGGTAGAGGGGACGGGGGATGGGTTGGATGGATAGAGGGACGGGGGTGGGTTGGATGGATAGAGGGACGGGGGATGGGTTGGATGGATAGAGGGACGGGGGGGTTGGATGGATAGAGGGACGGGGATGGGTGGAGGGACGGGGTGGGTTGGATGGATAGAGGGACGGGGGTGGGTTGGATGAAAGAGGGACGGGGGATGGGTTGGATGGATAGAGGGACGGGGGTGGGTTGGATGGATAGAGGGACGGGGGATGGGTTTTGGATGGGTAGAGGGACGGGGTGGGTTGGATGGATAGAGGGACGGGGGATGGGTTGGATGGGTAGAGGGAGAGGGACGGGGGGGGGTTGGATGGATAGGGGGGACGGGGGTGGGTTGGATGGAAAGAGGGAGGGGGATGGGTTGGATGGTAGAGGGACGGAAGGATGGATTGGATGGAAAGAGGGACGGAAGGATCAGTGGATGGAAGAGGGCGGGGGGATGGGTTGGATGGATAGAGGGACGGAGGATGGGTTGGATGGATAGGGACGGAAGGATGGGTTGGATGGAAGAGGGAGGGTTGGATGGATAGAGGGATGGGGGATGGGTTGGATGGGTAGAGGGACGGGGGGATGGGTTGGATGGAAAGAGGGATGGGGATGGGTTGGATGGAAAGAGGGATGGGGGATGGGTTGGATGGATAGAGGGATGGGGGATTGGTTGGATGGATAGAGGGACGGGGAATGGGTTGGATGGATAGAGGATGTAGGGACGGGTTGGATGGATAGAGGGACGGGGGGGGGGGTGAGGTTGGGGATGGATAGAGGAATGGTGGGGGATAAGTTGTTTGGATAAGAGGGACGGGTGGTGGTGGATAGAGGGACGGGGGGATAGGTTGGATGGATAGAGGGACGGGGGGATGGTTGGATGGATAGAGGACGGTGGGATGGGTTGGATGGATAGAGGGACGGGGGGATGGGTTGGATGGATAGAGGGACGGGGGGATGGGTTGGATGGATAGTGACGGAGGATGGGTTGGATGAGATAGAGGGACGGGGGGGGGGGGGGGGGGGAGGGGTGGGGGGGGGGGGGGTTGATGGATAGATGGGAGGAGGGGGGGGGGGGGGATGGGTTGGATGCATAGGACGGGGGATGGGGAAACGCTAGTCTCCGGCTGCTGGTTTTCTGTGCGGACGTCAGGGATGTTGGAGGCGTTTTCTGGCAACATGGACTGTATGGATAGGGTGAATCGTGTCCATTCGTAGACGGCCTTTGTGTGTGTGTGTGTGTGTGTGTGTGTGTGTGTGTGTGTGTGTGTGTGGTGTGTGCGTGCGTGGGTGTGAGTGCGTGCGTGCGTGCGTGTATGTGTGTGTTGCCTTCCTTGTCTGCTTTGTCTTTGCCTGTCCGCTTTTTGTCTGTGTCTGTCTGCCTCTCTCTCTCTATCTCTCTCTCTCTTTCTCTTTCTCTCTCTCTCTCTCCCTCCCTCCTTCCCACCCCATCCCTCCCCCTCTGTCTCTGCTTATTTCATTTTCATGTGAGTACTTTATATTACGCCCATCCTCGCTTAGTGACCAAGCTCTAAGCTCTAATTTACAAGCCACGCTCTCGTTTATAAAACAACAACAACAACAACAATCGAGCTGCCTACCTGGTCCAAAGGCCATTGAGGAACGGCACCATAGCTCTACTTTCAGTCGTTTCTCGTTTAGTAATTTGACATGTGTGCAAGATGATGTGCGTGCGTTCACACACGGAACCTCAGTTCTTCAGTCTCATTAGGAGGACTTCTTTGCAAGTGGAGTTACAAGAAATGCGAACTCCGAGGGCAGTATCCCCCTAAACTGAAACAGTCCGACGGAGATTCAAACCCGCCACCCTAGGATGACGAGCAAGGTACTCAACCAGCTAAACTGTTCCTGCCTTTCTCTGTCTCTGACGGACTGACTGTCTGTCTGTCTGTCTGTCTGTTCCTCTCTCTCTCTCTCTCTCTCTCTCTCTCCTCTCTCTCTCTCTCTCTCTCTCTCTCTCTCTCTCTCCCAAGTAATACGCATGACGTACGACGTAAAGCAGTATTTGAAAGCAAATATGGACCGAAAACTGAAATGAATAATGACGTTTTTAAGACTGGGCATATCTGACTTGAATGTGCATCGTTTTAGATATAAATCTTGTGGTGATTGTAATCTGATGTGTCCATCATGCCAGATGTCTAAAGAAGATGAGATACACCTCGTTCTTTGTTGTCAAATGAGATGCACCTCGTTCTTTGTTGTCAAAGGTTGGAAGAAACTAGAGAAGAATTTTTGGAGCCTAAACATTATCGAGAACCTTGTTTATTGAAACTAAGTTTACTCATGGCATGCACTAAACCTGATGTTATACGAAATTCGTTGTTGTTTTTGTATAAGGCTTTTAGACAGAGAGAAATAGCTGCTTCATAGTTTGGCATGATGTGTGCCTGCCATGGCCGTAGCTATAGTGCTCCTTTTGTAGGGCATGATGAAGTGTGATGTTTATACGTTGACCCCTTCATGAGGGGCTGAGGCCTATATCAATAAACTATCATTCATCCTCTCTCTCATTTTATCCCCCCCTCTCCTCCCCCCCCCCCCCCCCCCCACCCCCCCACCCTCTCTGTCTCTGTCTGGCTGTCTTTGTCTCTGTCTCTGTCAGTCTGTCTCTGTCTGTCTCTATCTCTGTCTACCTGTCTGTCTATGTCTCACTGCCTCTGTCTCTGTCTTTGTCTCTCTGTCTGTCTCTCTTTGTCTCTGTCTGTGTGTGTGTGTGTGTCTGTTTCTCTCTGTTTCTCTCTGTCTCTCTATTTGTCTCTGTCTCTGTGTGTGTCTCTCTCTGTATTTCTCTCTCTCTCTCTCCTCTCTCTCTCTCTCTCTCTCTCTCTCTCTCTCTCTCCCCCTCCCTCTCCTCTATTTCTCTCTCTCTCTCTCTCTCCTCTCTCTCTCTCTCTCCCCTCTCTCTCTCTCTCTCTCTCTCTCTCTCATATGTGTTGTATATGCCAAGAGATCACACTTTTTGTTGTTATTTTTCTTCCTTCCAATGGTTTTCACCGGGAAGGAATATATAACGGCAGAATATTTTGATATTTCTTTGAATATTATTATCATTTTAAGACTTGCACATATGAGTTTGCACGTGTAGCGCGCGCGCGCGCGCGCACACACACACACACACACACACACACACACACACACACACACACACACAGAGCACAGCACAGCACAGCACAGCACAGATACACACACGCACGCATGCAAACGCACACACACACACACAGAACACACACACACACCACACACACACACACACACACACGGTTCAGCAAAGGATAAACAAACAAAACAAAACAAAAACAAAATTCTGAAGATGACATTTACAAAGTACAAATCTGATCAATTGAATTGAATTTTGTTTTTGCAGTATCAAAAAGTGGGGTGCTGTGGTTACATTTAAACAGAATGAAAGGTCGGAGTATGGAGTTCATATAGGTGGAGCATGTTAGGGGGGATAATCTTGCAGGGAAGAAACGGATTGAGGAGTTACATTTGACACGTATGTTCGACGCGCAGTAATTCAGGAAAACCAGATGCTGGGACTGATGGAAAGAGGGTGTTTTTTTTCCATTAAGATACATTTGCAGATTAATTAAATCGCTTGCCCAGCCAAAATTTGAATACGAAAATGTTATCTAGTGTCCCTTTCTTAAAAGACGATCTAATTTCATTAAAAAGTTCAAAGAAGGTTATCCAGTTGGGGGTCAGAGAGTGTAAAAAACACGAGTTACGAGAAAAAACTTCACTGCTTGCACTTACTTATTAGTGATTACATAATTATAACATGATCTATATCACTAATTTATACCATGTGTGCATTTTCGTTGACGCAACGAAAAGTTCTGAAGAGAAAATGATTTGTTGAATATGTTGACACTAGTAGCTTACCCGTAGCACCAAGTCTGCACACATGATGATCGTTTCTTTTTTTTTTTTTTTTTTTTTATAAATCTGCTTGATAGCACCCGGAAATGTCTATTTCATTTCATTGTATAGATTTGATGAAAATGAACTAGTTATGTCCCCTGGTATGCGATCAGGCCCAAACAGATGGTGGTAGTGAGGGGACTTCAAAATACGCTTTACGCCAAGGGTTAAATGACTGTAACTGTCACTACTACTGATCCTACTGCTGTTGCTACTACTACTATTGCTCCTCCTCCTCCTCCTCCTCCTCCTACTACTACTACTACTACTACTACTACTACTTCCACTACTACCAGTACTGCTGCTGCTACTATACCACTATTACTACTACTATTACTATGCTACTGCTACAACTGCTGTTGCTGCAGCTGCTGCTACTACTACTACTACTACTACTGCTACTACTACTACTACTACTACTGCTGCTGCTGCTACTACTACTACTACTACTACTGCTACTACTACTACTACTACTACTACCACAACGACTGCTGTTACTACTACTATTACACTACTGTTACCCCATCACCATTACTACTACTACAACTACTACCATCACCTCCACCACCACCATTACTACTACTACTACATCACCACCAATCTACGCACATATAAAAGCGCACAAAATGTACAGGCCCTCTGTTGTAATTGATGAACAAAAATGTTAGAAATATAGGAATTCAACATAATGTATATGGACATTGTTTTTTCTCTATAAATACGTTTAACAGTTTAATAATTTTTAACACAAAAGGAAAACGTTTTCATTAATTCAAGCCATTATTGATACATCCAGTTTGGGTAACAATAGAACCTTGTCCTTTTTAATCACAAAGGACAAGACACTGGACATTCATGTGACTTTCGATTCCATTTCTTGACGTGTTTCATAGATTACTACGTATACCCCTTCCCCCTTCCCTTCTCATCCCTCCTCCTCCCCCCCCCCCCCCCCCCCCCCATCCACATCTTCGCTCTCTCTCCCTATTCCCTTTCCTCGATCTTCTCCTCCTCCTCGCCTTCACGTCGACGGCATCACACAAGGTTTGAAGTTCACGCTC
>CM031614.1:2974830-3007330 GCA_018398815.1 Conus ventricosus | reverse complement strand
TATTGAAGCGCCCAGACTACCATACCGCCGCAGTCCACACTCTATTGAAGCACGTTGACTACCATACCGCCGCAGTCCACACTCTATTGAAGCGCCCAGACTACCATACCGCCGCAGTCCATACTCTATTGAAGCACGTAGACTACCATACCGCCGCAGTCCACGCTCTATTGAAGCGCCCAGTCTACCATACCGCGGCAGTCCACACTCTATTGAAGCGCCCAGACTACCATACCGCCGCAGTCCACACTCTATTGAAGCGCCCAGACTACCATACCACCGCAGTCCACACTCTATTGAAGCGCCCAGACTACCATACCGCCGCAGTCCACACTCTATTGAAGCGCCCAGACTACCATACCGCGGCAGTCCATACTCGGTTCACTCACGAACCCACCAGGCTGGAGGCACGGGAGGAAAAACGGGGGGAGGGGGGGATCATATCCAGCAGATCTGCCCAATCCCGTTGCTCACGCTGTTTTGACCTTGCAGGCTGCTAAACATTTTTAACTTCTTTCAACTCGCCCCCACCCTCACATTATCTTTTTCCAATGCTCTTCCTCCTCCACCCCTTCCTTCACATCCTCACCTTGTCCTTCACCTCTTCCTGCCTACCTTCCCACCCTTCCCCTGCCCTTTGACCTCTTCCTGCCTACCTTCCCACCCTTCCCCTGCCCTTTGACCCCTGTCGCCCGGCTGGCTAAGCCTGTCAGGACAGTCCACACGTCACAGTCCTCTCTGCCTGTCAGGACAGTCCACACGTCACAGTCCTCTCTGCCTGTCATCAGGACAGTCCACACGTCAGAGTCCTCTCTGCCTGTCAGGACAGTCCACACGTCACAGTCCTCTCTGCCTGTCATCAGGACAGTCCACACGTCACAGTCCTCTCTGCCTGTCAGGACAGTCCACACGTCACAGTCCTCTGTGCCTGTCAGGACAGTCCACACGTCACAGTCCTCTCTGCCTGTCAGGACAGTCCACACGTCACAGTCCTCTCTGCCTGTCAGGACAGTCCACACGTCACAGTCCTCTCTGCCTGTCAGGACAGTCCACACGTCACAGTCCTCTCTGCCTGTCAGGACAGTCCACACGTCACAGTCCTCTGCAAGGAGATGAATATTGGTCTCTGGCTGCTACGCTGCTATGCCGATGTTTGGAATGTCGTTTTCATGTGATTTGGGGTTTGCTGGGACTGGGATTATGTCACTTCGTAATCTCCCCCCCCCCCCCCCCCCCCGCCTCTCTCTCTCTCTCTCTCTCTCTCTCTCTCTCTCTCTCTCTCCTTCGCGCCCTCTCTCTCCTCTCTCTCTCTCTCTCTTCTCTCTCTCTCTCTCCTCTCTCTCTCTCTCTCTCCTTCCTCCCCTCTCTCTCTCCGCCTCTCTCTCTCTCTCTCTCTCTCTCTCTCTCTCTCTCTCTCTCTCTCCCTCTCTCTCTCTCCTTCGCGCCCCTCTCTCTCTCTCTCTCTCTCTCTCTCTCTCTCTCTCTCTCTCTCTCTCTCTCTCTCTCCTTCGCGCCCCTCTCTCTCTTCTCTCTCTCCTCTCTCTCTCTCTCTCTCTCTCTCTCATTTGTTGCGTAAATCTGAAGAATCCATTGTTTTCTGTTCGTAGTTTTCCGCCTGCCTTGGTTGTTGGATGACATGTGTCCGTTTCACCCTTCTTGGAATTTTTTTTTTAAAGAATAACTTGCCAATTCATTCCCTTCGGAATCTAAAAAAGAAAAAAAAGAAAAAAAGAAAAGCCTTTTCCACCATCCTTGACGATATTATATACTCGTTTTATATTTCATGCTGGAATTGCATCGTTTGACGTCACAGTAGTGTCAGATCTAAATCCTTAGATGATAAAGATGTTTCCTGTCTTCACTGTCCGTTATCAGTGTGGCGATTACGAACCCTGCCATTTTAGATTTGACCGCCTCGATGGCTTGATTTCTTGTGTGAGCGTGAAAGAGCAAGCGAGCGCGCGAACACACACACACACACACACACACACACACACACACGCGCGCGCGCACATGCACACACATGCACACACATTGATAACGTGAAATTTTGGTAGCCTACAAACTCAAACTAACGAGCCCTATGGGCTTGCCTGACTACATTCTGAAATTTGTTTTCCATGCGTCTGCCCGTAAATAAGAAAAGACCGGTCCAAGACATGTAACAAATTTAGGACTTACAGTTTCAGCTCTGTATGTGTTACACCGATTCCGGATGCCTATTCTTCCTCCCCTCCCCCATTTTTCCTCTCATTTTTCTCCTTCCAACCAACCCCACTTCTCCCACCACCTCCATTCCATAATCTCTTCCCCCTCCCCTCCCCCGTCCTGAAGTCGACAACATCATACGTCGATTGAAGTTCACGCTCGGTTCATTCATGTACGAACACATCGCACAGGAGGTGACGTGAACGTCACCAGATTTTCAACCAATCGGATTCATCACGGCTATTTGCACCGCGCTGCCGACAACTGAACTTTGTCATCCGTTTCCGCTCCGTCGCTTCGCCCGATCTCGCCCCCTGCTGGCTGATGCCATGATTTCAGGACCCCCGAAGACTGTGGAAACATGGCTGGATGGGGAAAGAGATGGCGATGTCGATGGATGGATGGATGGATGGATGGATGGAGCTCACTCACGGCTGGTCTTCGATGTCCGCTCTGCTGACCACGTGGTCATAATCAGGTGATCACGGTGAATGCAAAGATTGCATCGGGGCCTTCGCTTCTGAGCCCCCATCTCTCCACCTCTCCTTCCTTCCCTTCGGATCACCCTCCCCCCCCCCCCCCCCACCCCGCATCTCCTCAACTATCTCTCCCCATTCTCTTCTCTCTCTCTCTCTCTCTCTCTCTCTCTTCTCTCTCTCTCTCTCTCTCTCTCTCTCTCTCTCTCTCTCTCTCTCTCTCTCTCTCTTCTCTCTCATACACACACATACACGCACATGCATATGATACTCTATGAAAATGTCCCACTTTGTCTGACAAATATGTTCACTTTTAATGACTGTCGATATTCGCATAAGATAAACCTCCCCTTTGCAATGGTTTTACCTACACACATCTAGTCTGGCGTATTCCGGAGGGCTGCATGTAAAAAAAAATCAAATAAAAAAAAAAGTATTTCTGCTTAATCCACTACCCTCTCAAAATAAAAATCGTTGGTTCGTTCGTTCGTTCTGCCACCCGACACTGGGTCAGTCAGAGAAGGAATGGTCAGATCAATTGTTCCGCTTTGCCGCCTTCCGAATCCCCCCTGACATTTGTTAGCTTCCATGATTTCGTCTGTGTCGTTTTTACTTTCTGTCTCTCTGACGGTCTGTTCTTCATTCGTCTGTGTTCACTATGTACTTGGAATGCCCTTTACCTTATGTCTTTTTTAAATTTTCATCTGTCTCTCTCTCACTCTTTCTCTCATCCTGCCTCCCTCCCCCCACCTTCTCTCTCTCTCCTCCCTCTCTCTCTCTCTCTCTCTCTCTCTCTCTCTCTCTCTCTCTCTCTCTCTCTCTCTCTTTCTCTCTCTCTGTCTGTCTCTCTCGCTTTTATGTACGCATGTGTGTCCCTTTGCACGAGCGAGTGTATGTGTATGCTTATTTTCAGGTCCGTGGCGAGGACGGTTACCTTTAAATCAGCACCTGTTCAGTTGATCTAATTTAAATACTGTACTCATCTTAGTTTGCATCCTCCCTCCTTCTGCAACTAAGATATCCTCTCTCTCTCTCTCTCTCTCTCTCTCTCTCTCTCTCTCTCTCTCTCTCTCTCTCTGTCTCTCCCCCCCTCTCTCTCTTACTCGTGTTAACGCTTCTTTCCGCCAAATTTTCAAGGCCTTTTTGTTGCAAGTAATTACTACTTCTGCTGCTGCTACGACTTCTGTTCTACTACTACCACCACCACCGCCACTACCACCACCACACTACTACCACCACCACCACCACACTACTACTACTACTACTACTACTACTACTACTACTACTACTACTACTACTACTACTTGGAGTGTTGTAACA
Source organism: Conus ventricosus (assembly GCA_018398815.1). Classification (NCBI taxonomy): domain Eukaryota; kingdom Metazoa; phylum Mollusca; class Gastropoda; order Neogastropoda; family Conidae; genus Conus; species Conus ventricosus. The sequence goes on along the minus strand of CM031614.1, from coordinate 3,003,326 downwards.
TGACAAGGGAAGATACAGCGCCATTAGATATCAGTATAATGGGCTCAAATTTTTTATGGAAAGAAATGGGTACAAACGGATTATGCCCATCCTCCCCTTGCTACCTCTCACCCCTGACCCCTCGCCTGTCTGTCTACTCATCTTCCATCATCCTCACCCCTCTCTTCCTGAAAACCTCATCTGTCTGTTTATCTTCCACCATCCTCACCCCTCTCTTCCTGAAAACCTCATGTCTGTTCATCTTCTACCTTCATCACCCCTCTCTTCCTGGAAACCTCATCTGTCTATTTATCTTCCACCATCCTCACCCCTCTCTTCCTGAAAACCTCATCTGTCTGTTTATATTCCATCAACCTCACCCCTCTCTTCCTGAAAACCTCATCTGTCTGTTTATATTCCATCAACCTCACCCCTCTCTTCCTGAAAACCTCATCTGTCTGTTTATCTTCCACCAGCCTCACCCCTCTCTTCCTGAAAACCTCATCTGTCTGTTTATCTTCCACCATCCTCGCCCCTCTCTTCCTGAAAACCTCATCTGTCTGTTTATCTTCCACCATCCTCACCCCTCTCTTCCTGAAAACCTCATCTGTCTGTTTATCTTCCACCATCCTCACCCCTCTCTTCCTGAAAACCTCATCTGTTTATCTTCCACCATCCTCACCCCTCTCTTCCTGAAAACCTCATCTGTCTGTTTATCTTCCACCATTCTCACCCCTCTCTTCCTGAAAACCTCATCTGGAGGCTGGTCACTGGGAGGATTATGGCTTGCAGACAAATTCCTGCAGTAGAAACTGGTCATCAGATGAGTAATTGCGCCCTAACATACAACTGAAAAAACACAAACATAGTTTTCTGGCGAACGACAAAAAATGGATGATCAGTAGAATCATTGTAAACTTGTATGCCGTAATGAAAAGAGGGAGGGAGGGAGGGAGGGAGAGAGAGAGAGAGAGAGAGAGAGAGAACACTGAACACTGAACATGTTTAATGTCATTAGCTATACAGCCTTAGTGACATGGGGGGTAAGGCACAAAATAATCATATCGAAAACGAAAGTAACAACATAAAAGAAACATCCATCAATTGGAAGCTTGAAATACAAGCAAAATAGGCCAGTATCTCGACCATCCAGATTAATATTATTCATAAAAGTAAATATGTAAATACGATAACCAAAATATTTTACTACTTCCTGTACCATTCAACTCCTTTCATTTGAACATCGTAAGTTCTAGTTGATGATAGCTTCTGCGCGTATCTTCAATGCCTCTGCAATGTATCTGGCAAGTGATTTCACTGAATTATCATCATAATTCAGTTTGAGAATTCCAAATGTGTCCTGATTTATGGCAACATACTTTTGAAAAACGACACACTTATCTCGTACAGCACTGTAATTTCTACAATGAAACAAAAAATGCGAGTCATCCTCCCTAAGGAAACCACACAATGGACACGGTGACGCTGTAGATGACTCAGTATAGAACCATCTTTTATGGGCGTTTAGACCAAGAGTCCTTGTTCTAAGTCTGGATAGACAAATTTTATGCCATCTGTTCGTTATTACTGAAATATACTTTTCCGTTTCAAATATACTTTTAAAGCCATAAAACCAGTTATATTTACCCGTGTTTTCCATTTTAGAATGCCAGTTTTGTTTGTATGAAGCTATAATCCTGTCTTTGAATTCCAGAATAAAACTATCCTCATAACCAACTCCCTGGCACATCCATACAATCCCAAATCCGTGAGTAGTCAAAATCTTAACAGAATATACCCAATTTTCTTTTCTCCGTTCATGTTCATTCAATAACATTTCATAAGCCTGTTTACAAAGTCTTGAGGCAGGAAGCCTCAGTAGTTTTAGCCAATATTTTATACATTTAATGTTTGACCTAATATACAATGGGTATCTGCCGGTTTCTCCATAGATTACAGTATTCGAAGAATGTAGGGGAACATTTAAAAAGCGCTTAATTGCAAACGTATGAGAGAGAGAGAGAGAGAGAGAGAGAGAGAGAGAGAGAGAGAGAGAGAGAGAACATCAATATTTTCCCAATACGTCTAGTCCCTGAATACATTACCTTGATTAAGTCACAGAGTAGAAATTCGGCGAGGCAGAACAGATGGCACTGGTAGGGAGGAAAGACTCTATATAGAATATGACATGCATATCTTTGAGGATGCATTTCATTTGATCATGGAAGGCCTGAGATATGTGGCGTTACGAGAGACAGTTTTTCCTGATGTTCATCGGCAGGACAACTTGGCCTCATCAGGTGCAGACAGTGATGGGGAACCAGGGACAGTGTAGTGATGGGGAACCAGGGACAGTGTAGTGATGGGGAACTAGGGACAGTATAGTGATGGGGAACCAGGGACAGTATAGTGATGGGGAACCAGGGACAGTGTAGTGTTGGGGAACCAGGGACAGTGTAGTGATGGGGAACCAGGGACAGTGTAGTGATGGGGAACCAGGGACAGTGTAGTGATGGGGAACCAGGGACAGTGTAGTGATGGGGAACCAGGGACAGTGTAGTGATGGGGAACCAGGGACAGTGTAGTGATGGGGAACCAGGGACAGTATGGTGATGGGGAACCAGGGACAGTATGGTGATGGGGAACCAGGGACAGTATAGTGATGGGGAACCAGGGACAGTATGGTGATGGGGAACCAGGGACAGTGTAGTGATGGGGAACCAGGGACAGTGTAGTGATGGGGAACCAGGGACAGTATGGTGATGGGGAACCAGGGACAGTATGGTGATGGGGAACCAGGGACAGTATGGTGATGGGGAACCAGGGACAGTATGGTGATGGGGAACCAGGGACAGTATGGTGATGGGGAACCAGGGACAGTATAGTGATGGGGAACCAGGGACAGTATGGTGATGGGGAACCAGGGACAGTATAGTGATGGGGAACCAGGGACAGTATGGTGATGGGGAACCAGGGACAGTATGGTGATGGGGAACCAGGGACAGTATGGTGATGGGGAACCAGGGACAGTGTAGTGATGGGGAACCAGGGACAGTATAGTGATGGGGAACCAGGGACAGTATGGTGATGGGGAACCAGGGACAGTATAGTGATGGGGAACCAGGGACAGTGTGGTGATGGGAAACCAGGGACAGTATGGTGATGGGGAACCAGGGACAGTATGGTGATGGGGAACCAGGGACAGTGTAGTGTTGGGGAACCAGGGACAGTATGGTGATGGGGAACCAGGGACAGTATAGTGATGGGGAACCAGGGACAGTATGGTGATGGGGAACCAGGGACAGTATAGTGATGGGGAACCAGGGACAGTATAGTGATGGGGAACCAGGGACAGTATGGTGATGGGGAACCAGGGACAGTGTGGCACGGTGTAGATGCATCGTACACACATTAAAGCACTCTACAGTGGATGGAAGGTTTTTAGAAACAATGATAAACAGGACTTCAAAACACTTATGCCACAACATGAAAAAAAACATACTGAAAAACACACGATCATTGATTTTTCAGTTGGTGTTTATTTGCATTTTTTTTTTCGGCCCATATTTTCCCTTTTACACGAAGAACATAACGCTGTTGAGCAGGGAAATCCGTTGAGAACTTATGAAACAAATGAACTTTAAAATCTGTGATTCCTTTGACGCCTTATTGAAGCGCCTGGGTTTCCCTCCATTCCGCCGCAGTCCAAGCTGGGTTCACACACCAAGCGGGGGGGGGGGGGGGGGGGGGGGGGGGGGGGGGGGGGGGGGGGGGGGGGGGGGGGGGAACATGGGAATCGTTCCAGCAATTTGTCCAACCCCCATCCTCACCTGTTTTGACCTTTGCAGGCTCCCAAAGACTTTTAACTCCTTTTTTTTCCCCTCCACCCCCCCATATCCCCCCTCATCTGCCCCCACCCCCCCCCCCCCCCTCCAGCGCTTCTCCCCCTCCCGGGACCCCCCCCCCATTTTCTACCCCTTTTGCTAGGTCATTCCGCCCATCGGGCTGCAGGGAACCATAACCTTCTGGAAGGTTTAAAGAAGACGGGTGATGGTAGATGGAGGAGGGTAATAATGGATAGATTTGGTGTCTGGCCGGGTGTTGCCATGTGGACGTCAAAATGATACTGTTTTTTCAGGCGATTTGGAGTCTTAGGGGGAGAACAAAAAGAGAGGGAGAGAGAGAAGGAAGAGAGAGATGGGGGGGGGGGAGGAGAGGGGAGAGGCTCATTTGGTTGTAATTCACTCTTTGCATCTCCTCCTCTCTCCTCTCTCTCCCCCTCCCTCTCTCTATCTCTCCTCTTCTCCTCTTTGTCCAAAAGACAGGGGTTGTTTGGGGCTGTTTTGTTCCTTTTTTATTTTACATACAATTTGTTGTGAAAGGGCATGAGTCTTAGTTTTATCTTTGTTGAGTATGATTTTTACACAACACACCCCCACACCCCCACACACACACAACCACACACACACACTCCTTTTCTCTCTCCCCCTCTCCTCTCTCTCTCTCCTGCAAGCTACTCTTATTGATAAAGCAATTTTCAGCGATCTTTAAAAAAAAAAAAAAAAAAAAAAGAAAACAAAAATTGTGTTAGGGAGACCATTTTCACATGCACGAAGTTTTTCTTTTTTATTCCCGTCAAGCCAGAATCGATGTATTATAGTTACTTAAAATTTGGGTTTAGAAAAATGCCACATAGAAATTTTTTGGACTTTCGATTTTAGTTTTTGATATCTTACCCAATTCCCAGTAGCCCCTCTCCCGCTCAACTTCCCCTCATCTTAACCCCTCCCTTCACATCACCCCCACTCCTCCCACACATCTTTCCTCGAACCCCCCCCACCCTTCTCCCTCCCCGCGAAAGTCGACAGCATCATACAACGACTGAAGTTCATACTTGGTTCATTCATTACGAACACCTCACCCCGGGGGTGACGTGAAACGTGACCAGATTTTCAACCAATGGGATTCACCCACGGCAATTGCACCGCGCTGCCGACAACTGAACTTTGTCATCCGTTTCCGCTCCGTCGCTTCGCCCGCTCTCGCCCCCGCTGCTGATGCCATGATTTCAGGATCCCCCAAACTGTGGAAACATGCTGGGGTGGGGAAAGAGATGGCGAGCGAAAGGATGGGTGGTGGGGGGTGGGTGAGTGGGGCTTTCAGGATCCCCCAAGACTGTGGAAACATGGCTGGAAAGGGGAAAGAGATGGCGAATCGATGGAGGGTGGGTGGGTGGAGCCACTGGGGGCTGGTCTTCCCACGTCCTCCGCTCTGCTGCCACGTGGTAAAAATCAGGCGATCACGGTGAATGCAAAGATTGCATAGGGCCTTCGCTTCCAAGCCTGCATCTCTCCACGCCCCCCTTCTTCCTTCACTTCCCACCTTCCACTCCCTCCAACTGCTCTCTCTCTCTCTCTCTCTCTCTCTCTCTCTCTCTCTCTCCCTCCCCTCCCTCCCTCCCTCCCTCGCTCTCTCACTCCTTCACCCCCTCACCCCCCCCTCTCCCTCTCTGTCTCTCTTGACATTCGGTCAGTCAGAGAGAAAGAATGGTCAAATCAATTGTTTCGCTTTGCCGCCTTCGAGTCCCGCCTGACATTCGTTAGCTTCCATGATTTCATCTGTGTGTTTGTTTGGCTGGCTCTTTTCTGTGTTTGTTTGGTTGGTTATTTTCTGTGTTTGTTTGGTTGGTTATTTTCTTTTCTTCTTTCTTTCTTCTGTGTTCACTTTGTCTTGGAATGCCCCTCTCTTTCTCTGTCTGTCTGTCCTCTCTCTCTGTCTGTCTCGGTCTGTGTCTCTCTCTGTCTCAGATAATTAATACGTGTGTTTTATCTTAACTTTGGTTTTCTTTTTTGAAAAAAGAAAAGAAAAAAGGATGAGGTGGGGATGGGAGGGAGGAAGGGAAATGGTAACTGTGACAGAAGCGACATGTTCACACACACACACGCACACGCACACGCACACGCACACACGCACACACACACACACACACACCTTGCACATTCCAGGTGTCCTTGATGCGATGCCATTGTAGACAGCTATGTTCACTACGCCAACGAATCTGAACTGTGTGAATTGACTTCTTGCCATCGACCCTTCAGTGGATTGTGCCAGTGGCTGACGAGCACGACGCCAGTGACAACGACAACGACGACGACAACACCGACGACAGTTGTAGGAGGACCGACGGCAACATCGTCACCGTTAACAGGATATAGAGAAAGACATCCAGGGGATGGACAGAGAGAGGTACAGACACAGACAGACGTAGAGATGGATAAATAGGTAGGTAGGTAGGCAGGGAGATAGAGTTAAACAGACAGGTTGTATAGATCGACTGCTAGACGAACAGACAGGCAAATGGAAAAGCACAGATGGAGCGGGAGATTGGCAGATAGCTAAACAGACGCACAGATAGAGAGACGTATACACTTTCAGGTAGATAGGTAGGTGAATAGATTGGTAGGTAGGTAGATAGATAGATAATCTAAATACATTGGTAGATGAATAGGAAGACGTAGACAGATAATACATCAGTAGATAGATTGACAGACGGAACAGATGGGGGGGAGAGAGAGAGAGAGAGAGAGAGACTGATTTTGCACATGTGAACACTCGCATACTTACAACAGTCCCTCGTGCGCGCGCGAACACACACACACGCACTCGCACACACACACACACGCACTCACACACGCACTCACACACCACTCACACACACACACACACACACACACACACACACACAGAGGACCTCCAAGCTTCTCTCCTCCAATGAACGCTAACCAATAACAGCTCTCACCTCCCCTTGCCCCATCCACCTCTCCCCTTTCCCCTCTCCATCCTCGTCCCCCCCCCCCCTCCCTTCCCCGTTCCTCTCCATCTCCCACCCCCATCTCCCCAACCTCTCCTCCCTCCCCCCTCCACGAACTGCCTGCCACTTCTTTCCGGTGGGTCAGGCCCCAAGTCTATCATCTTGCGCAATCATCGAGACGCGCCACCTAGCGGACTAACAAGCGGAACAACTCTTCGGCCCTCAAGTTGCCCTCACCCTTTCTCGCCTTCCTCACCCCACCTCCCCCCACCCCCACCCCTTCCCCCACACCCGCCTGCGAGTCAGGGGAGAACATAACACAGGCTAGGGCTCTTGAAACACGCTCGATTACCTCCCCTGCTTTTTGGGCCGGCGCATGCACCGCCCGTGCACGTGGGGAACACGCGCTTGACGTCGGCCTCTGTGCTTGAGCGGCGGAGCGTGAGGAAGAGGCGACAGGCTTTTCATGCTTTGCTGACTTTGACTTGTTCACGCCCCACTGCACCCCTCCCCCCTCACCCCCCCCTCTCTCTCTCTCTCTCTCTCCCTGCCTTTTCCTCCCTCCCTGCTCCTCCTCCCCCATGCCTGCGTTTTGTATCGCCGAGGTCTTCCAAGTGCTTGATTGACCTTGATGAGGTCGGCCCGGATTTGGTGAGGTGCCGTGGAAATTTTTGTTGAACCCCCCACCCCCACCCCACCCCTCATCCTCCTGCCTCCTCCATCACCTGTTCCGACCTCCCCCTTCATCACATGCCCCCTCCTCCCCCCTCCCCCTCGCCCTCGGTTATTGTTGTGTGTCCGGTAATATGATGCTTGAGAGCCTGAATGTTTTTTTTTTCTCTGGCTCTCTCTCTCTCTCTCTCTCTCTCTCTCTCTCTCTCTCTCTCTCTTTAAAATTTGCTTCAATTTCCGCCTCGAGTCACCACGCTTTGAAACTGATGTTTGAGGTTGTGATGATCGCAGTGTCGGTGATGTGCATGTCGCTTTCCGGAGTGTGAAGGTAATGCTGGTCTGCACCAGACGTAGAGTGGTGGACTGTGTTCCCCCATGGTGTGAAGGTAATGGTGGTCTGCACCAGACGTAGAGTGGTGGACTCTGTGTTCCCCCATGGTGTGAAGGTAATGCTGGTCTGCACCAGACGTAGTGGTGGACTGTGTTCCCCCATGGTGTGAAGGTAATGCTGGTCTGCACCAGACGTAGAGTGGTGGACTGTGTTCCCCCATGGTGTGAAGGTAATGGTGGACTCTGTGTTCCCCCATGGTGTGAAGGTAATGTTGGTCTGCACCAGACGTAGAGTGGTGGACTGTGTGTTCCCCCATGGTGTGAAGGTAATGTTGGTCTGACGTAGAGTGGTGGACTGTGTGTTCCCCCATGGTGTGAAGGTAATGTTGGTCTGCACCAGACGTAGAGTGGTGGACTGTGTGTTCCCCCATGGTGTGAAGGTAATGTTGGTCTGCACCAGACGTAGAGTGGTGGACTGTGTGTTCCCCCATGGTGTGAAGGTAATGTTGGTCTGACGTAGAGTGGTGGACTGTGTTCCCCCATGGTGTGAAGGTAATGTTGGTCTGCACCAGACGTTGAGTGGTGGACTGTGTGTTCCCCCATGGTGTGAAGGTAATGTTGGTCTGCACCAGACGAAGAGTGGTGGACTGTGTGTTCCCCCATGGTGTGAAGGTAATGTTGGTCTGACGTAGAGTGGTGGACTGTGTGTTCCCCCATGGTGTGAAGGTAATGTTGGTCTGACGTAGAGTGGTGGACTGTGTGTTCCCCCATGGTGTGAAGGTAATGTTGGTCTGACGTAGAGTGGTGGACTGTGTGTTCCCCCATGGTGTGAAGGTAATGTTGGTCTGACGTAGAGTGGTGGACTGTGTGTTCCCCCATGGTGTGAAGGTAATGCTGGTCTGCACCAGACGTAGAGTGGTGGACTGTGTGTTCCCCCATGGTGTGAAGGTAATGTTGGTCTGCACCAGACGTAGAGTGGTGGACTGTGTGTTCCCCCATGGTGTGAAGGTAATGTTGGTCTGACGTAGAGTGGTGGACTGTGTGTTCCCCCATGGTGTGAAGGTAATGTTGGTCTGACGTAGAGTGGTGGACTGTGTGTTCCCCCATGGTGTGAAGGTAATGCTGGTCTGCACCAGACGTAGAGTGGTGGACTCGTGTTCCCCCATGGTGTGAAGGTAATGCTGGTCTGCACCAGACGTAGAGTGGTGGACTGTGTTCCCCCATGGTGTGAAGGTAATGTTGGTCCGACATAGAGTGGTGGACTCTGTGTTCCCCCATGGTGTGAAGGTAATGCTGGTCTGCACCAGACGTAGAGTGGTGGACTGTGTGTTCCCCCATGGTGTGAAGGTAATGTTGGTCTGCACCAGACGTAGAATGGTGGACTGTGTGTTCCCCCATGGTGTGAAGGTAATGTTGGTCTGACGTAGAGTGGTGGACTGTGTGTTCCCCCATGGTGTGAAGGTAATGTTGTGAAGGACTCTGGTGTGAAGGACTCTGCACTAGACGTAGAGTGGTGGACTGTGTTTTCCCCCATGGGGGCAGGGAACACTTAGTAGTAGGTCACCGTGTCCAGGGCACGGCGTGATGGAATGCGGAGCCCATCTGTCTCCTATCCCCCCCCTCCTCCCCCGCCTTCAACCTTCCTGAACCGAATCATGTACCCATTTACTGCTGGGTGGACAGAGAGGGGTTTCAAGTCGGAGAAAAAAAATCTGACACCATGGGTGGTTCGAACGCACGTACATGAGCTTGGCGGGCAAACGTACTAACCATTTGACCGTAGGCCTCTCTACAATGAAAGCAACAAAGTATGCATGATTATGATTAATACGCGCACACACCCAAAGCATTGTATGAACAAAAATGAAAAAAAACCACACACACACACACACACACACACACACACATACATACATACATATACACATGCACGCGCGTGCGTGTATACGCATGCGCGCACGCACACACACGCACGCACGCAGACACATAAACAGCACATACTGACAAGCTTGAGTTTTATAAAACAGAATCCGCTCAGTCCGTTTTAGCAGTGACATTTTCAATGTTTAGGCATACTTTTTTTAATCCAGACATGTTTGACCAAAGTGTTAAACACACGCCTGACAGCCCGTGGTGCAGCACTGCTCCCGGCGGATTGGTCTGGCACTGGAGGACAGCACTTCCCTGGGTCCCACTGGCACTTTCGGGTGTACCACCTCCTGTCACACACACACACACACACACACACATATATATACACACACAGCACAGCACAGCACAGCGTCTTTCTCTATGTCTCTCTATTTATATAATATACGCAGTGAAATAGTTTCCTTATTACGCTAGTTTAGCATCGACCAGAGAGAGAGAGAGAGAGAAAGAGAGAGGTGTGTGGGGGGGGGGGTGGGGATAACTGTCTCACGTGTCGCCTCTCTTTCACACTGTTCACCCACCATGGGAGTCCCGCTCCGTGGCTCAGACCACTAACAACTTCCTGGAACACGGGGCGCCGGGAAAGAATCGTTCAGTTGGCCGGGGCTGTCTTCAGTGGGTGAGATTTAGGTCCTATTGGCCGGGGGGCTGTCCTCAATGGGTGAGATTTAGGTCCTATTGGCCGGGGGGCTGTCCTCAATGGGTGAGATTTAGGTCCTATTGGCCGGGGGCTGTCCTCAATGGGTGAGATTTAGGTCCTATTGGCCGGGGGCTGTCCTCAATGGGTGAGATTTAGGTCCTATTGGCCGGGGGCTGTCCTCAATGGGTGAGATTAGGTCCTATTGGCCGGGGGCTGTCCTCAATGGGTGAGATTTAGGTCCTATTGGCCGGGGGGCTGTTCTCAATGGTGAGATTTAGGTCCTATTGGCCGGGGGCTGTCCTCAATGGGGGAGATTTAGGTCCTATTGGCCGGGGGCTGTCCTCAATGGGTGAGATTTAGGTCCTATATGCCGGGGGGGGGGGGGGGGGGGGGGGGGGGGGGGGGGGGGGGGGGGGGGGTGTCCTCAATGGGTGAGATTTAGGTCCTTTTGGCCGGGGGGCTGACCTCAATGGGTGAGATTTAGGTCCCATTGGCTGGGGGCTGTCCTCAATGGGTGAGATTTAGGTCCCATTGGCTGGGGGGCTGTCCTCAGTGGGTGAGATTTAGGTCCCATTGGCTGGGGGCTGCCCTCAATGGGTGAGATTTAGGTCCCATTGGCTGGGGGGCTGTCCTCAATGGGTGAGATTTAGGTCCCATTGGCTGGGGGGGCTGTCCTCAATGGTGAGATTTAGGTCCCATTGGCTGGGGGGGCTGTCCTCAATGGGTGAGATTTAGGTCCCATTGGCTGGGGGGCTGTCCTCAATGGGTGAGATTTAGGTCCCATTGGCTGGGGGCTGTCCTCAATGGGTGAGATTTAGGTCCCATTGGCCGGGGCCGTTAAGGACAGGATGTACTCGCAGACACAGGTCTTCGTATTCTGTGGCAACTGTCGTCGCTGGCAGTATGGGTGAGTTCCGTGTAGGATCCGTCGTCTGTCGCTCTCTGAGCTCTGGTTCCTTTCGAACTTCAGTTCTAATTCGGTGTCGGTTGGCCGATGATGGTCGTCTATCCATCTACCCACCAAACAATCCAGTCATTTAAGCCAGCAAAGAAACAGCAGTCCAGTCAATGAACATCCCGCCATCTATGAATCAATATAGTTTACAGTCAAACTAAAAAATAAAAATATAAAAAAATCAAATTAGCAAGGAAATGAAGAACTGGGTAAATAAAGTAAATGCGTAAGTATGGTGGTACATTGTAATTACTAAGAAAGTGAGAACACTCGCACACACACACACACACACACACACACACACACACACACACACACACACAGCAAACAAACCAACTCACTAGCTATACCGACCAAAGAACTGAATAGTTTTGTGAGTGACTTACTGCATAACTACTATTTCCTGCCACCATGCTAACTGGCTGGTTAACGGAGAGTGTTAGGACTTGCGTGATGTAAAACATGAGCATTTTACTGCAAACTCCATGAAAATCTTGTGCAGAGATGTCCCACCAGATGTGTGATGTTCGAAAGAGATCAACGTTTTTTTTTTTTTTTTCATTTGATATAAGATTTTACAGAAGAGTTTTTTTTACCACAATTTCCGGTGTTTTTGGAAGGTATATTTGAAAGGGTTGCATGAATGAGTTTTTTTTTTTTTTTTTTTAAGACTTGTGGGTTGAATTCAACGCGGTAACAGCCCTGATGTGGCCCTTTGCGGTCGGCTGGGCTATAAGCAACCTTACCAGTAACTGCACTTAACAAAACAACCTCTGCTGTAGGTGAGCGATCAACCTACCAACCAAGCAACCCGCTAAAGAGCCGCACAACTGATTTAACAACACGCTTCTTCTAGTCAATGGCCACAGCTACTGCTGCAGCTACCACCGCCACCGCCACTGAAATTTAAAAAGGCCTAGGGCCTGATCTGAGGTGGGAACCTTTTCTGATCTGCCGCCTGGCGGCAGAAGTAGGAAGGACAGCAGGCCCGGTTGGCTCTGAAGAGGTCAACAGATTGAAACAGATGATGGCAACACACGAAGGAGTGCGGGGCCAGAATAGCGTGAGACCAAAAGGGGTCAGCCGCTCAAAATACGGCCTTTCGCCTTGGGTTCCACTTCTCACGGGTTTAAGAGACTCTCTCTCTCTCTCTACGTCAGCGTGTGTGTGTGTGTGTTAAAGGGGGGGGGGGGGGAGAGAGAGCAGAGAGAGAGAGAGGCAGAGAGAGAGAGAGACAGACAGAACAAAGAAGAAAAGAGCAGGAATCGCATTAACTTCCTTGAAACGAAAAAACAGAAACAGAGGGGAAAAGGACAGAGGGATAGAGAGATGGAAGGAGGGGAGATAAGGAAACACTACAAGCCGAGATGTGTTTACTATACATAATGTGGCGGAGTTTTGAGTGACAGCTCCATGTCAAATTTTTCCATTTCGTCTTTTTTCTTTTCTTTTTCTTTTCTTTTTTTTTTTTGTCATTTTCCTTATTTCCTTCTAATTCTTTCTTTTTATCGTTATCTCTCGCTTTCTTTCCCTCCTCGTTTGTGTCTTTTCTCGCTTTCTTTCCCTCCTCGTTTGTGTCTTTTTTTTTTCTTTTACTTTGATCTCTTGGCATTTTTCTTCTGGAAGGCCTGTTAATACTGTTGTTCTTACTGTTGGTGCTGTGTTGTGTGCTTGGCTGAAACGCAGTAGAATAGGAAGGACAGATTAGAAGACGATAGACATTGCCTAAAATGTCTGTGCTTGACCGAATATTTTCTTTTTTTTCTCTCTTTTTTTAAAAACTTCTGTCTCTTCCTCCCTCTACCTCTCTCCCCTTTTCGCCCCCCCCCCCCCCCCCCCCCCACCCTTCTATCACTTTCATCGTCCCTCACGTCTCTCTCTCTCTCTCTCTCTCTCTCTCTGTCCTTCCGTCCCTCCCTCTGCCCCCCACCCCCCTCTCTCGGTCCCCCACGCTCCGCCCCCCTCTCCTTTTCGTACCCCTTCTTTCTCTATCCCCCACGCCCTTTCTCTCCGTTTCTCTGTACTGTACGCACAGAGAGAAGAGAGAGAGAGAGAGAGAGAGAGAGAGAGAGAGAGAGAGATGGAAGGGAGAAAGAGAGAAAAGTTGGAAGATTCGTTTTGTGCGAGTGTATGACATGTTTTGTGGCTTGAATTTACGGGTTACGGTATTCAAGCAAATGGCTACATTTTCTATTCGGTCAGATATTTTGTAACGTAAATAAACGTCTTTCTTTTAAACAAACAAACAAACAAAAATGACCCCCAGATTCACGGTGACAAAAGTAATGATACTGTTGGATTGGAAAAAAAAATGTTCCCGAACAGGGTGTGTTTCTCTCACAGAATTGCGATGAGATGCTTTCACTTTGAAAGAGACGTCAAGCGTAGGGAGAACTGCAACAAAGAAGAGTACAAAGGGACGTAACTCTACCGTAGCCTATGGAAGGGGAAGAGAGGGGGTTCCTCACACCACCTTTGAAAAAGAGAGCGCTTTTTCAGCAAACAGGGCGAGAGCAGCATATATCGAGGAAAGACATCTTTCCCGTGCCCCCCCCCCCCCTCCTCCCCCACTCTTGTAAGAAAGCTTCTCCTGTCAAATATCAAAGCTTATTCACTGAAATTTAACGGCATCGTTTGTTTCGGAGCATTGTTGATTTTTTTTCTTTTTCTGCAACGAAAACTTTTTTTGCTAAAAAAAAGAACAATTAGAAACTGGTTGTGTGGAAGGGAAAAGGAGAGTAGGACGACAGTAAGTCTGCTTGCTGTTTGCAAACCTGCGTTTTGACCCAGAGCAGTTGGATTTGTCTCACCTTACGCGGTAACCTCTTTCTGTCAAAAAATATACCACCGGTTTATTCCTATTTCTGCGGACAATCCCAGAGAAGGGCATTTTCAGTTAAAGTGTCGTAGGATCTTTTCAGAAAAAAAAGAAGAAAAGGTAAAGCATCCAATGTAAGATGGTGCCCTTCCCCTCCGCCCCCTCTCCCCATCATCTCTCCTTTCAAAGGAGAAAAAAGCAAAAGGAATACTCGCTCGTTATCATGTTCCCAGGAAAGCAAAATTTTAATCTAGTCACGTCACACCCCCCCCCCCCCCCCCCCCCCCCCCCCCTCTCTGTCACCAGGCCAACAGTTTCCCCATTTGATTTGTCTTTTTTCCCTGTCCTTTTCACTCTGTTGAAGTCCTCCTGTCATCTCCTTTGTGGAAATCCCACACTTCTGTGTTCCACTATCACACGTGCACAACGTGCTTGACATTTACTGTCACTCGGGGTGACCTTCATTTGTGAGGGGTTAACAGTGCAGTGTAGCGACTTCCTCTCTGTCTCTCTCTCTCTTCGTTTCTCTCCCCCCCCCCCCCCCCCCCCCCCTCCCCTCTGTCCGTCTCTCTCTCTCTCTCTCTCTCTCTCTCTCTCTCTCTCTCTGCGCGCATCTTGATCAAGCTGATGTCGACGAAACAAGAACTAATAACCGGCAATACAGCAGATTACCCTGCTGCATGGAACAGCGCTACACCTCGTACTTTCTCATTCAATCAGAGATTGGGAATTAACTATCCCACCCCCACCCCAATCCGCTCCTTCCCTCCCCCACCCTGTCTCCATGCAAGAAACGGTTCTGGCACCGTTGCCTCGTGTCTTCACCTCCAGGGTGCCATGCCACTGGTGCCTTTTTTTTTTTTTTTGGGGGGGGGGGGGGTATGGGGGTGGGAGTGTGTGTGTGTGTCGGGTGGGGAGGGGGGCGGGGTGGAGGCTGCCGTTCCTCCACAAACAGGTATGTTTTGTTAATAACAAATTCGATGCTTACGGAATGTAGTGATAAAACCGTTCACAAGAACAAGTTCATAAAAACAAAAAGAAAAAAGAAAAAAAGAAATAAAACGAGAAAAGAAAAAAGAAAAAAAAAAACCCAGGATGTTCTCAATAACCAGAACTTCAATATTCAGCTTCAGTCTTTCTAATTAGAGAAGGGAGTACGTGTGTGTGTGTGTGTGTGTGTGCGTGTGCGTTTGTGTTTTTATTTTTTCTTTCTCTGACCCTGCCTACCCACCTACCCCAGCAAAGCAAAGAATCATAAATTGTAATTGAGAAGAAAACGAAGAGGAAGAGAAAGAGGGGAGAAAAAAAAAACAGGAAGAAGGAAGGAGGAGGAAGAAGAACAGGATGAAGTAGAGGATAGAGCGAGAGGAAGAAGAAGGCGAAACAGAAGAGGAGGGGAGGAAGAGGAAGAGGAGAAGCAGGGAGAAGAAGAAGGCGAAACAGAAGGAGGGGGAGGAAGAGGAAGAGGAGAAGCAGGGAGAAGAAGGCGAAACAGAAGGGGAGGAAGAGAAAGGAGAAGCAGGGAGAAGAAGGCGAAACAGAAGAGAGGGGGAGGAAGAGGAAGAGGAGAAGCAGGGAGAATAAGAAGAAGAAGGCGAAACAGAAGAGGAGGGGGAGGAAGAGGAGAAGCAGGGAGAAGAAGAAGAAGGCGAAACAGAAGAGGAGGGGGAGGAAGAGGAAGAGGAGAAGCAGGGAGAAGAAGAAGGCGAAACAGAAGAGGAGGGGGAGGAAGAGGAAGAGGAGAAGAAGAAGAAGGCGAAACAGAAGAGGAGGGGGAGGAAGAGGAAGAGGAGAAGCAGGAAGAAGAAGAAGTGCGGAAGAGAAGAAGGAAATCACGTTGAGTGCACCCGATAGAGAGAAGCGCTTATCCCGTCAAATCAACCAATCACCGTGGACAGTTGACGTCACCCGGTCCGAAAGATTAAAAAAAGATGGACGCGCGAATCGTTCGCTTGAACAGCCCAGATGCCTCGTTCCCCATGACGGGGGAAGGGGGGGGGGGGGGGGTGTGGAGGAGCTAAACTGCACTTTTACCTATGACAGAGAAGGACAGGATTTCCTTTCTTCTACCCTAATTCCCCCGTAGCCATATTCAAAATATCCACCGCAGTTAAGAAAGCCGGCAGAAGAGCGACGAAATTGTGATACGATTCCTGGAGCATGAATCACTCGGATCGACTAGTTAAAAGTTGCCAAAATCTTCAATGGGCAGGACGATATTGACCTCAATAAAGTATAATTCCGGCTACCTTTAATAGCACTGAAAGCTTCGATTAAAAAAGATGATTTGTCTGTGAAACGTTAGCATGCTAACTTAACACAGGTCACACACGGACAGTGTGTCACGATGTAAATTTCACGTGCTTTAGAACTGGAAAACGCACAGAATATTTGCGCCTTCAGAAATCTTGTGGACAGCGATATGATATTTACGTTATTTTTTAAAAATTATTTTAATTTGCAATTCCGATATTCATCTACGCAGTGTGCTTACGATCAAAAATCGCGAGCAAACAAAATGTATTTGTAAGAGGAATTGGACTATGGTCTAAAGGCCAATAGCTGCGACCACTATCACTGCTGTTACTATTACAATGATGATGATCATCTTGGTTTTATCTGATTCTTTACTGAGGGTAACAAATAATGAAAGAGGAGGAACTGGGGGTGGGGAGAAAAACGGGGACGAAAGAAACCTACGAGGAATGCGTTAACCGCTCAGCTACGTTTGATGGTGGAAGGACCCCCCCCCCCCCTCCCCCCCTCCCGCCCCCTCTATTGTGATTTCGTATCGGGACTGTCTGGTTCTTTCCTGGGAAGATTCTTTTTTTTCACCTATTTGTCTTTCCTGTTCTGTTTTCAGACAAGCTGCGGGAACAAATCCACCCTGCAGGAACAGGGAGCAACTCCTCCAGCTTGTTGGCCACAACCTCGGCACCAACACAGGGCGGAATCCAGGGCTCTCGCTGACCATCCTCTCCTGTTCCGCTTCACCGCCGAGTGGGGGGACAATAAGGGAGGCGACCGCTCTGAGCTACAAGGGATGCGACTGTACTGAGGGACGACAAGGGAGACGACCGTGCTGACGACAACAAGTGAGGCGACTGTGCTGAGGGACGGCAAGGGGGGGCGACCGTGCTGACAAGGGAGGCGATCGTGGTGACGGACAACAAGGGTGCGACTGTGCTGAGGGACGACAAGGGAGACGACCGTGCTGACGGACAACAAGGGAGGCGACTGTGCTGAGGGACGACAAGGGAGGCGACCGTGCTGAAAAGGGAGGCGATCGTGGTGACGGACAACAAGGGAGGCGACTGTGCTGAGGGACGACAAGGGAGGCGACCGTGCTGAAAAGGGAGGCGATCGTGGTGACGGACAACAAGGGAGGCGACCGTGCTGAGGGACAAAGGCGGCGACCGCGCTGGAGGACACAACAGGGAGGCGACCGTGATGAGAGACAACGACGGAGGCGTCTGTGCTGGTGACGTGAGCTTCGGGAAGCGAGGCCCTTTTGAGGATGGTTGGAGGCAGGCTGTGGTTAGCCATTACCGAGTCTTCACTGCAGTGTTCGGAGAACGTGTTGACTGGGCGAGCTCCGCTGACTTCACGCTGTTACGGCCTCCCTCTGGTCCACCAGTTCCCTTGTGTTCTATCCACTCCCCTGTTCTTCCAGTTCATTTTGTTCTAAACCGACCCCTCCTCCTCTCCCCCCCTCCCCCCATGTTCTTCCAGTCCCGTTGTCGTACCAGCTCCCCTTGTCAACCAGCTCCTTCCTTCTACCAGTTTCTCAGTCATACCAGCCCAGCCCTCCCCCTTCGTACCAGCTTCCTTGTTCTTCCTTACATTTGTTCTACCAGTCCCCCTCCCCCCCAACCACCCCTCCCCCAAGTTCTACCAGTCCTGTTGTTGTACCAGCCCCCCCCCCCCCCCCCTGTTCCACCGCTCCTTCGTTCTGCCAGTTCCTCACTCGTACCAAGCCAGCCCTCCCCGTCCTACCAGCTCCCTTGTTCTTCTAGTTCATTTGTTGTGCCAGAGCCCACCCCTGCCCCTGCGCACCCCTCCCCCTTGTTCTACCCGTTTTGTTGTCTTACCAGCCCCACCAGTCTCTTTCTCCTATCACCCCCCCCCCCCCCCCCCCCTTGTCATCCCAACCTCCCTGTCCCACTGCTGTCCTGCCAGCTCCGTGGCTCCACCAGCTTTCTTATTCTACCGGCTCCTTCCTCCTCCCCACCTTCTCAGCGTACCTCTTGCCCTTGTCTGAACAGGCTCCCGGTGTCTTCTGGCTCAGCTGTCCTACCCGGCCCTCTTATTCTGCAAGTTCCTTCGTTCTACCGGTTCCCTTGTCCTACCTCCCCCCCCCCACTCCACTCTACCAGCGCCTTTGTGATATTGGTATCAAGAGTTCTTTCTTCCGTTCGCATCCTTCCTTCCTTCTGCCCACTTAACAGTTTGTACAGAACATGTTTCTTTTATTTTAAAAAAAACAAGTGTTTCTGTGTATAAGTAGATGCATCTAGGCCTCTTCTGCATACTCAGGCTGATACTCCTGCGGACACTCCCTGTATAGAAAGGCAAGGATTAATCCCATCTACCCAACAAATGGAGTGGAGTTTTGTGTGTATGACCGTTTTTTTTTTTATCCCGCCATTAAGGCAGCCATACTCCAACTTCGGGGAAGCATCTAGGTCGATGTCTCTTGTTTTTCTGTCTTTGTAGTCGTCCTTTTTTTTTTTTAACGGGGCGATAGCTGTCCGTCCTTCCAGATTGTTTGCCAGACGTTTCTCCGCAGGTTCCCGATGGCTCATGCTCCCACTTCCGGTCCATGTCCAGAACCATCGAAAATTGAGATTTTGTTTTATAAATCCATTCAACGCCCGTGAAACAGTCTGCCTTTCAATCTCACCATCCTGCTCTGGAACGAGCGTTCAGTTCAGATTGTAGGACAAACCGCGATATACCACGACAAACAAACACAAATCTATGATACAGTTGCTTGTATTGTTTATCCTGAGGCATGTCAGACTACTGCTAACCTGCTGTTTGATATATTTTTTCGTAAGTCACGTGCATTCTTCCCATTGTCCAGACAAATGCCCGCAATGTTAAATTCTGACTTGATACATTCCTTCGTGACCTGTTGCATGTGCATACATAGCTAGGATGCTGGTGATAAAGTCGGGTACAAAGCGAAACGACGACCTGGTAAACGGATTGATTGGTGGGAGATGAATCATTTTCTCACTCTCCGACCTAACCTGTGGATAGTTAGGCAAATATTTTGAGGAATTTTGTGAATGGGGTTTGTTGGAGTGTTGCCTTGGTTGTGTTCCATCACGTTTGTGGGATTTTGTTAAACAAACCTGTATTATAAACTGATACTCGAGTCAGTCGAATCTTGCCTCCGATGATTCGTATCTAAGGCGGAGATTTCCTGATCACGTCGCATTGGCCGTTTTTTTCCTGAAGGATTCAATTGTGTGCAAGTACGTTTATGCTGGTGGGTGGAATTCCTGTTTGCGTTCGTAAGCTGTCGGCTTGTTGGACATGACCGAGGCACTCGGGCAGGAATTCTGGAACTGACAAGTACTTTATAGAAACATTGATGAGTAAGGTGGCATTCGATGCGAGGGAAACAAAGAAACCTGAATGAAATAAACATACAGTAATTTGCTGACAGTGAACTCGAATCAATTCACCATGTCAAAAAAAAAAATGCTGAATGTAAACTTGATGGTGGTTTAGGGGATGTTTGCAGAAGGCGGCTTTTTAGATGGACGCCCTCCGATTCGCTCTCACTGTCATGACTCGTGATGGCCACTGTTCCCCTTATTAAGATAAGTCAAGCATGCTGAACTCTTTCCACATGAGATGCCCTCGGAACCTTGCTGCACATCAAATGGCAGGGCAAAGTGCCGGACACGGGGGTGCTTCAAATGGCCCATATAGAAAGCATTCGTGCAATCCTAATACACTCAACGCAGGGGGGTAGGACATGTACACCGTATGGGTGAAAATTGTCTCCCAAACCGACTGTTGTAGGATGAGCTATTGGAAGGCAAGCGTTCCCATGGAGGACAATGAGAAGCGCTACAAAGACGCACTCAAGGTCTCGCTGAAGTGCTGTTGCATCGCCCCTGCCTCCTGGGAAGAAGCTGCGCAAGATCGCGAATTGGCGCACCCTGATCAAAATCCGGAGTGAAAGATTTTGAAACGAGGCGAGTAGAAGCAAAAGCGTCAGCTTCGGAAAAAACGGCAAGCACCACCTTTCAGCCTTGTTCACCTCCAAGTCTGCCCTGTCCACTCTGCAAGACTATTCAATGCGAGGATTGACCTGATCAGTCGTCTTCGTGTACACACCGCCACCCGGTGATAGAAGTCGTGGTCATCTTCGCCTGCGAAGGACAAACTACGTATTGAGATATGATTATCATATACAGGGATCCATGTATGGATGGAAGCGTTCACACAAAGGACCTGCAAATCTTGCTCTCGCATAGGCACACATACCCTGTCATTCGCATGGGGCCATCACAAAGGCATCGTGACATCAGCAATATGTTCGAAAATGAAACTTTAATGAGCCCCCACCTGTCATCGCACCACACATTCATCCAAAAATGTAAACGGCATACAGATTATCCAGTAATTACATCCCGTTTCAATTATTCTGAATTAACCGGGGAAGATGACATTCCAATATTCTGTATAGTTATGCACACATGAAAAGTATATTCGCAGACTGTTTCATTGCAATCACGTTGACCTCCCCGAAGACGCCACAATGTTCCTGATTTGGTCGAATCCCAGTTGGTGGATACTGTTGGTATAGCTGTACCCTTGGATCGAGTCCCCCCAGCCTCCGCTGCAAGGGCACCTGTCGGCCTTTCCCACGTCTTCCGTCGCCGCAGACACTCGTTGGCTGAAAGCTCCCTGTCTAGGACCCAACATGTTTGGTACGTCTTGCCGTCTCCCATACAGGGAGACAATTTTTTGGTCAAGTCTCCCGGACTGGTTTGTCGTCGGCTCACGAGCTTTACAGACCTGAGATGCATAAAGTCTTGACTTTACCACGCTGTGTTATCCGAGCCTTCAGCAAGACGGAATCATTCCACTCCACAAGTGAGGCACGACCTATCTTGTTTCCCAGTGTCGCGTTGCATCACAGGGACTTACAGTAGCAATAATCTAACCAATGCGTCTCCGAGCTGTTTTGGTTCAGCTAATGGAATCGATAGTCTACCTTTATCTGCACAACAAAGGAGTTAGACACCGCGAGTTTAATGCATGACACCTTATTCCAACTCGATTCTCCTACACTAAGCATCGTACCAACAGTTCAGGCCTCAGACGTTTACTTCGATGAAACGCCGTTGGTGGAGACGCATTCCTCTTTGAGGAATGAAAGTTTAAAATCTGCTTGTCAATACCCCCCTGGATCATCAACTTACTCCCCAGTATATCCTCATACTTCACCGTCAAACTCGGGGTGCCCACACATGCTGCATTGGAGTTCGAACACTCGAAGAACCTAAGCAAACAATACTACCCTGTGTTTGTCACAGGCACCTGCAAACTCTTCACGAAAGACTCACCTCCGTAACTGAGCTCTAGTCGTCGTTAGCTGACTGAGTTTCCGAAAGTGCTGCGTTTGCTGGACCGTGCGACGATAATTCAGCACGGATCTCTGGCCCGTTTTGGCAACTGTCCTGGATCGTTTCACTGATGAACAGTTAGGCTAGAGAACTGGAAGTTCTGGAGAAAAAGATGAACGTCCTAGATTGGCGTTGTGGTCGCAGAATGTACGCCTAGCATGTTGTGACGTGAAATCGTGCTTGAATAGGGTTGTGAAGATGGGATACACGTGTGATTATAAAAAACAACTAGGTATTGGAAAAAAAAGCTAGGTAAAGAAATGACTTAAAATTACATTCTTATAACTACTGTGACATCATTTTTGCGTTTAGATTAGTTCAGAGTCAATCGGTTGCTGATGATTCTCGTGTGTGTTCGACATTTGATTTCTAGTTTGGGGTCGGTCGTCTTTCAGATATCACAGGTTTATGATTCTCGAGCCGTTTGTTGTGGTGCCCCTTTGTTCCGTTAGCCCTTTTATTCTACTGCCCCCTTCGTCCTCCCAGCTCCTTTGACCCGAGACCTCCGTTGTCCTACCACCCCCCCCCCCCCCCCCCCTATACCGGCTCCTTCATCTTATCGGCCTCCATGTTCTACTAGCCACCCGTAGCGTGCCTTTTTGTTCTTCCAGCTGCTTATCCTGTGAGCCCTCTAGTCCTGCCTCGCCTCCATGTTCCGCCATCCACTCGTCCTTCCAGCTTCCACTCCACGAGTCTCCTTGTGCCTCCGATCAACAGCTGCAAGGTGAACTCTTTCCAGTGCCGGCACGTCCTCCATTCCTACAAGATGTTTCGGACGTCCTGGGGTCATGCCATGATGACAGCGCCCAGCCCTCGGAGGTCATAGGGAAATGGGGCAGAGCCGTCCTTGACATCACGCGAATTCCCAAAGGACTCGGCACGTGGTCCAGCCCCGGCACCTGTGGAGTAGTGGGGGTGCCCTGGGGCGCCATATTCTGCGTGGGTCGGACAATCCCGCTTCGGCAGAATGTGGCCCAGGTCTTGCTGTATCTGCAGCAATGCACATTAACAGGCTGACCGACTTTTCACAAAATGGAGACAAGTCAGGAACCAGTTTACCGTGCGCTTCTGATGTCACGGAAACCGAACGTTTCTGTCAGTATGGACACGGAGCCTGATGCCTTAATTGGTTGACATTACAAGCAAGGTTTCAGTATGAGAACATAGCTACCAGTGAAACACCTCTTTGACCTCACGATTCGCCCCCTCCCTGTCCCTATCACCTGACTTTTCTTTATCCATCTTGACTTCCACATGTTGCCCTACCCCACCCCTCCCTCCTCAAGTCCTAGCCCTGCCCTACCCCTGCCCTACCCCTCCCCTACCCCCCCCCCCCAAGTCCCCAGCCCTGCCCTACCCAGTCCGCAACCCTGCCCTACCTCTCCCCCCCCCCCCAAGTCCCCAGCCCAGCCCTACCTCCCCCCCCCCCCCCCCGAAGTCCCTAGCCCTGCCCTGTCCTACTCCCCAAGTCCCCTTTCCCAGCCCTGCCCTACCTCCTCCCCCCCCCCCCCAAGTCCCCAGCCCCCCCCCCCCCCCAACCCTACCACCCCCAAGTCCCTAGCCCTGCCCTGCCCTACCCTCGCCAAATCCCGAACCCTGCCCTACCCAGTCCCCTGCCCTACCCCCCTCCCCAGCCCTGCCCTACCTCCCCCCCCCCCCCAAGTCCCCAGCCCTGCCCCTCCAAGTCCCCAACCCTGACCTAGTCCCCAGCCCTGCTCTACCCCCCCCCCTCTCAACCCTACCCCCCCCCCCCCCCACCCCCAAGTCCCTAGCCCTGCCCTGCCCTCGCCAAATCCCGAACCCTGCCCTACCCAGTCCCCAGCCCTGCACTACTCCCCCAAGTCCCCTGCCCTAACCCCCTCCCTAAGTCCCCAGCCCTGCTCTACCCCCCCACCCCTAAGTCCCCAGCCCTGCTCTACCTACCCCCCCCCCCCCAGTCCCTAGCCCTGCCCTACCCTCCCACCCCCAAGTCCCCTGCCTCATCCAGTCCTGCCCTACCTCCCACCCCCCCCCCCCCCCCAGTCCCCAGCCCTGCTCTACGGAATCTTTCTCCGAACACTTAACCTAAAAATTCGCCGAGGATTTTTTTTTTCTGCAGCTTCACAAAATAAAGTAAATGCATTTGGATGATAAAATTCTTTGAAAAACACAGAAGAGTAATTGTGCAAAAAGTATGTTGAGAATATGTACTTTCCTCTTAATACCTCTCTCTCTCTCGTGTGTGTGTGTGTGTGTGTGTGCGTGTGCGTGTTGTATCCTTATCCAACTTGGAGTACGCATGCACATCTGGCTACACAATGCTACTGGAGGGCTGAGAAAAGCACATGGACAGCGAGTCACACTCGCTATCCGATAGACATGGCACATGTGAGGGTAGGATGCGTTGTGCTTGTTGCAAAATAATATTCGCATCTCTCCCTCTCTCTAACACCCCCTCCACACACACACACGAGCACGCATGCATGCGCGCAAACACACACACACACACACACACAAAGTGCGTGTATTCACAATCAAATACACATACGCGCGTGCACACGCAAAACTTAAGTTCACTTCCACCACAAAAGCAGGAACGGTTCAACAAGAAAGAAAACGTAGGAAACAAGTTACAGTCATACATAAAGTTATACAGTCATACATAAAGTCATACATCCTTGCAATCGCACAAACAATGAAACGGCTGCTTCTCTTGGTCGAAGCAAACGAGAGGCACCGAGATACCGCGGCGACTATGGGACCACGTTCCACATGTATGCGAGGTCCAGACTGATGATCACTGAGGGAGGTGGGGGACACACGAGAATCAAGTCCTCTCTACATTTCAGGTACGGGATTGCAGGGAAGAGAGGTGGGGGGGGGTGTAGGTAAATAGGGCGGGGTGGGGGGGGGGGGGGGGGGCGGGAAATAAGGCAGGGCTGGGAGGGGAGGGAGGCGGGAAATAGGGCAGGGCAGGGCTGGGGGCGGAGATAGGGTGGGGTTGGGGGGTTAGAAAATAGGGCGGGGTAGGGAAATAGGGTGGGGAAGCTTGGGAAATACGGCGACGTAGGGAAATAGGGCGGGTTGGGGGTGGAGAAGATGGGGAAATACGTCGGGGCTGGGGAGGAGGCGGGGCTGGGAAGGATAGGGAACTAGGGCGGGGCTGGGGGCTTGGTAAGGAAGGCATATGGAAACAGGGCGGGCTTGGTGGGGGAAGACAGGGAAATAGGGCGGGTTTTGTGGGGAAGACATGGGGAACTAGGGCGGGGCTAGGGGCTTGGTGAGGAAGGCATATGGAAATAGGGCGGGGCTTGGTGAGGAAGGCATATGGAAATAGGGCGGGGCTTGGTGGGGAAGACATGGGGAACTAGGGCGGGGCTGGGGGCTTGGTAAGGAAGGCATATGGAAACAGGGCGGGGCTTGGTGGGGAAGACATAGGGAAATAGGGCGGGGCGTGGTGGGGAAGACATAGTGAAATAGGGCGGGGCTTGGTGGGGAAGACATAGGAAAATAGGGCGGGGCTTGGTGGGGAAGACATAGGGAACTATGGCGGGGCGTGGTGGGGAAGACATAGGGAACTATGGCGGGGCGTGGTGGGGAAGACATAGGGAAATAGGGCGGGGCGTGGTGGGGAAGACATAGGGAAATAGGGCGGGGCGTGGTGGGGAAGACATAGGGAAATAGGGCGGGGCGTGGTGGGGAAGACATAGGGAACTAGGGCGGGCGTGGTGGGAAGACATAGGGAAATAGGGCGGGGCGTGGTGGGGAAGACATAGGGAACTAGGGCGGGGCGTGGTGGGGAAGACATAGGGAACTAGGGCGGGGCGTGGTGGGGAAGACATAGGGAACTAGGGCGGGGCGTGGTGGGAAGACATAGGGAACTATGGCGGGGCGTGGTGGGGAAGACATAGGGAACTATGGCGGGGCGTGGTGGGGAAGACATAGGGAAATAGGGCGGGGCGTGGTGGGGAAGACATAGGGAACTATGGCGGGGCGTGGTGGGGAAGACATAGGGAAATAGGGCAGGGCGTGGTGGGGAAGACATAGGGAAATAGGGCAGGGCGTGGTGGGGAAGACATAGGAAACTATGGCGGGGCGTGGTGGGGAAGACATAGGGAACTATGGCGGGGCGTGGTGGGGAAGACATAGGGAAATAGGGCGGGGCGTGGTGGGGAAGACATAGGGAAATAGGCGGGGCTTGGTGGGGAAGACAGGGAA
Organism: Conus ventricosus; assembly: GCA_018398815.1. Lineage (NCBI taxonomy): Eukaryota > Metazoa > Mollusca > Gastropoda > Neogastropoda > Conidae > Conus > Conus ventricosus. The sequence continues at coordinate 2,977,340 of CM031614.1, read as the reverse complement.
ATAGGGCGGGGCTTGGTGGGGAAGACAGGGAAATAGGGCGGGGCGTGGTGGGGAAGACATAGGGAAATAGGGCGGGGCGTGGTGGGGAAGACAGGGAAATAGGGCGGGGCGTGGTGGGGAAGACATAGGGAATAGGGCGGGTCATGGTGGGGAAGACATAGGGAATAGGGCGGGTCATGGTGGGGAAGACATAGGAAATAGGGCGGGGCGTGGTGGGGAAGACATAGGGAAATAGGGCGGGGCGTGGTGGGGAAGACATAGGGAATAGGGCGGGGCGTGGTGGGGAAGACATAGGGAATAGGGCGGGGCGTGGTGGGGAAGACATAGGGAAATAGGGCGGGGCGTGGTGGGGAAGACATAGGGAAATGGGGGCTTAGGTCTTGAGGGGAGGGGGGGGGGGGTGAGATAGGGAAATACAGCAGGAATGGAGGCTAAGAGGAGGGGGATAAGAAAGGAAAATGGGGTACAGAGTAGGGCTCGGTTGGGGGGGGGGGGGGGTATAGGGAAATAGGCTGGAGCTAAGTGGGCTGGGGGGGAGGGGGGTTGGGGTGCGGAAGATAGGAAATCAGGGCGGGGAGCAGGGCTGGGGGGTCAGGGGGCTTGGGAGCAGTTAATGAAACAGGGCGTGGAGTAGGACTGGAGGCTAAAGAAGCTTCAGGGGAGGGGGAGGGCAGATAGAGAAAGAGGGCTAAAGAAGCTTCAGGGGAGGGGGGAGGGCAGATAGAGAAAGAGGGCTAAAGAAGCTTCAGGGGAGGGGGGGAGGGCAGATAGAGAAAGAGGGCTAAAGAAGCTTCAGGGGAGGGGGAGGGCAGATAGAGAAAGAGGGCTAAAGAAGCTTCAGGGGAGGGGGGAGGGCAGATACAGAAAGAGGGCTAAAGAAGCTTCAGGGGAGGGGGAGGCAGATAGAGAAAGAGGGCTAAAGAAGCTTCAGGGGAGGGGGAGGGCAGATAGAGAAAGAGGGCTAAAGAAGCTTCAGGGGAGGGGGGAGGGCAGATAGAGAAAGAGGGCTAAAGAAGCTTCAGGGAGGGGGAGGGCAGATAGAGAAAGAGGGCTAAAGAAGCTTCAGGGGAGGGGGAGGGCAGATAGAGAAAGAGGCTAAAGAAGCTTCAGGGGAGGGGGGAGGGCAGATCGGGAAACAGGGGAGGGAGAAGGAAGGATAGGAAAATAGGGCTGGGAGCTTGTGGGGAGGGCAGATTGGGGAGAGGGGGTCGCAGATGGGGAAAAAGGGCAGGGAGTGAGGGGAGGGCAGATAGGAAAATTGGGCAGGGTGTGTGGGGAGTAGATAGTGAAATAGGGCAGGGAGTGAGGGGAGGGCAGATAGGAAAATTGGGCAGGGTGTGTGGGGAGTAGATAGTGAAATAGGGCAGGGAGTGAGGGGAGGGCGCAGACAGGAAAATTGGGCAGGGTGTGTGTGTGGGGGGGAGGGGGGAGTAGATAGTGAAATAGGGCAGGGAGTGGGGGGAGGGCAGATAGGAAAATTGGGCAGGGTGTGGGGGAGTAGTAGTGAAATGGAGTGGCAAGATAAGGGCAGGGGTGGGGGAGTGTAGTGAATAGGTAAATTGGGGAGTAGGTGTGAATAGGGGGGTAGGGAGATAGGAAAATGGCAGGGTGTGTGGGGGAGTAGATAGTGAAATAGGGCAGGAAGTGGGGGAGGGCAGATAGGAAAATTGGGCAGGGTGTGGGGGAGTAGATAGTGAAATAGGGCAGGAGTGGGGGAGTAGAGTGTGAAATTGGGCAGGGTAGTGGGGGGGAGTAGATAGTGAAATAGGGCAGGGAGTGGGGGAGGAGATGTGAAATAGGGCAGGGTGGGGGGGAGTAGATAGTGAAATAGGGCAGGGAGTGGGGGAGTAGATAGGAAAATAGGGCAGGGTGTGGGGGGAGTAGATAGTGAAATAGGGCAGGGAGTGGGGGGTAGATGTGAAATAGGGCAGGGAGTGGGGGGAGTGAGTAGATAGTGAATAGGGCGGGGTGGGGGGAGGGCAGATAGGAAAATTGGGCAGGGTGTGGGGAGAGTAGATAGTGAAATAGGGCAGGGAGTGGGGGGGAGGGGTGGGGGGAGGGCAGATAGGAAAATAGAGCAGGGTGTGGGGGTAGTAGATAGTGAAATAGGGCAGGGAGTGGGGGGGAGGGGTGGGGGGAGGGCAGATAGGAAAATAGGGCAGGGAGTGTGGCGGGAGCGGGGCTTGGGGAAGTTAGGAAAATAGGGCGGGGAGGGGTTGAGGAATCTGGGGAAGTGGGGGGAGGGTGATACAGGGGGGGAGGAGAGTGGGGCTAGGGCCTGGGGGGAGGAGGAGTGGGGCTTGGGTCCAAGGTGGAGTGGGGGGAGGGGGGTGAAATGGGGCCGTGACCTAAGAGGGAGCTGGGGAGCCGAGGTGGGGGGAAAGAGGGGGGGGGGGGGGGGCTGAGGTGGGGAGGGAGAGGAGGGGCTAAGGTGGGGGCGACTAGGGGCCACCTTCCAGATGTGATAGGTCGCAGAAGGCTGTGGTTGCGCTATGCGAGGTAAAGACATC
>CM031614.1:2967330-2969830 GCA_018398815.1 Conus ventricosus | reverse complement strand
AACACACAAGACGGGGTACAAAGTGACGCGAAACAATTATATATAATTCGCCAGACATAGAAAATGCTCAGAAAATCTCCCCAAATCATAACCAGCATGACAAATGGAGGCAGGTTAATTTTGTGCATCTAGTATGTCTTTTGTTTGTGAATTTGAAGACATGTTTGTAAGAAATGAAAACAAACTCACCTCAAATGGGGAGCGTTGACTGATGAACCACATGCTGGCGCTCTCTCGAGGGTCTGGGCCATGGGTGCTGACGTAGGTTGCTGACGTCAGTGGAGTCCTCCAGCTGTTGTCTGATGGTCAGATGATGACGTGGTTTTCTGACATCAGTATAGTCCTGCAGAGACTGGCTGCCCACGGATGCTAAGGTTGGGTGCTGCCGTCAGTATTCAGCAGAACAGAGTCATGCAAGGACTGTGTGCTCACCGATGCTGACGTTGGTTTCTGGTATCAGTCGGGTCCTGCTCAGACAGTCTTCTCACTGATGCTGACGTTGGTTGCTGACCTGGTTAGAGTCCTACAGGGGTTGTAAGCTCACCGATGCTGACGTCAGGAGAGTCCTACAGAAATTGTCTTTTCATCGATGGTGACGTTGGTTGTTAATGGCAATAGAGTTCGGCATGAGATGTCATTTGACCGATGTTGACGTTGGGGGCTGACGTCAGTAGAGTGACAGGGATCGTCTTTCCACCGATGCTGACGTTGGCTGCTGACGTTAGTAGAGTGACAGGGATCGTCTTTTCATCAATGCTGACGTTGGTTGCTGACGTTAGTAGTCTGACAGGGATCGTCTTTTCATCAATGCTGACGTTGGCTGTTGACGTGGGTGGAGTGCGGCAGGTACTGGTGGTTGCAGTTCGGTCTTGTAAAATGCTGTCGTTGCACCATGTCCTGGTCTTGGCATTGTGGCGTTACTTGCCGACTCCTCATGACGTCATCGATTCCCGTCTTTGACAAGCTGTCTGGAGGCATTCCGGGGAGTCTGAATATCAAGCATCATCGTTGTCATCATCATCGCATCATCATCATCGCATCATCATCCTCATCGTCGTCATTTTAGTCACAGTCATCGTCATCGTCGTTATCGTCGTCATCATCATCATCATAACCATCATCATTACAATATTCATTATCAGCATCACCACCACCACCACCACTACTACTATCATCATCATCGTCGTCGTCGTCATGAAGTTACCTCAACTTCCTTTCCTTCTTTTTTCACTCATTTATCTTTACTCTCAAAAACATTTTTTTCGTACATCTCATTTACGAGGCCACCTGCCGTGACTGGATTTGACCTTGCGAAAGTAACACTGCCATAGTACTTATTCATCTATCTATGAGTTTTACTTTCATGGTTTTATGATGTATGGTTCGCCAGGCGGTTACAAACTGGCGTGCAATGTTCTAGAGCACAACAGGGCAATTGTGGGCTTGTTCTGGTGATGAGTGGAGTCTCAGTCTGTGTGAGACCAGCATACGTTTAGCAACAGGTTTTTGGTTGCTTGGTTAATTCGTTTTGGGGCCGCTCAAGGAACATCCATTTGGGGCTGTAATCGAAGTAAAAGATGATTGTATAATCACGTGATCAACGGCTGCCAAAGACACACACTAACAAATGTTGTGCTTGCGTGCGAGTTCATGTGTGCACGTGCACATGCTTTCATGTGTGTGTGTGTGTGTCGTGTAAATGCGTGTCGTGTAAATGTGTGTGATTAAGAGGAGACGGGGAAAGTAGAGATGAGAGGAGAGAGAGAGAGAAAGAGAGAGAGAAAGAGAGAGAGAGAGAGAGAGAGAGAGAGAGAGAGAGAGAGAGAGAGAGAGAGGGGGGGGGGGAATTGTTAGACGATGCTTTTTACTTTTTACTTCATAGCACACATACATACACACTCTCTCTCTCTCTCTCTCTCTCTCTCTCTCTCTCTCTCTCTCTCTTTTTTTTTTTTTTTTTTCAAGCAAGAAATGATCATGGTCAAATTCACCTCTTCTATCCATCTCTATGTTAAGCTAGTAAGGAAAAACACAGGTCTATCCGAGCCTCTACGTCCATCTCTATTTCAAACAACTAAGACTAGTTCTTGTCCACTGAAGCCTGCCCTGTTCACCTCTATTTCAAGCAAGAAGACAATCACACCTTTTTTTTAACTTAAACTCTCTTGTTCAGGTCCCTCTGTAGCAAGGGACAGAGGACAACAATTGACAACGGTTTAATCCAAACTCTCTCCCAAAGAGGGAAACGATAACGGTTTAATCCAAACTCTCTCCCAAAGAGGGAAACGATAAAGGTTTAATCCAAACTCTCTCCCAAAGAGGGAAACGATAACGGTTTAATCCAAACTCTCTCCCAAAGAGGAAAACGATAACGGTTTAATCCAAACTCTCTCCCAAAGAGGAAAACGATAACGGTTTAATTCAAACTCTCTCCCAAAGAGGAAAACGATAACGCTTTTAATTCAAACTCTCTCCCAAAAAGGAAAACGATAACGGTTTT
>CM031614.1:2952330-2954830 GCA_018398815.1 Conus ventricosus | reverse complement strand
CTCTTTGTTCATCAACTCTTTGGAACACCATAGTCTGCTGGGAGTAACTGGGGCAGAGAGAAAGGGAGAAGGCATGTGGTGGGGGTGGGGAGGGGGGAGGGAAGAGGGGTATGGGAGGGTGGTAGGTGAGGGGGGGAGGGAGAGGGATCACGGTCTATGGGGAAAAGAAGGTGGAACAACAGAAATAAAAGGAAGAGATCTGACAAGAGAATGGATGATTGAAAATTCCCTGCAATATCACCAGATGAGTCTTGTCACATGAAAAAGAATCCCAGGGGGGTGGCCTCTCTTCTCCTCTGCGGACCGGAAATTGCATTAAGGCTCTCTCTGGCGACCGGGGAAAACGGAGAGAATTAAGCAAGTTCCATAGACTTCTCTCCCCTTTCCCATGAGACTCGTATGTCGGGCCGTGTCATCCGTACTGCTTTGTCAAATCTAATGTCATTACCCTAATGATCTGAATTTGATTTGCAGCGAGGATCGTGTCTCATAGCTTGGCGGTCAGAGGAAGGGGGATAATTTGATCCGGTGTCAGGTTTATTGGGTTGGCTGTCTATGGCAGGGGTGGCGTTTTTCTTGGGAGAAGGGCAACTCCGAAACCAGCACAATATGTGTTCATCTTGCAGTTAAGTAAATTTGATTTACGTTTTTCTCCAAAAATTTGAATCCCTCACCATTCCCTCTCCTTTCTCTCTCTCTTTCTCTCTCTGTCTCTCTCTGTCTGTCTGTCTGTGTGTGTCTCTCTCTCTCTCTCTCTCTCTCTCTCTCTCTCTCTCTCTCTCTCTCACACTCTCTCTCTCTCTCTCTCTCTCTCTCTCTCTCTCTCAACTAGCTCTTTCCACCAACAGAATATGACGAATGAATAAGATAACACAACACAGTGCCACCCCTCTTCTCTCTGCCATCAACTCTCTGAGGACTGGAACACCATAGTCTACTGGAAGTAACTTTGGCAGAGAAAGAAGACATGTTGAGGGGGCTGGGGGGGGGGGGGGGGGGAAGGAGGAATATGGGAAGAGGTGAAGGTGGGAGGGGTGGGGGTGGAGAGACGGGGATCACCACCTATGGGAAAAGAAGGTGGAACAACAGAAATAAAGGAAGAGATCTGACAAGAAAATGGATGATTGAAAATTCCCGCAATATCACCAGATGAGTCTTGTCACATAAAAAAGAATCCCAGAGGGGTGGCCTCTCTTCTCCTCTGCGGACCGGAAATTGCATTAAGGTGCTCTCTGGCGACCGGAGAAAAGGGAGAGAATTGAGCAAGTTCCATAGACTTCTCTCCCCTTTCCCATGAGTCTCGTATGTCGGGCCGTGTCGTCTATACTGATTTGCCAAATTCAACGTCATTACGTTTATTGGATTGGCTGTCTGTGGCAGGGGTGGCGTTTTTCTTGGGATAAGGGCAACTCGGAAACCAGCTCAACATTTGTTTATTTTGCAGTCAAGTAAATTTGACTCACCATTTTTATGAAGAATTTAATTCCCGTCTCCCGCCCCCCCCCCTCTCTCTCTCTCTCTCTCTCTCTCTCTCTCTCTCTCTCTCTCTCTCTCTCTCTCTCTCTCTCACCGTCTCTCTCTCTCATTATCGCGCTTGCTTGCTCTCTGTTCCCCAACCCTCTCTCTCTCGTAAAGCCACCTCCTGCCTATTTTTGCGCTAATTCTATCAATTTTTAGTTTGCGCACGCGTGTGTTTGTGTGTGCAATTTTTAGTTCGCGCGCGTTCACCTGTAACAGAAATGTCAGAAATTGGCTCCTAATCGTGTGTGTGTGTGTGTGTGCGTGCGTACGAGCACCGCGCGCGCGCGTTTGTGTATGTGTGCGTGTGAGCGCGCGCGAGCACGCATGTGCGTATGTATGTGTGTGCGTGCGCACGCATGCATAAGTGCGTGCGCACGTGCACCTCTCTCTTTCTCTTTGTGTGTTTGTGTGTGTGTGTGTGTGTGTGTGTGTGTGGGGGGGGGGGGGGGTGGTGGCGTGCATTAGTTCGTGTGTACGTCTCTCTCTCTCTCACTCACTCTGTGTGATGTGTGTGTGTGTGTGTGTGTGTGTGTGTGTGTGGTGTGTGTGTGTGTGTGTGTGTGTGTGTGTGTGTGTGTGCATGTGTTCGTGTCCGCGCTCATGCGTGCCTGCATCAGTGCGTGCGTACATGCATACGTCTCTCTCTCTCTCTCCCTCTCTCTTCTCTCTCTCTCTCTCTGTCTCTCTCTCTCTCTCTCTCTCTCAGCTAGCTCTTTCCACCAGCAGAATATGACGAATGAATAAGATAACACAGTGCATCACTTACGCAGTCTACAAGAGCGCAATCGGAAGAAATCAACTCACCCCTCTTCTCTCTGTTCATCAACTCTTGTAGGGCTGGAACACCATAGTCTGCTGGGAGTAACTGGGCCAGAGAGAAAGGGAGAAGCCATGTGGTGGGGGTGAGGGGGAGGGAGGAGGGATATCGGAAGAGGGGACAGTTGGGAGGGGTGGCGGGGGAGGGGGGGGGAGAGATCGC
>CM031614.1:2934830-2942330 GCA_018398815.1 Conus ventricosus | reverse complement strand
AAGGAGAATGAGTGATCGATATTGAATGTACTGACTGGATGACACGGGAAACGGACTGAATGAAGCGCCAGCTGGCAGCTCTTCAATCGGCACTACCCAGGTAGGCAGCCCGTGTGTGTAAACGGGTGTTGATTGTTAAAGCGCTTAGAGCTTGGCCTCTAGCCGAGAATAGGCGCTATATAAGTATTCATTATTATTATTTATTATTAAAAACATGCCTCGTATCTTAAAGAAACCCACACCCACTAACACACTCACACAGACTGAAACACCAATGCAGACAAACATATGCACATTTGCATACACATTCTCTCTCTCTCTCTCTCTCTCTCTCTCTCTCTCTCTCTCTCTTACACACGCACGCACGCACGCACGCACACACACACACACACACACACACACACACACACACCACACACACATCAGATGCAAACCAAAAATTGTTAGAAATAGCACAAAATAGGCAGGGGATGGCTTTAAAAGAGAGAAAGGGAGGGAGGGAGGGAGTGAGAGGGGGGGACAGCGAGTGAGCGATCGAGAGAGAGAGAGAGAGAGAGAGAGAGAGAGAGAGAGAGAGAGAGAGAGAGAGAGAGAGAGAGAGAGATGAGAGAGAGAGAGAGAGAACGAGAGAGAGAGAGAGAGGACAGAGATCCAATCCAAATCCAATCCAATCCAAAAATGTTTAATGGTTAGGCCTTTCTGCCGTATCAAATGGGGAATAGGGGGTGATGGCAGGTTGAGGAATAAACATAAATACATGGTGATTACACACACAATAGGCATAATACAGAATACAGGGGCTAGAGGGGACCATGCGTGGAGGGGCACAAGTGACGTTTCAAAGAATATACATCGTTTTGAAAAAGAATAAATAATAGTGAAACTGTCATAGTGCAAACCCGAAGTGGAATGGGGCGGATAGGGATAAGGAATGAAGAGAACAATGCGTACTGCCGATACACGTGACAAAAAATAATAAAAACTCTAATAACCAAAATCTTTAACATATTAAGTGAAAAATATATCGGCACGCATGGGTTAGATTAATGTAAGCATTTTATGTACAATGTTCTTGATGGCATCATATCTTTCAACAAGTGGTATACATTGGTCATGGATAACTATTTAGCTATAAATATACAAATTTGTTAATAATACTTCATAGCATTATTTAAGCAGACTGGGTTTTTTGGTTCCTTGTGGTAAATAATTTCGATAAATACAAAGCAAGCTTAATACCATTCTTGAGTCAGAAAGAAGCAAAGCAAGCAAGTTTGAAACCGTTAGGGTGGTTATAATATTTGGGGGGATGTACATTTCACGAAGGCTTTTATATTGTGGAAATACTAATATAGAATGCAATTCTGATTCAACAACATCCGGACAAAAATGGACAGTCAAGTTTATATTGGAATTTTGAATATTTAGATTTATGGGCATTGAGCTGGGAGACACCTAGTCTTAGTCTAGTTAAATGCTTTCTCAGGCAGGGTTCTTAATAGCGCATAAATAATGGGGGAGATCTAAATCTCTGAAAGTTGAATACAACTGGAAATGTTCTTTAGTACGAATGGTAGAATCAAGTTCTTGAACATGACAATCGATCAGTCTCTGCTAAAGGTGGATATAAACAGTTTACAGTTTTCTACACCTTGGTTCTCCCAAACAATTCCAAAACCATGCCTATACAATGTATACATTATATTAGATACCCAGTTCCTCTTACCATTACAATGGAGTAAGTATAACATTTTGTAACCTTTCTTAGGAATACGGTCACTTTCCATCTGAATGACTTTAAGCCAGTATTTAATACATTTTGTGTATGTTTGGATGTAAAGAGGATATCTATTTGATTCGCAATATATTAGTGCACTCGGGGTTTTAATGCTTATATTTAGAAAACGTTTGATTGCCAGCAAATGGACCCTTTCGATAACTGTATGGTCAGCACTTAAGCCCCATACTTCTGAACCATACATCAAGATAGGTTGGATTTGGATGTCAAAAATTTTGAAAAATACTTTTGGTGAATTTTCCCCCAATGACCAAAGAAATCTAAGAATTCCAAACATACACCTTTTTGCCTTTAAGGCCCTCTCTTCTAGAGAAGAAGAGAACGTTAAACCGGATGAAAAAATTATACCTAAATACTTATACTGGTTGGCAACTTCTATTTGTACCCACCAAAGAACCACTTTCTCTAGAAGCTATGTGGCCTCCATTTCTAAAAATAACTATTTTCGACTTTTCATGGTTAACAGTAAGTTGTAATCTGTGAGCAGTATTGTATAAAATATCCAGCTGACGTTGAAGACCTATAATCGTGCTGGAAATAAGAAGAACATCATCAGCGAATAACATAATTAGAATTTAAATGATATTAGGGGTCAGGGTTATCCCGTGTTTTCCAGATTGAAGGATATCATTGGCTAATTCGTTAATGAAAAGAGCAAATAAAATTGGGCTGCAGTTATCTCCTTGTTTAAGTCCGTTGGGGCACGTGAACACATCTGTCACTTCATTATTAACTCCAACCCTAGCTTTAACAATTTCGTACATACTTCTGATAGAAATGTACATTTTCCCTTGAATTCTATATTTACGTAGTATTAACCAAAATAGTTTCTATTTACAAGGTCAAAAGCCTTCTTAAAATCAATGAATGCTGCATAGAGTTTTGTTTAGAAGAAAGCTGGGTTTTTTTTATCAATGCTAGTAATGTGAATATATGATCAACTGTACTAAAAAAAATTTCTAAAGCCTGCTTGGAATTCACTTAGTAAATTATTATCTTCTACCCATTTAGTCAGTCGTTTATTCAAAATGGAAGGTATATAGTTTGCTGTTAATGTTCGATAAAGAAATACCTCGATAATTGTTTGGGGAATTGGGATCACCTTTCTTTTAGGAGGGGATGTATGATAGATTCAGACCAGCTGAGGGGAAATGCTCCTAAATTAAAAAAGTTATTGAAAAACTTCGTCAGAAAAACAGCAACTAAAGGACAAGAATGCTTGTAAAAAATTCCCCAATAAAGCCGTCTGGGCAGCTGCTTTACCATTTCTCAAGGCTTTAATAGTTCATTAACTTCTAGTTCCGTTATTTCAGCATCTAAAGAAGAGCAATCTATATCTTCGTTTGTTAGATAATTGTCTACAAAAGTGTCGCCTTGATCATTGTTTTCAGTAGAATCGTTTTCCCCACAGTCACATTTTAAAGACCCACTGAAAATGGTTATACCAGTCCTCAGAGGAAGCAGAGCAATCTTGATGTTTGTTGTTAACCTCTTTTTGATGGTACCCAGAACAGTTTAGGATCATGTGCATTGTTTTCAAGTGTTTCTAATGTCTGTCTATTATGTTCATATTCTTTTCTTTTAAGAAGTTTTTTTTATATTCCCTTAATTCATCAGTGTATTTAGTTCTGAGTTCTTCAGCTTTATTTGGGTTTGTGCATCTTTGATGGTTTCTCAAAGACTGTATTACATGCAACCTGTTTCTCTGCATTCTTTATCAAACCACGGGCTCTTTTTTGAGGGATCAATTATAATCTTCTTCTTCATGCATTCACCAGCTAACGCAAAGCCCTCACAGAACTTTGTAAGGGCTCTCTCTATATCAACATCATAAGGTCTGTTGCTTTGCTAAAAGTACTTTGTATTTCTTTTGATTTTTGTTTTTCATAGTATTCATTTAATTTCTCTTGATCCCATACATACTTTTCAATAACTCGTTTCTTACAGTTCTTATCATTATCATGTTTTACAATTTGGGCGTTTAAGGTCAGTTCTATTGGCATGTGTTTTGATTCTATTCTAGATAAAACTTGCAGCTTTAAAGCTTGTTTAATAATAGATTTAGACATCAGAAAATAATCAATTACGCTTGAGCCATTGTATGTTATATATGTGAATGCACCCTGCTGATCACCTTGGACCAAACCATTTAAAATTATCAAGGAGAACTGCTCACAGAGTTTAATTAAGTATCGACCAAAATTATTAATAACTCTGTCTTTTGAATTTCTTGCATATTGTAATTCTACATCAGTATCGTCATCTTCGAAGAAGGTATCATCAGAAATAGAAATGTATTGGCGTTAGCATTACCAGTTCTTGAATTTAAATCACCCATAATAATAAGAGGTAAGTCACCGTACTCTTCATACATATCAAGAATGCAATGCTCTAATAAATAAACCCATTGTAAATCTCAGTTTCTTCATAGTAAATGCTCTGCGATGGTGGAATGTACATGCCTATAATCAAACAATCAGTTTCTAATCCGTTAACTTTTTTGAAACTCTTAAGACTATACAATTGTCGATTTCTACTGAAATATATTGTACATATTTTGCATATAGCTTTTTTACCAACATTGTAACACCACCTGACAGGCGAGCTGTTAAACTATCAGATACTTTTATACCAGGTGATAGCCACACATCAAAAGAGGGGAAAAGATGAGCTGGAAAATGTATCGAAAATGTTTCAGTAAAGAAAATAATGTCATAATTTTGCAGAAATGTTCTAACATCCGGTTGGTAAATTGTTTTCAGCCCTTCAATTATTATACGTTAGAAATGTTATAGTGTGGACGTATTTTGTTGTAATGCTGTGGGTGTGTGAATCACGTAAAGGGTCCAAAATACGGGCAGGGTCGAGTCCCTAGGTATTGTGTTGTTGACCAGTGTCAGTTTTGGAAGAGCCATCTCACACGAGGGAAACATTCGGTGACATGGGTCTGTCTGGATTTTGCCCTGCTCCGTGTTCGCATACCACTGGCTGAGGAGATTTCAGACACAATGGAGCAGTTCTGTTGGTCAGGCTTCAAGGGTTCCTGTTGGAAGTCGATCTCCCCACTTCGTTCATGCTGTCGACGTTTCTGGGGACTGGCCTTCCACTTCGTCTATAGTGGTCCAGGGATCAGTCAGCTGCTTGGGTTGAGTCTGGCTGCCGTTGATCTGGGAGTCATCAGGGGGCGACAGGGGTGGGGAGAAATGGTTATACCGGCCACTGGCTTCTCCGACCTTCCATTCCATGGTAACTGGGGTGTGCTACTACAGGCTCCCTCCAGAGTGATGTGGGCTTGGTCTTCATTGGACAAGTCACTTATTCTCGCTTTGCTGGTGTTTTCGCTAAAATTTCCTGTTCGCTTTAGGAGGTGGAGATTCTGGAGTGTGTCTGTCCGTACTACAGTCAGCAGACGGTTCGGGAATCTGTGGTCAGTTTTCATTGTGTTGCAGGGGACACAGTCTAAATCTGTGGTCAGTTTTCATTGTGTTGTAGGGGACACAGTCTAAATCTGTGGTCAGTTTTCATTGTGTTGTAGGGGACACAGTCTAAATCTGTGGTCAGTTTTCATTGTGTTGTAGGGGACACAGTCTAAATCTGTGGTCAGTTTTCATTGTGTTGTAGGGGACACAGTCTAAATCTGTGGTCAGTTTTCATTGTGTTGTAGGGGACACAGTCTAAATCTGTGGTCAGTTTTCATTGTGTTGTAGGGGACACAGTCTAAATCTGTGGTCAGTTTTCATTGTGTTGTAGGGGACTTAGTCTAAATCTGTGGTCAGTTTTCATTGTGTTGTAGGGGACTTAGTCTAAATCTGTGGTCAGTTTTCATTTGTGTTGTAGGGGACACAGTCTAACACCGAGTCTGTCAACCACTTTTCGATATTTTGGTTGGCGTTGGGATTTAGGACTTTCTGTTTGTGTCAGAGCTTGAGTTTGCTTCACTAGTATTTCACTTTGTTGCATTGAAGCTTCTTCTTGCTGCATTAGTGTTTCTCTTTGCTGTGTTGGAGCTTTCCTTTGCTGCACTGGTATTTGTCTTTGCTGTAGTGGGGATTGTCCTTGCAGCACTGCAGCTTCTTGTTGAGTTGTGTTGTACGGGACACAATCTAACACCACGTCTGTCAACTCTTGATGAGTAGAAGGTTCATTTTGCCGCATTGAGACTTCTCTTTGTATCTCTGAAGCTTCGGGTTGTTGCATCGTAGCCTCTTCTTTCTGCGAAAGGATTTGGCTTTGTTGCTTTGAGGCGTGTTTGTACTGGACGAAAGCTTTTCTTTGCTGTGTCAGAGCCCCCTTTTGCTGCACAAGGTTGTTTCTTCCGACATCGGCGGTTTAATGGCTTCGTTTTGTTGTACTGGGATTTCGGAACTCGATACTGATGGGTTTCGTATTCCAAATATAAGACACTTGTTCTGCAACTCGTCATGTCTAAAAGTAGACTGAGATGTAATGTGATCTTGCTGCACATGATTTCTCCTTCTGCTAGAAGTCTCCTGCCTGAACTTTGAAGACTGTATATCACGTCTTGAAGGGAGGGAAAAGCTCCCATGTCTGCTGTCCAAGGCAGATGATTATTTCCAGTGCAGGGAGAGTTCTGTTGCTGGACTTTAGAGAAGTTCTCCTGCGAATGTGATGTCACTGGTGCATGATATCCCCGGTTTGTGTGCATCTTTGACTCTTCAAATCTACGGGTGTTTGCGGGGTTCATGTTGAAACTGCTGTTCTGACCTTGGTGTTGCTGTTTCTTTGTGCTGCCATAGATCAGACGTCCCTTCAGACGTATGCACTCCTCCCTGCAGTCCTTTCTTCCTTCACCACCTGAATCTGGTGATCAGTAAGGTCCGATGCAATCCGAATCCCCAGAGAGGTTGAGAGATCTCTTCGACAGTCTCTTGATCTGAGAACGGACAACTTGTCTCGCCAACGGAGAGAAAACGGACAATGACTGGGCGAGGGTGATTACTGTTCTTCTGGCCAGACGGTGTGTTCGTTCCAAGTCATCAGCTGTCCATTGTTTCATTGGAAAGAATCTGGTAAGTAGCTGGATTATTTTCCTACTGCACTGGCCGTCATCTTCCTGTTCACTTTCGTGGACGTTGAAAAACCTCAGATTATTTATGCGAGAAAAGGACTCGATCTTATCGATGTGGCGTTCCATTTTGTGGGTCGAGACCATAAACGAATCCTTCCACAGAAACAAATTGCTGTTTGTTCTTGTAGAATTGAGCATTGAGTAGAAAGGTGCCATACTGCATCTCGAAGCTGATCGTTGTCGTTCTGAAGGGCTTCACACCAGGTGTACAGTCTTCTTACTCCGTCCACGGTATCAGCAGCCTGTTGTTTACCGTATCCTGCCATGGCGAACAGATTTCTGTGGAGATCATTTGGGGTCGGAGATTCAGAATGAAAAAGGACCAGATGGGAGATAGTCATGACGGTTACGAGTGTTGTTCGGTTGGTCCATCTCATGTGCCTGTCGTGCCCCATAATTTGGACCTGGGTTCGACTCCACATCACCGCAGGAAAGGAGATACCATGCGAGGAAAATGGAACATACCTCCAAAAGAAAAGTTGCAACATGCCTCTTGTGTGGATCATAACGACCAGACAAAACCTTCGTCTGAAGGTCCATCCTGAAGCGCTCCAAAATCGAACCGCTACTGCCCACATCAGGAACAGACGCTGACAGTGGGCAAGACAAAACT
>CM031614.1:2927330-2929830 GCA_018398815.1 Conus ventricosus | reverse complement strand
AGAAGGGCAACTTCGAAACCAACAAAATATTTGTTTAGAGAATCAGGAAGTGGCATGTGGAAGACATTTTGCGTGTGTGTGTGTGTGTGTGTGTGTGTGTGTGTGTGTGTGTGTGTGTGTGTGTGTGTGTGTGTGTGTGTGCGTGCGTGCCAGCGTGCGTGAGTGCGTGTGTGTGTGTGTGTGTGTGTGTGTGTGTGTGTGTGTGTGTGTGTGTGTGTGTGTGTGTGTGTGTGTTAGGAACACGATCCCAAACACTACAGGAACCTGGTAGGCATTTTCCCGGACATAGCATGTTCTTGACAACCTGAACGAAACCAACCTTGAGCTCTTTCAGAACTCCACCTCGCCCGTGATGACGTCACGCACCTCTGAGGCTTTCTGCTGATGATGTTCGTCACGCACAGTGTATGAATACATCAATTCCGACCTTCCATTTTAGACGGTACAGATCACTGAGGATCCACTCTGCTCTTGCTCGGCTTTCCCTATATGTTCATTTCAATCTGCCTGCTTGGGAGCGAAGACCTAGCACATATATTATTGTGATGCACGTGCAAAGAACGAGGATAGCCCGAAGGTTTGGGAGGGGATGTCGGGGGCGGGGGGGGGGGGGGGGGGGGGGGAGAAGACAAGGAAACTTTCAGACAAAATCAATGGCATTTTTTAAGATTCGGCATACATGAATAAGATAATTTGATGTTGTTTTTGTTGAATATTTTAAATAATTTATGGTCTTTTGGGAAAGATGATGTCAAGATTTTAAAGAATTCTTTCCCTACGTTTGTTTTGACTCTTGTATCATATGGGGGATTGTACCATATGATATTCCTTTTCCTGTTCTTTCTGCATCTTTTTGTGTCATTGTCTGGATCATATCGTAGTTCATAGTTGTAGCCACTTTTGTGTAACGCCTCTTGGTATTCAGCTGTAGCACTGTTGAATACTGTTTCGTTACATGACAAATTGGAGTCTTTTATTTATGCTTTTGGGTATTGTTTTCAGTATGGAGGGTGGGTGATTGCTTTTGATGTTTACATAAACAGGCATATCATTTGGTTTCTTGTATGGTTTATATGTATGTTGGTTGAGCTCTAACGTTATGTCTAAATAGTTCACTATCTTTTTGTTTGCTTCTATGGTGATTTTTAAGTTTTGGTTGTGGAAAATTTTACACAGTTCTTTTTTCTTCAAATTATCTTATCCATGTATGCCGAATCTTAAAAATGCCATTGATTCAGCAAATAAAATGAAAAGCAGCACAGAGAAAAATGAGGGTGACGAAAGGAAATCTTGTAACTGTACCAAATACCAAAACAGAACAGTGTCCCTAAGCAACAAATGCCTTTACAACAACATTGTGTACCAAGCCACTGTAACATCAGAGAACGCAAAAGAAACATATGTAGGTATCACTGAAAACCAATTCAAAACTAGATATGCAAACCATAAACAATCATTCAACAAAGAAAGATATAAAAACCAAACAGAACTGAGTAAATACATTTGGAAACCTAAAGATAAAAACACAGACTACAAGATATCTTGGAAAATCTTAAAAAGAGCAGCACTATACAATAACATTTCAAAAGATGTAATCTATGCCTTACAGAGAAATACATTATACTATGTAAACCACAATTAGCAACTTTAAATATTAGAACAAAACAGATGGAAGTTTTTATCAGTGAATAAAATCAAAAACACCTGAGAAACACATGTAGCACGGGGGAAAAAAAACAACAACAACAGCAAGCTATATATATATATATAGCACTGGCAGCACAAGCCCATCACACCCTGACGACCGCACAGCGCGAAACAGGCTTGTAGGTGTTTTAAGCTTGGTTTTAACTTGTTTTTAATACAACATATATATTATATATATATATATTATATATATATATATATTATATATATATTAAAAGCAAGTTAAAATCAAGCTGCTAAAAACATCTACAAATTTGTTTCTTAATGTAACAAATGTCGCCCCCACTGTGGTTGAGCACTGTTTTTAAGATTGCGCTGATCCTTAGTACCATTTCTCTCTCTCTCTCTCTCTCTCTCTCTCTCTCTCTCTCTCTCTCTCTTATATATATATATATATATATAGAAAAAAGAAACACCCGAAGGTGCTGGGGAGGACCCAGAGAAGCACTGTCTTCACCTGCCTTTAGAGCAGTCCTGTACCACCCTTGGAGTGCTATATATATATATAATGCTGAACAATTAAGTAGTGGGGGAAAACAAGTGCAGGTTAACAATTCTTCAGTCGTTATAGTAATGACTCGGCAAAGATTTGAACTTTAAAAAATTTTTAAATTGAAGATGAAGAAAATGGGGGGAATATATTATAACTATGAGAAGCCCTTCACTAGCTGCCTGAGGGAACCATCGTAATCCCTCTCGAAGGCACAATTATTTGTATTGCCTGCTCCTAGGCCTTTCGTCCGCTGGATCGGACTCATCAGGGAGACACGGCTGATTGTGTCTGTGCTCTTGG
>CM031614.1:2922330-2924830 GCA_018398815.1 Conus ventricosus | reverse complement strand
GCGTAGCACAGGGCATCGTGGCGTAGCGCACCATACCGTGGATTGAGTCGTTACAGAACATCAGACCACCACACAGCCCAGCACAGGCCAACACAGCACAGCGCTTTACACCATGGAGCAAGCCTTTACAGAGCCTACACAACACAGCACAGGACAACACAGCACAGCGCATTACACCATGGAGCAAGCCTTTACAGAGCCTACACAACACAGCACAGGACAACACAGCACAGCGCATTACACCATGGAGCAAGCCTTTACAGAGCAGCAAAATACTGAACAAACACAGCGCAGGACAACACAGCACAGCGCATTACACCATGGAGCAAGCCTTTACAGAGCCTACACAACACAGCACAGGACAACACAGCACAGCGCATTACACCATGGAGCAAGCCTTTACAGAGCCTACACAACACAGCACAGGACAACACAGCACAGCGCATTACACCATGGAGCAAGCCTTTACAGAGCCTACACAACACAGCACAGGACAACACAGCACAGCGCATTACACCATGGAGCAAGCCTTTACAGAGCCTACACAACACAGCACAGGACAACACAGCACAGCGCATTACACCATGGAGCAAGCCTTTACAGAGCCTACACAACACAGCACAGGACAACACAGCACAGCGCATTACACCATGGAGCAAGTCATCAAAGAACAGCAGAGTACTACACAGCCTTGCACAGGACAACACAGTGCAGCGCATTACAGCCTGGGGCAACTTTCAGTGTTCATGTTATTATAGCCCTAATGACCGTATACCATAGCCATATTGACCATCATTATAGCCCTAATGACCATATACCATAACCCTAATGACCATCATTATAGCTCTAATGGCCATCATTATAGCCCTAATAACCATATACCATAGCCCTAATGACCATTATTATAGCCTTAATGACCATATACCATAACCCTAATGACCATTATTATAGCCTAATGACCGTATGCTATAGCCCTAATGACCGTATACCATAGCCTAATGACCATTATCGTAGCCACAAAGACCATATACCATAGCCCTAATGACCATTATTATAGACATAATGACCGTATGTTATAGCCCTAATGACAATATATTATAGCCCTAATGACCATATATTATAGCCCTAATGACCATATACCATAGCCCTAATGACCATATACCATAGCCCTAATGACCATTATTATAGCCCTAATGACCGTATGTTATAGCCCTAATGACCATATATTATAGCCCTATGACCTTAATTATATTATAGTCCAATGACCATATAGCATAGCCCTAATGACCATATACCATAGCCCTAATGACCATATACCATAGCCCTAATGACCATCATTATAGCCCTAATGACCGTATGTTATTGCCCTAATGACCATTATTATAACCCTAATGACCATATATTATAGCCCTAATGACCGTACGTTCGAGCCCTAATGACCATGTATTATAGCCCTATTGACAACATATTATAGCCCAAATGACCACATATTATAGCCCTAATGACCATATATTATAGCCCTAATGACCACATATTATAGCCCTAATGACCATATATTATAGCTCTATTGACCATATGTTATAGCCCTGATGACCATATATTATAGCCCTAATGACCAGATATTATAGCCCTAATGACCATATATCATAGCCCTAATGACCACATATTATAGCCTTAATGACCATGTAGGGCTAAGGAAGGATTTCCACCAGCTAGAGAAAACAGCTGTGCTTTGAAAAAAAGGTAGCAATCCCAACAGATCTGTCAACAACATATGTATGAACATATGACATGATGGCAAAACTGTTGACAGCCGTCATGGGATACAACAAGGCCGTGCTGAGGGCATTAGCTATTCCCACTTGACTTTTGACTCCCCCCCCCCCCCCCCCCCCCCATACCCCCCCCTCCCCTGAGAAAAAAGTAAACACTAAAAAACCAAAAAACAAACAAACAAACAAAAAACAATAATAGAGGAAAACAAGGATAGGAAATGAATCCTTCAGTCTGGGAAAAAATATGGACAAAGTAAAGGAAATGAGGTATCAGATACAGAAAGATGGGCACAGTTGAAAAGCATACAAAACTGGTCAATTGTAATTTGAAATTAAAAATATATATATGAAAACCCGAATGGGTAAAAAGACCTCGCTGAAAGGACAGCTTGTGTCCACTCTGTACACCGTTCTCCTCTTCGCTACCTGGTCCGTTGATGTGGAAAAAAAAACATCATCAACAGCATCATCAACAACAAATGATCATTTCATAAATTGGAATGAGAGAAAAAACAAAAACAACGTTAAAGCATTCGGTGACAAAGACAACACATGAAATGAAAAGAAAAAATACAAAAGGAAAGCCATTTGGAAGAAAAGACAAAGAGAGTAAAAACAACAACAACAACAACGACGACAACAACAACAACAACAACCAGTAATACAAGCCTAGACTTTCCAAGAGGTAGGACTACAAATCGTTCAAACAACCTCCCATAGTATCC
>CM031614.1:2902330-2909830 GCA_018398815.1 Conus ventricosus | reverse complement strand
CTATGCAAGTCAACGTATCACTTCATCACAAAGCGGCACAAAGAACGCTATGCAAGTCAACGTATCACTTCATCACAAAGCGGCACAAAGAACAGAGTCCAACTCTTTGCAGCACAATACGAGAATATGTAGCATAGCATGGAAAAGAATAGAACCGGAAAATCTAGTGTGGCGCAGTCCATTACATTATGGAGCAAGTAATAAAATAACAACAGAGTACTACACAGCCCAGCACAGGACAACACAGTGCAGCACATTGCACAATGGCGCAAGGCATTACTGAACAGCAGAGTACTACACAGCCCAGCACAGGACAACACAGCGCAGCACATTACACAATGGCGCAAGACATTACAGAACAGCAGAGTACTACACAGCCCAGCACAGGACAACACAGCGCAGCACATTACACAATGGCGCAAGACATTACAGAACAGCAGAGTACTACACAGCCCAGCACAGGACAACACAGTGCAGCACATTACACAATGGCGCAAGACATTACAGAACAGCAGAGTACAACACAGCGCAGCACATTACACCATTGCGCAAGTTTCAGTGTCCGTGTTGTCACAGCCCGTACGGCCAGGCAGGGTCAGTGTCCGTGTTGTCACAGTCAGGCAGGGTCAGTGTCCGTGTTGTCACAGCCAGGCAGGGTCAGTGTCCGTGTTGTCACAGCCAGGCAGGGTCAGTGTCCGTGTTGTCACAGCCCGTACGGCCAGGCAGGGTCAGTGTCCGTGTTGTCACAGCCAGGCAGGGTCAGTGTCCGTGTTGTCACAGCCAGGCAGGGTCAGTGTCCGTGTTGTCACAGCCCGTACGGCCAGGCAGGGTCAGTGTCCGTGTTGTCACAGCCAGGCAGGGTCAGTGTCCGTGTTGTCACAGCCCGTACGACCAGGCAGGATCAGTGTCCGTGTTGTCACAGCCCGTACGACCAGGCAGGGCCAATGAAGGGCCTCCACCAGGTACAGAAAACAGCTGTGCTTTTGGGAAAAAAAGGTAGCAATCCATACAGATCTGTCTACATATGTATAAGCAACATGACATGACAGCAACACTGGTGACAATCTTAATGTGGATAAAAACAAGACGTGCTGAAAGCATTAGCTGTTCCGCTTAATTTTGCATTCCCCAAGAGAACAAATGTAACAATTAGCCTTAAAAAAACGAATAGTAAAGGAAAACAAGAAGAGGAAATGAATCCTTGAATGTGGAGAAAAAATGGACAACATAAAGGAAATTAGGTATCAGAAACAGAAAGATGGACCCTATTGAAAAGCAAACAGAACTTGTCAATTGTAATTTGAAACTTAAAAAAAACTACATAAAAAAACCCTACGAGCAAAAAGACCTCGCTGAATGGACAGCTGGTGTCCACTCTGTACACCGTTCTCCTCTTCGCTACCTGGTCGCTAGATGCAAACAACAATAACAACAACAACAACAACAGCAAATACCAACATGTCATAAGTTGTAATAAGAGGGGAAAAGGATCATCAAAACATTCGCAAACTAAGGAGAAAAATGACATGAAAAAGAAAAAAGACAACACGAGAGCAAGTTGCCAGAAAAAAAAACCAGTACTTACAACAACAACCAGAAATACATGCATAGACTTTCCAAGAAGAAGGACTACAAATCGTTCAAACAACCTCCCATAGTATCCCCAAGGAGCGTGCCATCAGAAACTAGAGTAGCACACCATAGAACAGCACAGTCCAGCAAAACAGCACACCACACCACAGCATCAAAGAATGACACAGCAAAACAGCACACCACACCACAGCATCAAAGGATGACACAGCAAAACAGCACACCACACCACAGCATCAAAGAATGACACAGCAAAACAACACAGCACACCACAGCATCAAAGAATGACACAGCAAAACAACACACCACACCACAGCATCAAAGAATGACACAGCAAAACAACACAGCACACCACAACATCAAAGAATGACACAGCAAAACAACACAGCAGAATGCAACACAGTACAACACAGCACACCACAGCATCAAAGAATGACACAGCAAAAAAACACAGCACACCACAGCATCAAAGGATGACACAGCAAAACAACACAGCAGAATGCAACACAGTACAACATAGCACACCACAGCATCAAAGAATGACACAGCAAAAAAACACAGCACACCACAGCATCAAAGGATGACACAGCAAGACAACACAGCAGAATGCAACACAGTACAACACACAACATCCAAAACCCCACTGCACAGAACCCAAGTCTTGGAGAAGAACATCAGCTTAAATCTCTCCGCCCTGTTCTTCTCTCGTCAGATCTTCCATGACTGGAGTACGACAGTCTCCTGGGACCAATCAGGGAAAGGAAAGAGAAGGGCAGAACAGAAAGGGGTTGAGAGGGTGGGGATGGGGGGGGGGGGAGGCAGCGGGAGATCTGACAAGAAAATGGGTGATTGAAAATTCCCGCAATATCACCAGATGAGTCTTGTCACATTAAAGAAAAAAGATAATCCGGAGGATGGCCTCTCTTCTTCTCTGCGGACCGGAAATTGCATTAAGGCGCTCCATGGTGACCGGAGAAAAGGGAGAGAACTGAACAAGTTCTATAGAGTTCCATACGCTTTCCCATGAGTCTCGTATGTCGGCCCGTGTCGTCTATACTGCTGTGCCAAATTCAATGTCATTCCCTAATGATCTGAATTTGATTTCCAGCGATGATTCTGTCTCATAGCTGGGCGGTCAGAGGAAGGGGGATAATTTGATCCTGTGTCAGGTTTATTGGGTTGGCTGTCTATGGCAGGGGTGGCGTTTTTCTTGGGAGAAGGGCGACCCTGAAATCACCACAATATTTATTCGTCTTGTGGTCAGATTGATTTGATTTGGGAATCTAAAGAAAGTGAATTCAAATGTTTCTCCATGTCACGCTTTGCTCCTCCCTGTCTTCTGTGTGTGTGTGTGTGTCTCTCTCTCTCTCTCTCTCTCTCTCTCTCTCTCTCTCTCTCTCTCTCTCCTCTCCTCTCTCTCTCTCTCTCTCTCGTACACAAACACACACACACACACACACACACACACACACACACACACACACACACACACACACACACATGTGCACGTACGCAAGCACACATGCACTCACGCACGCGCGCGCGCGCGCCACACACACACACACACACACACACACACGGGGGGGAAGGGGAGAGGGATGAGGGGGGGGGGGGGGGGGGGGAGAAAGAGGGAGAGAGAGAAGGGAGAGACAGACCAACACTGAACACAAAACATTTTGAATGTTGTTGGCTGTACAGCCTGGATGACATGGGGGTGCCATCCACAACAAAAAGGAATTCAAACAATGCCACTATTCCAAACACCATAAACCTGAATACCGACCAACCAAAATAATGCACCTTCAAGAATCCGCAAAGCATTAAAAAGTAATAGTAAAATGTCTTAGCGTACCCTTTTAAAATTCGTTACATCTTTTCACCTCGGTTTGAGTTTTTCTTGTTGTTTTGAATGTTAAATGCCTCTGCAGTATCGTTTGCAAGGGATTTCACCGGGTCATCGTCCTAGTTCAATTTCAGCACTCTAACTGTGTCCTCATTTTTAGCAATATTATTTTTTAAAAGTATGCTTTTCCCACGAATAGTATAGTAGTGTATTCTTTACAGTGAAACAAAAAATGCCTCTCACCTCCCCAAGGAAACCACACGATGGGCAAGGCGACGATGAGGATGGATCAGAATGGAACCATTTTTTATTGGCGTTTAAGCACACAGGATTTTGATCTCAATCTGGTTAGACAAATTCTGTGCCACTGTTCGTTATTTTCGAAATCTATTTCTCTGTTTTCACATGCTTTTAAACCTATAGAAACCAATCATATGTTTCTGATTTTTCCGTCTTGGAGTGCCAGTTCTGTTTTTAAGAGACTTTTATCCTGTCTTTACATTAAAAAAATAACCTGTCTTCACATTCAACTCCCTAGCACATCCACACAATCCCAAATCCCTGCATAGTTAAGACCTTCTTTATATGATATACCCATTTTTTTTCCCAAATGTTCATATTCATTTAGAATCACACACACACACACACACGCACGCACGCACGCACGCACGCACGCACGCACGCACGCACGCACGCACGCACGCACGCACGCACGCCACACACACACAACACACAAGATCAGAATATATCTCTTCACCCTATTCCTTTTCCATGACGTTTTGGACGACATACACACCTAAGTCTTCTGAGAATGAAGCGGAAGACAACGGCAGCTCAGGGGAGCGGCGAATGGGGGGGGGGGGGGGGGGGGGGGGGGAGGAGAGGAGAGGAGGGAAAGAGGGCGTCTACGGAATAAAAGAGGAGGGAGAGATCTGACAAGAAAATGGATGATTGTAAATTGCGCGCAATATCACCAGATGAGTCTTGTCACATAAAGAATCCCTTCCCTGCCCTCCCCCCTCACCCCCACTCTCCCGGCAGACCCGGAAATTGCGTTAGGATGATCTCGGGTCGGCCAAAGAAAAGGGAGAGAATTGTGCAAGTTCCGCAGAGTTCCCGACCCTTTCCCCATGAGACTCGTATGTCGGGGGCTGTGTCAGCCATTCTGGTTTGTCAAAGACAATGTCATTACCCTAATGATTGACACTGCATTTTATTACCCTAATGATTTGAATTGGACGTCATTACCTAATGATTTGAATTGGATGTCATTACCCTAATGATTGAAATTGGATTTCATTACCCTCAAGATTGGAATTGGATTTCATTACCCCAATGATTGAAATTGGATTTCATTACCCTCATGATTGAAATTGGATTTCATTACCCTCATTGTTGGAATTGGATTTCATTACCCTAATGACTTGAATTGGGTTTCATTACCCTAATGATTCGAATTGGATTTCAATACCCTAATGATTTGAATTGGATTTCATTACCCTCATGATTTGAATTGGATTTCATAACCCTCATGATTTGAATTGGATTTCATTACCCTCATTATTGGAATTGGATTTCATTACCCTCATTATTGGAATTGGATTTCATTACCCTAATGATTGAAATTGGATTTCACTATCCTCATGATTTGAATTGGATTTCATTACCCTCATGATTTGAATTGGATTTCATTACCCTAATGATTTGAATTGGATTTCCAACGAGCGTTCTGTCCCACAGCTGCGCAATCAGAGGATGGGGGTGATATGATCTGTGTCGGGTTTATTGGGTTGGCTGTCTATGTCACAGGATGCGGGTTATATGATCCTGCGTCGGGTTTATTGGGTTGGTGGTCTATGTCACAGGATGGGGGTTATATGATCCTGTGTGAGGTTTATTGGGTTGGCTGTCTATGTCACAGGATGGGAGTTATATGATCCTGTGTCGGGTTTATTGGGTTGGCTGTCTATGTCACAGGATGGGGGTTATATGATCCTGTGTCGGGTTTATTGGGTTGGCTGTCTATGTCACAGCATGGGGGTTATATGATCCTGTGTCAGGTTTATTGGGTTGATTGTCTACGTCACAGCATGGGGGTTATATGATCCTGTGTTGGGTTTATTGGGTTGGCTGTCTATGTCACAGGATGGGAGTTATATGATCCTGTGTCGGGTTTATTGGGTTGGCTGTCTATGTCAGGATGGGGGTTATATGATCCTGTGTGAGGTTTATTGGGATGACTGTCTATGTCACATGATGGGGGTTATATGATCCTGTGTGAGGTTTATTGGGTTGGCTGTCTATGTCAGAGGATGGGGTTATATGATCCTGTGTCGGGTTTATTGGGTTGGCTGTCTATGTCACAGGATGCGGGTTATATGATCCTGTGTCGGGTTTATTGGGTTGGCTGTCTATGTCACAGCATGGGGGTTATATGATCCTGTGTTGGGTTTATTGGGTTGGCTGTCTATGTCACATGATGGGGGTTATATGATCCTCTGTCGGGTTTATTGGGTTGGCTGTCTATGTCACAGCATGCGGGTTATATGATCCTGTGTTGGGTTTATTGGGTTGGCTGTCTATGTCACATGATGGGGGTTATTTGATCCTGTGTTGGGTTTATTGGGTTGGCTGTGTACGTCACATGATGGGGGTTATATGATCCTGGGTGAGGTTTATTGGGTTGGCTGTCTGTGTCACAGCATGGGAGTTATATGATCCTGTGTCAGGTTTATTGGGTTGGCTGTCTATGTCACATGATGGGGGTTATATGATCCTGTGTTGGGTTTATTGGGTTGGCTGTGTACGTCACATGATGGGGGTTATATGATCCTGGGTGAGGTTTATTGGGTTGGCTGTCTATGTCAGAGTTGACGTTTTTCTTGGAAGAAGGGCAACCCTGAAATCAGCACACTGTTTGTTCGACTCGCTGTTAAAGGGGTCCTCACCCATAAATAACATGTTTGGGTTGTTCAAAAGTATGATCGAGCGTGTTTCGATGTCCGTGTTATTTTTCTTCTGGAACTCACTGCTATCCGTGTTTCGGGCCGTGCAAGGAGCCAAATCGTGACTCGCCATGGAGATTGCCGAGCACAGTACGGAAAGAGACGAGAGGCGGGGATTCCGCAAGTGACGTATAAATGCCAACACCTCGAGGCGACAATGGCAGATGCTCCCACATTTTACTTGAGAAAATAATCAGGGTTCCCAATTTGATTAATATTTTAAAGGGTTTCTTCACTCTATGTTTGCAGTTTGTTTCTCTGAGTTTTGTTTAACATCCACGCCCAAATTAAGGATATGCAGACGGCTGGATCGTCTTAACCTGACACAGCGGGCCAGGGTGGATGTCGGGGGTAAACTATGGTCATTTTAACAAGGAAAATGCCACATGAAAATTTCCAAGACCAACCCGGGGTCGAACCACCGACATTTCGGTCATGAGTCCAGCGCCTTATCCACTACGATGACCGTGGCCTCCGTGTTTTGCAGTTTTAAGAGGGTGTTTTCACCCTCAGGTAGACATTTTACTGGTTGACCATATTATGTACATGTACACTGTCATGTGACGTAGCCTCACATCAAGGCATGTGACGCTCCATCACATGTAGTTAGTGATATGAATCATTTCCCCATGCCAATTAAAGGAAGAATATTCATATGGCTTGACTAGTGTAGCGGGCGTCCCCAAAATAATTGTGAGTTTGACTCATTCAAGAAACAAATGTGGTCATTGGGTGAAAGTGACCATGAGTGATAGTTTAACAAGGGCTGGTAAGGTAAGGTGCTGGTCATGTGTTTTGAACACTGAGTATGCACTCACTAGGAGAAGGGGGGAAAGAGTCAGTTTTAACCCAGCAGATGGCCTAGAGACTCGAACCTGTCAGGACGGTGGTCCTCTTTGCTGACAGTCATTACCAGGTGAGCGATAGATAGTTGGGGAAAGCTACAGGGGGAAAACTTAAAGAGAGAGAAAGAATTCATATGTTGAATTGAGAAGCGTTACTTACACGAACCTTATTCGGTTTCAGCTTCACTTACTTCGCTTACTACGGGGGAACTTAACG
>CM031614.1:2883360-2885860 GCA_018398815.1 Conus ventricosus | reverse complement strand
CTCTCTCTCTCTCTCTCTCTCTCTCTCTCTCTCTCTCTCTCCCTCTCTCTCACACACACACTCTCTCTCTCTCTCTCTCTCTCTCCTCTCTCTCTCTCTCTTCTCTCTCTCTCTCTCTCTCTCTCTCTCTTCTCGGACAGATTGTCAATACCTAACCAAGTACATTTTCCATGCTATTAATATGCGAAAACAGTTTCTCGAAGTTGACCACGTAAACGATAATAAATGAGTTGTGTGTATATTTTGTTACTAATGGAGCTAGTAGTTTTTTGCTTGATTTTTGTTTTTTGATCACCCCTGTCCCCCACGCCTCCATTCTCCTTTTCCATCTCCCCACCACCCCTCTTTTTGTGTTTGTATTATGGCCTATGGCTGATGTACAATAAACACTCGGACTCGGACTCTCTCTCTCTTCTCCCTCCTTCACCCTCTCTCTCTGTCCTCACCCCCTCCCTCCCTCCCTCCCCCCCCCCCGCTCTCTCTCTCTCTCTCTCTCTCTCTCTCTCTCTCTCTCTCTCCGTCCTCTTTTTGGTTTATTTCCCCTTGTCTTCTTCCTCTCCTCATCCCGTTCTACTTTCCGAGCCAGCAAGCCACCACGGTAGGAACCTGGAGCTTTCAGACCGGCGGTTTGAATCCCTCACTGGTCAGGAGTCCTCTCACTCTTTCCCACCTCACCCCTCCACGCTCCCCTCCCAGCCCCCTCCCTCCCCTAGCGCCACCCCTCACTCCCCCTACTACACTCCTCCATCCTCCACCATCATCGCCATCCTGTTCCCCCACCCCCAATTGCTACTACCCCCACCCCCTACACTCATCATCCCACCATACTGTTCATCTTCCGCCCCCCCCCCCCCCCCTGCCTTCCCCATCCCCCCACCATAAGATCTTACCATCCGTTCCCCCCACCTGATTTCTACGAGCAGTGGTCTGCGTGCTAGTCCTTCAGATAAGAGAGTACCAGAATCTTGCGCGAACCGTGCGTTTATTTGGACGGCAATAGAGGCCACAGCCACATGGAGAATAGGAACGAGCTAATTTTGTGAAAGAACGAAAAAAAAAAGATCTAACACAGAAAGGAGACAGTGTGTTTGAGAGAGTGAAGGAAAAATGAAGAGATAGAAAGACAGGGCGTTGACCGTAGCGGAGAGGGAAAACAGATGAAGAGAGAGAGGATCATAAATGGTTAGAGAGAGAGGGGGAAGGGAGGGGGAGGGAGGGACAGAGAGGGGGAGGGGAAGGGAGGGGGAGGGAGGGACAGAGAGAGAGAGAGGGGGGGGGGTATATCGAGGGAAAAAAACACAAGAAAGGGAGGAAGAAGGATACGCAGGATGGAGGGCGGGGGCAGTGGGGGGGGGGGGGGGGGGAGACAGAGAGAGATAGAGAGACAGACACAGAGAGAAGACAGAAGGGAGAGGGAAGGGAAACAAAGACGGGAGAGAGAGAAGGAGGAGAGAGAGAGAGAGAGGAGAGAGAGAGAGAGAGAGAGAGAGAGAGAGAGAGAGAGAGAGGGGGGGGGGGGGAAGAGAAACAGACAGACAGTCAGACACACCGAACAACAGAGAGAGGGAGAGAAAGAGAGAAAGAGAGCGACAGAGAGAACGAACGAACGAGCGAACGAATCTTTTTTAATGTGGGAAAAAGCGGAATAAGCACAACATGGCTTTTTTACATCCGGCCCTCAATGAAGGGAAATATATAGAAAATGCAATAAACAACATCAGCAAAACTAATCTAGAATAGAAGTAAACATACATAAACGCTATATTAGAAAGAAGAAACGGTTAACACAAAAGAACAGAACACAATCAATGCCTGGAAGAGAGAGAGAGAGAGAGAGGAGAGAGAGGAGAGAGAGAGAGAGAGAGAGAGAGAGAGAGAGACAGACAGACAGACAGACAGACAGACAGACAGACAGACACAGGTGGGGGTGGGAGGGGAGGGGTCATCATATATAGTTCATGAAAAAATGGTTATTGGAAGATAGATAAATATATACAATAAACATTATCACAACAATAAAATTATAACACATTTCTGGAGAAAAAAAAATCATTGAACAGGCACCCCATCTTGTAGGCAAAGACAAAAATTTACACTTGACAAGCAGCACCTTTGGAACACTAGATGAGAGAGACCAGTACACAGAGAGAGAGAGAAAGGAGAGAGAGAGAGAGGAGAGGAGAGAGAGAGAGAGAGAGAGAGAGAGAAAGAGAGAGAGACAGAGAGAGAGGGAGAGGAGGGAGGGGAGAGAAAGAGAGGAGAGAGAGAGAGAGGAGAGAGAGAGAGAGAGAGGAGAGAGAGAGGAGAGGAGAGAGAGAGAGAGAGAGAGAGGAGGGGGGGGGGGTTAAGAGCATGAATTGGAAAATTCAGTCATTAGTTGGGTATGAAGTGCCCTTTTAAAGCTGTATATGCTGGCATGAACATCAAGAGAGGGTGAAATGCAGTTCCACAAGAAGCCGCCGGAGTAGTGAAGACTGGTTTTAAACATATCTATTCTTGG
>CM031614.1:2870860-2878360 GCA_018398815.1 Conus ventricosus | reverse complement strand
AAGACTTGAAGTAATTTTTGCTCGTTTTAAACAAAACAAGTTGATCTGGTGTTTGTGTTTGTGTGTGTGTGTGTGTGTGGGGGGGGGGGGGGGGGCGGGGGGGGTCTTAAACAGCTATGTACGAATCAATTTGGACGATGTGACATCCTGATATGGCCTCTCTCGCTCGGCTGGGCTATAACCTGTATGAATTCTTGATTCTTTGTATTCTCTCTCTCTCTCTCTCTCTCTCTCTCTCTCTCTCTTAAGTCGTGTTATCATCAGATGATGAACTTGTAATTAAATCAGTTGCGAAATTTATCGCAGAAGCATTGAAAATTAGACAGATGGAGGATGGGGAAATTTAAAATAATGCATTATAAGAGATATCTGAATGAATATTATCATTCATCGCAAGTGGAAGAGATCAGTAAGATACATTGTCATCATTTGAACGAGTGGATGGTCGAGTTAGTCTTTTTTTTTTTTTTTTTTTTTCCTAATCGCATTACTCCTGTGCGTGAGGACATAAGTAAATGTTATGAATATATTTGTTTTTAACCTTTGATTTGGTGCACCTTAGGAATGAATGTGTACTATTTGTTTGCAGGAAAGGAAGAGGGAAATGTTATTGTTCTGTTACCTCTCCCCCTTGTCAAAAGACCTGTTTGGTAATGACAATAAAATATCAAAGTGTCAAAGTGTCAAAGTGTCTCTCTCTCTCTTAAGTTAAACCAATGCTTTTGTATGCTGCTGAAATCTGGGGCCTTTCTCGCTTTCATACTGTAGAGTTACCATATTTGTTTGCATGCAAGCGCTTTTTGAACGTAAGTCCTAAAACCCCGAACATTATGGTGTACGGTGAATTAGGCAGGTACCCTTTATATATTGATAGTGCCATGAAGCAATGCGTTATTGGTTTAAACTGCAAAAGTTACCAATTGCAAGAATACCAAAACAAGCATACGAAATGGAAAACTCAAAAATGTTGCAGTCCACAAGACATTCAAATATACATTCAAACTGGGCAAAGTCTATAAAAAAATTGTCTTGATTCACATGGTTTTTCTTTTGTCTGGCTTAACGGTGGAATTGGTCACGAAAAGCTGTTTCTACGGGAACTAAAACAACGAATGATTGATTGCTATCAGCAAGAGTGGAACACCAAACTGTCAAATAGTGACAGGTATTCTACTTATCGTTTGTTTAAATCATTACTACAGCCTGAAAAGTATCTTGCAAATATCACAATCCCAAAGTTCCGAAAAGTTCTTGTAAGGTTTCGACTAGGAATCAGTGATATAAAAGTCCACGACAGATACAAAAATAACTCAAAAAGCTGCCCTTTTTGTGACAAAGCTGAAGATGAAATACACTTTTTGCTGGAATGTCCATCATATCAAGATTTAAGAAATAAGTATATCATGAAATATGTAACAAATGTACACGGACCATTGTTGAAGTTTTTGCTGCAAAACGAGAAAAGGGACGTAATTCGCTCTGTTGCGATGTATATCTTCTATGCCTTGAAGAAAAGAGAAGAATTGTTACTGGGGAAAGAACATTAGGAGTACCATATGTTTTCATACATTTATCTGTTTTACCTTGTTTCCTGGTCGATACGTCTTGTGTATACTTAGGGATCATGATGAAAATGTGTATGTGTGTGTGTGTGTGTGTGTGTGTGTGTGTGTGTGTGTGTGTGTGTGTGTGTGTGTGTATGTGTGTGTGTGTGTGTGTGTGTGTGTGTGTGTGTGTGTGTGTGTGTGTGTGT
This sequence comes from Conus ventricosus, assembly GCA_018398815.1. Lineage (NCBI taxonomy): Eukaryota > Metazoa > Mollusca > Gastropoda > Neogastropoda > Conidae > Conus > Conus ventricosus. The sequence goes on along the minus strand of CM031614.1, from coordinate 2,876,607 downwards.
GGGGTTTGGTTTGCGCGCGCGCAATTGTAAGTGCGAGCGAAATTGTATGTGCGAGCTGTGCGAGTCTGGGTGGTGCTACATACGGGTGTGATTTTGTATGTATCTTTCGGTATACACAATTTACGATTGTACAGTTGTGTGTGAGCAAGTTTTGTAAATGAGCGTGATCAGTAGAAATGTTACAGCGTCAGTGTGTGTGATTTCATTTTTGTTTCTTGACCTCATTGCAGATAGGTCGGTGGCCTTTGCAATTAAAATTTTCCGAGTTCCGAGTTTTCTCTCTCTCTCTCTCTCTCTCTCTCTCTCTCTCTCTCTCTCTCTCTCTCTTTCAAACGTCCCTTGCTTGGCAGCCAGCAAGACGCTCTTTTCACCAGCAGCAAAACGTCGCAACGTTCTCCAAAAGGATTTCCATCAACATGCCCATGGAGGGGCTGGCGTCCACCGTAGAACTGCTGTTGAATGCAGCACTTCGTGAAATGGCGCTCTCCTCTTCCAACTTTGAAGGCCTGGGCAACCAGACTGTCATCGTTCTGAGACTGACGACAACCGGCCAACCGCCTGACACTCCAGTTCAAAATCATTGCTCTGTGCAGCGTCGGAAATGTCCGTATCAAGTAAAGAGAGACAACCCAAGAGCAGAAAACACACAGAGACTGGGCGGAGATGAAAAGGCAAGTGAACCTTCAAATGCATCGTCCCCTTCTGGTTCTTTTTTGCCCACCCAGTTTTTTCTATACTGCGACGACGCCAGCAATGACGCAGCTGTTGTGTGGACATGTTTTCATGTAGAAGCCATTCTCCCACCCTTGCAGACATGTTTGTTTGGTCGTGACACTTGTCATGACAGTGAGCGGACTGACATGGCAACTTGTAACACAGAAACACAAGCAGCGACAGTCCTCCATGGCGAACAGCAAGACTCAAAACAAACCTTTTCAGTGCGGAAGTACGCGAGGCGGAGAGGGGCTTGCAGGAAAAGGCGGGTATGTTCGGCGCAGATTCCTTGGGTACGTGTCATCAAGATTGTGTGCCAGGTGTATCACTGCAAACCAGTCAGCCCGAGACATTGGCTTGGAAATCCTGGCTTGTTTTGAAGAGAGGACAGAAAGACTGGGCAGGCTTGTTCGTGCCTTCAGGGAGGAGCAGCAGAACGATTCTGACTCGGGAGGTGCTGTTGAAAAAGGGAATCCGTGTCCGGGCATATCGTGACTGTTAAAGATTGTGGCGGAAAACACCGTGTTCGTAAGGTAACGCCGGTGTTATGATTCTGACATTGTGTTGGACATCTTCCATGATTTGGTTTCCTAAACCATGATGATCTGTTGTGTGATAGTCGGCTGGATGTTTTCTTACTCTATTCATTTCGCAATATTTATTGCACAGTCCCACTCCCTCCAACCTCCCGTTGTATACGGCCTAAACGGGCTTAATCGCAATGAACCATTCGCATTCTCTCTCTCTCTCTCTCTCTCTCTCTCTCTCTCTCTTCTCTCTCTCTCTCTCCCTCTCTCTCTCTCTCTCTCTCTCTCTCTCTCTCTCCCTCCCCTCTCTCTCTCTCTCTCTCTCTCTCTCTCTCTCTCTCTCTCTCTCTCTCTCTCTCTTGAAAAATAAATGTTATAATTATTGATGCTAGGACTTTATTGCTGCTTACAGATAATTGATTGTTCGTTCTCGTTTTGCCTTATAACCACATCATATAAATGTAAAAGAAAGAACAATGTTGATATTATTGATGCATTGTAATTGTCTTAGTTTATTATTCTTAGCAGTTTGTTGTATGTTAATCTTTTACAAAAGGAATGTAATTCTCTCTCTCTCTCTCTCTCTCTCTCTCTCTCTCTCTCTCTCTCTCTCTCTCTCTCTCTCTCTCTCTCTCTCTCTCCCCCCTTCGATAGGAGGATCGCTTATTCCATATATCTGTGTGTGCTAACTCTTTTCTTCTTTGTAATCAATTTCGTTATTCTTGTTTGTTGTTTAAATCATTTCTTTTTCCTTTTAAAGTCATCTACACCTGAACTGTTAATGCATAAACTTTTTAATGTTGTGAATATATGTGTGTTTGTTAAAAGTTTTGTAAGTCTTCGTCGCTAGTCATACTTAGTCCCTTAACGGGGCAAGGGCGGATGAAAAAAAGCATGTGTTTGCTTATCTGTTACCCTTGGAAATAAAGATTATCATCATCATCATCTCTCTCTCTTTCTCTCTCCCCGCTATCTAGAATCAATAAAAGATCAAGGCAAACAAACATGGGACACAGATAGGAACGAGTGTGTTTGAGATAGTGAGTGTGCGAGAGAGACAGAGAGAAACAGAGAGAGAGAGAGGAGAGAGAGAGAGAGAGTAGAGGAGGAGAGAGAGAGAGAGAGAGAGAGAGAGAGAGAGACAGAAAACAGACAGACAGACAGACAGACAGACAGACAGAGACAGAGCTGGACAGACACAGAGTCTGAGAGAAGAGGGGTAGTTAGACTGACAAGTTCCACGTTGCCAGACAATTATGATCTTATTGCTGTGAAGAGGGCAGACGGCAAAACGGGTTGTCAGGCAGCAATTTTCTATGACATTTCTCTCAGGGTTTCTTTCCCCGTTTTTCTTGCCCTCTTTCTTTCCTTGTTCCTTTCCTTCATCGTGCTTTCTTTTTCATTTCGGCGGTTGTTCTTACTGTCTTTTGTCTATCTTTGTTTTGTCCATTCATTCACTTTTTTTGCGGGGGGGGGGGGGGGGGGGGGGGGGGGGTTTTTTTCTTTCCATTGTTAACGTCTGTTTCTCTTTACTTTTATGCTTCTGTGTTTCAGCCTTTTGGCTATTTCTCCTTCTCTGTCTGTCTGTCTGTCTATCTCTCTGTCTCTCAGTCTGTCTGTCCCTCTCTCTCCTTCTCTCTCTCTCCATCCCTTCCTCTCCCTCTCGTTTCTCTTCTCCCCCCCCCCCCCTTCCCCCGTCTGTGTGTGTGTGTGTGTGTGTGTGTGTGTGTGTGTGTGTGTGTGTGTGTGTGTGAGACGAAGACAGACACCCAGGCAGACAGCCATGCCAGCAGTTGTGCTCTCCTGTCGCTCCATTAGCGGGGAACTACTCTTAAAGCCCTCGCTCAGGAAACGGATGACAAGGGGAGGTTATCAGGGGGGTCCAATTTGTTGGGGAGGGAGGGGCGGGGGGGGGGGGGGGGGGGGGTGATTCCGGCATAGTTCTACGTTTTATTCGCTTTTCACGTCACTTTGGATTATGTTCTGAAAACAAGACTTGTATTTTTTTTTTAATGAAAAATGTAGTCTCTTGTTTCTCTTTTGTATGTTTGTTCGTTTGGTATGCTTCTTTCTGTCTGTGATTGGCCTAATTGTTTGGTATGCTTCTTTCTGTCTGTGATTGGCCTAATTGTTTTGTATGCTTCTTTCTGTCTGTGATTGGCCTAATTGTTTTGTATGCTTCTTTCTGTCTGTGATTGGCCTAATTGTTTTGTATGCTTCTTTCTGTCTGTGATTGGCCTAATTGTTTTGTATGCTTCTTTCTGTCTGTGATTGGCCTAATTGTTTTGTATGCTTCTTTCTGTCTGTGATTGGCCTAATTGTTTGGTATGCTTCTTTCTGTCTGTGATTGGCCTAATTGTTTGGTATGCTTCTTTCTGTCTGTGATTGGCCTAATTGTTTTGTATGCTTCTTTCTGTCTGTGATTGGCCTAATTGTTTTGTATGCTTCTTTCTGTCTGCGATTGGCCTAATTGTTTTTCAGATGTCTTTTTTTTTGTAAATGAAATTGCTTTGTTTTTATTGCTTTCTTTCGTGTATTTCTGTGCTCCAGATTTTGGGGTACCTTCTCGTTATTACTTCCGTTGTATTTCTTTTATTCTTTGTTTCCACCGTTCCTTTAGTTTGTTCTTTGTTTTTATGCTGTCTTTGTATTTTCCCTTCTTTCTGTTCTTCTGGGTGTTTTTTTTTTTTTAATTCTTTGTCCGTCTTTCTGTCTTTGAGACAAATCTGGCCTAGTTTCATTTCTATTGTCATTCTTTCTCGTCCTGTTAGTTTCGTTATCTATTCATTTATTTATTTACTTATTTATTCATTTATTCATCTATTCATTTAGTTTTTCTGGATCCCCCCTCTTCACCAATATCGGACGGGTCTCCACAATCATTAGGCTGAGTATTGTGAGACCATATAGTCGCGACACTTCAGAGGGGACTTGGCTACTTAAAAAAAAAAAAAGAAGAAGAACACCTAATCCTCCTACGGTGAGGCTGACCAGCAGGAAAGAACACTGAAGACGTCCCGTCCTACCATCACTCACAGCGTCTCTCCGGAGGGTACCTAGGTCATCTAAGAACTTGGATGAGACAACTCCACAGACGTTACAAAACAGCTTTCATACACCCAGCCCACACCCCTCACATTCACAACAACAGTGGGCGACGGGAGATTAGCGAAGCTGAGACTCCCTAGACACAAATGTGTCCAGGGTCGCAGCATCGACAGCAGTCTGGGGGCGGGGGGCATTCCAGTCCTTGATTGTTTTTGAGAGGAAGGATTCACCCCAGTAGTTTGTTCTTGGGGACAGGCGCTTGAACTGCTTACTATTTCCTGTCCGGCGGGATCTTGTGTTTGGAACAAGTTGGGGCGTGAGGTCTTCGCAGCAGATGTTGTTGTTGATCATCTTATAAAAGGCTACCAGACGCGAAGTTTTTCTGCGTTGTTCCAGTGTGTCCCATAGTTGGCTATCCACTATTCATTCGTTTATTTAGTTTGTTAGTAAGTGTTATCTTTCTACATAAACAGACTACTTACAGACCATTCTTTTTAGTCGCATCCATATCTTTTAAATGGCGAAGAAGCCCTGTGATGCATTCTATGTGACATACCACTCACAATGACAATGTTCTTACAGGGCGTTGGGATTTACATATGTGACATACCACTCACAGTGACAATGTTCTTACGGGGCGTTGGTCATTTACATATGTGACATACCACTCACAGTGACAATGTTCTTACAGGGCGCTGGGATTTACATATGTGACATACCACTGACAATGACAATGTTCTTACAGCGCATTGGGATTTACATATGTGACATCCCACTGACAATGACAATGTTCTTACAGGGCGTTGGGATTTACATATGTGACATACCACTGATAATGACAACGTTTTTACAGGGCGTTGGTCATTTACATAATGTGACATACCACTGACAATGACAATGTTCTTACAGGGCGCTGGGATTTACATATGTGACATACCACTGACAATGACAATGTTCTTACAGCGCGTTGGGATTTACATATGTGACATACCACTGACAATGACAATGTTCTTACAGCGCGTTGGGATTTACATATGTGACATACCACTGACAATGACAATGTGGCGTTGGGATTTACATATGTGACATACCATGACAATGACAATGTTCTTACAGGGCGTTGGGATTACATATGTGACATACCACTCACAATGACAATGTTCTTGCAGGGCGTTGGGACTCACATGCGATCAGACATCAGCACTTCACGTCAGACTTCATGACATCTCGTCAGAGATGTTCCACCACATATCCTTTGTTTTTACATTTCTGACCATAAGTTTCAAAGCGGAATGACTGAGGGCGGAAAATGAAGCACAATTTAGAAAAAAGGGGGGTTAGTTACCGCCAAGGACATAGCCAAAGAAAGTACAGGACAAAACACAATGCATTTCGACCTACTGGGTCTTCTTCAGGCGAAACAAATAACATGTAGGACAGTGAAAACGAAGAACGAGA
>CM031614.1:2858360-2860860 GCA_018398815.1 Conus ventricosus | reverse complement strand
GCCTTGACACTGCAGCTGTGAGGTGTGGGCATGCGCCATGACCGATATGGCCTTGACACTTCAGCTGTGAGGTGTGGGCATGCGCCATGACCGATATGGCCTTGACACTGCAGCTGTGAGGTGTGGGCATGCGCCATGACCGATATGGCCTTGACACTTCAGCTGTGAGGTGTGGGCATGCGCCATGACCGATATGGCCTTGACACTTCAGCTGTGAGGTGTGGGCATGCGCCATGACCAATATGGCCTTGATGCTGCAGCTGTGAGGTGTGGGCATGCGCCATGACCGATATGGTCTTGACACTGCAGCTGTGAGGTGTGGGCATGCGCCATGACCGATATGGCCTTGACACTTCAGCTGTGAGGTGTGGGCATGCGCCATGACCGATATGGCCTTGATGCTGCAGCTGTGAGGTGGGCATGCGCCATGACCGATATGGCCTTGACACTGCAGCTGAAGTTGCGTAAGCTTGAATTACATCTCTAAGATAAACAACACTATTATTTTTCGTGTGTCTGGACATGTTTGCCAGCTTCCGGTTAATGTCACAACGAAAATAAGAATGATTTGCTTTTCGTTTAAAGCTCTTTTGCAGAGAAAAATGAATAGAAACCGTCGATTATTGTTTATCTAAGTCAATACTACGTTTGTATGTGGGCGATTAGTACCATTCACATTACACACACACACACACACACACACACACACACACACACACACACACACACACACACAGTGCGTACAAAGACATTGAATGATCGGTTTGCGGCTTTGTCACGACAATCCCCAAGGCGATCCTCTGTGGTTTAAAGAAAATATTGAAAACGCGATTTAGTGACCAGTTCAAGTGCATTTAGTATTCCGATACTGACTGCGATCATGGAAACGTAACCTAAAGAATGTTACAGATTTGGGACAAGGAAAGTGTTTGAATGCACTTCTAAATTTTTGTCCCATTCATTTCCCACAGTTCAGAACCACAAACAACATTCTTGCCCTCATTTTCATTCCAACGCCCATCTTGCGCCCACTTCGTGAAGATCAGTGATTGCTTGGTCTTCGTTTTCATTGCCCTGAAGGTTGTTTCCCTTGCCTGAAGGTTGTTTCCCTTGCCTGAATGTTGTTTCCCTTGCCCTGAATGTTGTTTCCCTTGCCTGAATGTTGTTTCCCTTGCCCTGAATGTTGTTTCCCTTGCCCTGAATGTTGTTTCCCTTGCCCTGAATGTTGTTTCCCTTGCCCTGAATGTTGTTTCCCTTGCCTGAATGTTGTTTCCCTTGCCCTGAATGTTGTTTCCCTTGCCCTGAATGTTGTTTCCCTTGCCCTGAATGTGTTTCCCTTGCCTGAAGAGAAGATTTGCTTGGCCATGTTCACCGGCTGACTCGCATGAAATTTGTTTTGAAATGTTACACATCTGCCATCGGTGTACTCCTCACTCGTTCAGTCGCATTGTCGTGAGTTCGCTCACGGCGGTGCGCACTGATTCCAGTTCTTAACCCAGCAGTTGCGCTGAAGAAGTCGGCCGGATTGCCGACGAAAGCTACGCACATAGTGAGTAGCCTTCTTTAACTGAGTGACCTGTTTAGTCTGGTAGCCGTTATGTTTAACATCTTGCCTGTGTATAAAAGCCTGTGTCAATGGCGCTGTGGACATACCCCCTGACACATTCCTCAAGAAAGGACCTGCCAAATCAGATCAAACCACAAATACGAATTTGCTCATCTGGGCACTTCCTCTGACCCATACAAGTACAGCTTCTTCCCATCAACCATCCCAGCCTGGAACTCCCTGCCTGCAACAGCAGCAGAGGCTCCCTCCTTGGTCAAGAGGGAGCTGAACAAAATCCCAGCCTAGATCCCTATCCCAACTAGCCGAACAGTAAATGATGGGCAGGGTTGTGCGCTGGTCCAGGTCATGACCTGGGGGTCGCCACGATTACCGGGTAAGCCTCCCCAGATACTAATTAGGCTAGTTGAGCCCCCCGGCCCCCCCCCCCCCCCCCCCTTTTTTTTTTTTTTTTTTTTGCCTGCCGCAACACGCTGCCCCGGAGCTGAACTCAGGGGTACTAAGGCGACTTTGCATCTCTTTAGCTATCTTTCTGTTGTCCCTATTAGATCTTTGTTTATTTTATCTTACGCCTCTGTGCACACAGGTCAATAATAGTCAACAATGACGGCTGACCTACAAATTTGAAGATTTGAAGATTGAAGCAAAAATAAACTTACTGAGCCGTCAAACAAAGGAGCAAGCAAATGACAATGTTGTAGTCGGTTTGTTCCTTCGTTTCACGGATCAGTGATTCTATTTTTTGCTTTCATGTTTCCGTTTCCACCCGCAGACCCTACTCTGAAATCTACCCGTAAATGATCTCATCTACCCGTAAATGATCTCATCTACCGTAAATGATCCAGATTGGATTTACGAGCGAAGCGGTGTCGAACAATTCAACCGCAAAATCTAATTCGTTATTTCCAGTGCTTGTAAGAATGATGCAATCTACCT
>CM031614.1:2851455-2857360 GCA_018398815.1 Conus ventricosus | reverse complement strand
AGTTAATTTTGGGAGTAAACCACGTAAGCAATACCGTAAGGGTTTGGGACATCCCTTGGTGTAACTTGAGTCTAGTCTAGATCAAGTTTATAGTATGACTATGAACCACATGGGCAGATTTTTAACAGTTTAATATATATATGTAAGGAAAGAGCAATGCGCATACCTGTTTCTTCTTAGAAATCATTAAGCCTACTGGCTTATTTACAGTCCCGTTAGCTAAACAACTAGGCAGCGGGGAAAACCAGACCACGCATAACCGTGCCCTCACATGGCCAGTGATGTTTATGTTGATAATGACAGTGCCCGACACACGTGTTTCATCACCAAAATCTCTCTCTGTCTCTCTCTCTGTCCTCTCTCTTCTCTGTCTCTCCTCTCTCTCTCTCTCTCTCTCTCTCTCTCTCTGCGTGCAGTTGCATGGCTTGTGTGTGTACAACCTTGAGTTAATCTGACAAAAAATTTGGGGTTTCAGTCAGTGGTGTGTGTGTGTGCGTGTGTGTGTGAAAGAGGGGAGAGAGAGAGAGAGAGAGAGAGAGAGAGAGAGAGAGAGAGAGAGAGAGAGAGAGAGAGAAAACCATTACTAACCCCCCTCCACCCCCAGCATACTCGTGTGTAAACCTACATGTATCAATGACCGTTTCATGTCTAGCCTATCTCGTCGCAATGTCTATTTTGAGGTTGATGTGTGTATTTGAAATTGGTGCTTCTTCTTTGCTCGTATTTAAAGAAGACATTTTTTGAAAATTTTTGCAGACTGTTTGGAAAATGCAACCAGTTTTGTTTAATCCATCTTGTATTGATGGCAGAACTTTTTTCTATGTTTTGTGGATGAACGGACTGCATTACCCCTCCCACCCCCCACCTCCACCCCTTTCATTATGCCATTGTTGGACGTTGTTATAAACTGACACAACACAATTAAAGTTTGATTTGGAGACAAATAAATGGTCTTTTTTTTAAATTTAGAACAAGCCACAAACTCTCTCTCTCCCCTCTCCCCACCCCACCTTCACCCCACTTACCACAGTCATGCACACACACACACACACACACACACACACACACACACACACACAACACAACACACACACTATAAAATACATAAAAATACATGCGTATGCATGCACACATGCAGTGCACACACGCACCTACATGCACACGCACACAAACACAAGGAGGGCCAAAAAATGTGTAGAGGCATTTGAATCTGTCGTCACAAACTGCTGAAGCAGTTCAAGGTAAAGTTATGACAACAAATGCGGCCCGACGGGCGTCGTTGTTTTCATCACGGCAACGTTTTCACATAGCAACCGCGAGCCTGCAGCCAGCCGCGCCGACTAAGGAGATAATCGACTGAACGGACTTGTAGGCTGTAAGAGGCAGTGTCGTATCTCGGTAATGTAGTAATGCTCTGGTACAGCGGACAATGTAACAACCGTGTAAAATGCAAGTTGAGAGGGAGAGACAGACAGACAGACAGACACACAGAGAGAGAGGGGGGGGGGGCACAAAAAAGACAGTTGTTAAACACTGTGCATTCTATACTGCTAATTCCTGTTACAGTCCACTTAGTCTGGGAGAGAGAGAGAGAGAGAGAGAGAGAGAGAGAGAGAGAAAAGAGAGAAGAGAGACGCACACACAGACAGACAAGCTACAGTGACAGAAAGACGGAGATATGAACAACGACTGAGTTTAAACAAAACCTAGATTCTACTACAGCTTCTTTCCATTTCAATCTTACTAAATGTCCAATAGAAACCACATAAATGTCTCCAAAAGACTGGAGTCAAAAATTAAAAAAAAAAAAAAAAATCTTTTCTAGTCATGTTTGGTCATTATTGGGGTGGGGGGTGGGGGTGGGGGAGGACGCTTCTCCGTGTTGATAGCGGTATCAGTTTGGATCCATGGGAAGCGAGTACGTTTGACTGTACGAAGCCAGTTGGGAACAGTTATTTCCCTTGCATTCTCTCGCCCGCGCGCGCTCCTCTCTGTCTCTGCCTCCCTGTGTGTGTGTGGTGTGTGTGTGTTGTGTGTGTGTGTGTGTGTGTGTGTGGGGCGTGCGTACGTGCGTGCGTACGTACTGCGGTGCGTACTTGCGTGAGTGCGTGCGTTCGTGTGTGGGGGTGGTATGTGTGTGCGTGCGTACGTGCGTGAGTGCGTGCGTTCGTGTGTGGGTGGGTATGTGTGTTACGCGCGCGCGTGTGTTTCTATGGTTTGTGTGCGTGTGTGTGTGCATGTGTGCGCGCGCGCGCGTGCGCGTGTGCGTCTGTGAAGTGTGTGTGTGTGCGGTGGTGTGTGCGTGCGTGTGTGTGTGTGTGTGTGTGTGTGTGTGTGTGTGTGTGGGGTGTGTTTTGTGTGTGTGTGCGGAGTGTGTGTGCGCACTACGTGTGTGTGTGCGTGTGCGCGCATGAGTGCGTGTGCGCGCGCGCGCATGAGTGCGTGTGCGCGCGCGCACGCGCGTGTGTGTGTGTGTGTGTGTGTGTGTGTGTGTGTGTGGGTGTGTTAATTAATGAGCTTGCACAGATCCTCGTCTGCTTGCATGCGCACAGGTACATATGCAGGGCCACACATGTGCATGCATGTACGTTATATATGCAGCTCTCGCTTGCTGCGTTCAAAAAATTTTTATGTTTTTGCTAACGTTTTTTTACCCCATTCCTCGCTTTTGATTTCATGCAATGCAAGACAATTGATTTTCATTTGTGTTATCAGGGCTGAAAATCGTAAAATCTCTAGTGCTACAATACTACATGCTGTAGAAGAGTTCTTTCATAATAACGAGAATGGTAAAAAGAGAATGATACTAATAACAAAGTAACAACATTAAGATAATTGTGATATTTGATAATAATAATGAAATAATAATAATAATAAAATAAAATTTAATAATAATAAAATAATAATAATAATAACAACAACAACAACAATGATGAGTTTAATGAAGATAAATGATGATAACAACAAGATGATAACAACCATATCAATAACAACAACAACAATATCAACAACAATAACAAGAACAACGAAAAAAATCATAACAAAAAACAATAATAGTAATGATAATAAAAGCAATAATAACGATAACAATAATAAATGATAATAATAATAACAGTAATATCATAATAATGATTATCAGTCAGCTTTCTCGGGAGAGCTCACACCTCCACCAACGTGCAACAATCTTTAAAGAACCCCAACTCCAACTCCGTCCAGTAACGTCCACACTTTCCCTGAAACAGGCCCCCCCCCCCCCCCCCCCCCCCCCCCCCCCCCCCGCCCAATTCACTTCAAAATGGAACGATTTCGTCCCTTGACCCCCCATTTTGTGATCCTTTTTTTTTTTTAAAATTTTTTAAACCAAATTTCATTAGAAATCGGTTCAGAAAATTTTCGCGTAAAAGCTGCAGACAGACTCACAAACCAACCAACCTACGGAGTGTGGAGGAAAAATATAACCTCCCAGGCAGAGATCGTCCTATACACATCCTCAGTCACTCGCATGCTTTGCGAACCTCTGCCCTGCACAGTGACGGCTTATCGATTTCAAGGGGATCATCATCCGAGCTTCTTCACATTCTACTCCCCCCCCCCCCCCACCCCACCCGCCCGCCCCCAGCGTCAGCTCCGCAGTGTCTCCGACACACTAAGGGTCTTGGACAGTACCTCTTTCAGAACGAAGACCTAGCCTGAGAGATCCCGTTACCAGCCGCGCTACAAGAGTGTGGAACTGATCTGCCTTTCATCTCACACACGTTTGGTTCTGTTCTTTCGTTCCGATCCCCCACAAACCAGTTGTACTTCTAGAAGAATACGATACTTCGCAGTCAGTAGTTTGTGGTAGAAGTTTGTGGTCATAGCAGTAGTAGCAGCAGCAGCAGCCGCAGCAGTAGTAGTAGTAGTAGTAGCAGATGTGGTAGTGGTTGAAGCAGTTGTCGAAATAGTAGTAGTAGTAGTAATAGCAGTAGAAATAGTATGGTGGTGGTAGCGGTGGTGGTGGTAGTAGTTACCCTAGTATGTGGTAGTGGTTGCTAGTAGTAGTAGTAATAGTTGTTGAAGTAGTAAGTAGTACCGCGAATAGTGTAGTGGTAGTGTAATAGTAGTAGTGGTATGTAGTGGTAGTGGTAGTCAGCAGCAGCATTCAGTCAGTAGTAGTTGCTTTGTTGAAGTAGTAGTAGTAGCAATAGTCTGTAGTGGTAGTGCTAATCAGTACCCTCCCCCACCCCCACAGCCAGCACCACCATAGAGTCATAGTCTCTACCCCTCGTTGGGCGGCGCCCCACACGTTCCTTCGTTCTTCGCCCCCCACCCACCCTTAAATCAGTTGTGTGGACTCCCCCCCCCCCCCCCCCCCCCCCCCCCCAAAGCATATGTGACTGGTTTCGCTCTCGATTAGACATCAGAAATGGAGCGTGGAGACAAGGCCTGTTTCCCGCGACAAGTTTTCCAACAGAAAAACACACAACAGTTTCTAGAAAAAGGGGAACAACAACAAACACAAATGGCGTTTTAGTGTGAAGCATGTCACACGATCACGTCTAGCTCGATCTGTTGCGTGTCCGCACGACTAGCGTACATCTTTTTCTATTCAACTTGAATTTGGACTCTCTCTCTCTCTCTCTCTCTCTCTCTCTCCTCTCTCTCTCTCTCTCTCTCTCTCTTTCATTTCGGCTCTCCTATTCACTGCTACATCCAGGCCTGTTCTCTGACCGCCTCTGCACCAGCATTCCACAAGGAGCATGCAGTATTGAGTCACCGTGAACCAACCCACCGGAGGGGACGCCGCACTGCTGCACGCAAGTCATTCAATGGTGTTCATGCACATGCGTACATACACACCCACACGCGTGCGCACTTACACGCGCACAATAATATAACTGCGCACGCGCATACACATATGCACATGCGTATGCGCCCACATACAAAGACACACACACACACACACACACACACACACACACATACCACACACATACACGTACGCATACATAATTATGCAGATACCTGCGTATGCTCACACAAGCCCACAAATCAAATACGCATACATGCACATGCACTTCTGCCACACACACAACACACACACACACACACACACACACACACATGCGCGCGCACACACATACACATAGGCGCGCACACTTGCATGCGCGCACACACACACACACGGACAAACACACACACATACACTCGTGTATACGCATACACGCACATGATGCACACACAGATGTGCTGGTATACACACATAGGGCCGTGCCCTCACATCCATACACTCTCACAGGTGTACATTCACTGCACACACAGACAATGATGAAAATAGCACAACCAATGTAGGTAGGTACTCAAGGTCTGACCAGCGCGTTGGGCTAATGCGTAAGTCAGACATCTGCTGAGTCGTAGTCACGAGACCTTCTTAAGTTCTCTCATCTTACTTCTCTCACCATTCACCACTTTGGCTTCACAAGGGGAGTATTGTGCATGTTATGTCTGTATTTTTTTGTCGCTGAGGAAGGCATTTTGCCGAAAATTTCTTGTCCTGTTTTGTGTCGTGCATTAAATCGTCGTTACTTCACACTTTGTTTTGTGTGCTCTTCTGCGTTTTTGTCGTCTCTCATCTTAGTCACTAATTCATTTATCCATCAGCTTCAAATCATGCGTAGTGTGGTCTCAAAACTTAGCGGATGTGTGGAACTGACTGGGCTGTGGCTGTGGACGGGAGGTCGGAATGAGCGGCGGGGAGGGGGGGGGGGGGGGGGGACTGACCGGGCTGTGGCTGTGGACGGGAGGTTGGAATGAGCGGGGCGGGAGGGGGGGGGGGGGGGGGACTGACCGGGCTGTGGCTGTGGACGGGAGGTCGGAATGAGCGGCGGGAGGGGGGGGGGGGGACTGACCGGGCTGTGGCTGTGGA
>CM031614.1:2826455-2846455 GCA_018398815.1 Conus ventricosus | reverse complement strand
AGGGGGGCTACCGAGGGCGGGGCCTACCGCACGACGACGGAGCTTCCCCATCGTGAAGACGGGTCTTGTCGCCGAGCGGAGGGGGCCAATCGATCAGACGGGGCCTACCAGAACGGGAAACCCCGGACTATGGAGGAACAGGACCTACTGTTACGAGGACGGGGCCTTTCAATGTGAGAACAAGTCAACCCACGACTACGCACCAGGCCAGGTGGCAACACCGGCCAAAGAGGGGGGGTGTGGACAGTGTGTGGGCTGCAGTGTCGACACAGCAGGGTTTCCCGTGAGGGACGTACTTGTGACACAAACTGTGAGTATAGAAGCAAAGGTGTGCGGTACGATGTCAGTGGCAGCTGGAACTACGATTCCATCCACACCCTACAACCATTTGTCATCAAACGAATTTCCCCTCTTACCAAAGGGGACGGAACAGTGTTTTAATCCCTGTGCCCGATAGTAGGCACCAAAAGCATGTAACATTGTAAGTGAGAGAAATATCAGTTAGAACCCACGGCCCAACCTCCACTGTTTCAAATACTGTGCAAAACAGCAGCACATGTGTGACTGACTCGGATGTTGTAGGCAGTGTGACATTGGGTGATGATTGTGGGTGCGAGAACATAATGATAACCGAGTGTGCATGACTCCATGTAATGAACAAATATGACAGAACAAACAACTGCACAGCAGTTGACGAACAGAACCCCTGACGGAAATGACACGGAAATAACTGACATACAAAAACGTTAGGGGGTGTGTTGAGAAAATTTTTTGAGACATCTGACAAACCCAGTGTTCAGAGTTAGTTAATGAGCATGAATCTGACATAGCTGCCCCCACTGACGTGGTTGACGCACAGAACGAACAACAGCCGACATAGCTGACGAGAAAGATAGAGAACGTCAATCTCCAGCAAGACAAAAATATGGACTGACAAAGACTCGACAAAGATTCTGAAATAAACCCCCAGCCCCCTAACTCAGAAAGAACAGTGAAGTACAAACGTCTAACACAAACAGACCTGGCAAAGCAACAAAAACAGTGCAATGACCAGAGAGGCAAAAAGACGACAAGAAGACAAACACAAATGGTAGGCGCAAATCCGCACGCAACACATCTCAACGAGGACCTGACAAAAAACCAAGAAGGGGCCTCGTGTTCCAGTGTGGAAAGTAAACGCCAAGCCACAATTTTTATGAGTGACCAAAAAGACTCTTTACCTGTCAACCCTAAAACGCTAGGGATTCGGCCAGGCCATATCGCGAAAACGTTAAATTGTGCTTACAACATAAAGGACGGTCACATGTTTTTGATAACGATCTTCGTCTATTTAAGTAGCTTTGATTTTTGTTTGCTTGTAGAAATTTTTGCTACTCATTTTCCAGCCATTTTTTTCCCTAGTTTTAAATTTTCATAACCCTGGTTTTAAGCTATCAGACGGTATAACAGCCAGATTGTCGGGTGGTTTGACTCCCCTTGTCAAAAAGGATTAGCAGCCTATGTGGAACAAGTGTTTGTTGAATATGACAATTAGTAGTTATGAAAATGGCTTAAAGAATTGTTTAACACAGATTCCCTATAATTTGATCGGAACGTTATTCCCCCCATAAATTCTCAGGATTATCAGGACATGAAATATCCAATGGTGTGGGCCCTCTAGAACAGTGTATCCTTGATCTGATGGAAACGTTTGGGAAATGTACCACTTTTCTTCTGGGCGATTTCAACGCACGAACTGGGGGACAGAACATTTGTGAGAGGGATGATGAAGGGGACGACGCTGCGCTTTGGAAAGGGGGTGATGATCAGGAGTCTTTTCGCACGTCTAAGACCTGTTTTTTAAACGAATTTGGTATATATTTGTTGAATGTCTGTGATTGTTTTTAGTTATCCTTTTGATGGGCCCTTAAAGGGGATATTGATCTTGGTAACTCACTACATTCTCCGACTGGATGTGCATTGTTGACTATGCCATAATGTCAAACGTTTAATTAGTCATTGTGTATCTTTGCATGTCAGACCCAAAAATAGAGTCAAAACATATGCCTGTAGAAGTCATATTGAAGTCACAATTTAGCAGTTCCACTAATGATTACTTTACCAGGAAAAATCGTACGCATTTGAAAAATTAATTTGGGATGGAAGTAAAATTGAAGAGTTTAGAGAAAATATTGAAACGACGATTTCAAGTTCCACTTGGAAAATGCTACTCTTGCTGTTCACGATGACGTTAACAAAGCGTTGACATTTTTAATGAGGCTTACTTTCTACTAGTCAATGTATGAAGAAAACTATTGTAGTTTGGGAAAGAAAAATCAAATGTTGGTTGACAAAGAATGTCGGCAGCACAGAAAGGAGCTCAGACACGCTGGGGACAGGGTTATATTGTGTTCGCACAAATAAGGAGATTCGAAGACATAGACAATATTGAAAATGTTGACAAAGAAGAGAGGTCAAGGGCAAATTACAACCAAAAACGTAGAGATTACAAAGGTTATTAGAATATAAACGAAAACAACATCGGCAAAAAGTTTAGAATCTCTCAATGAAATATTAACAACTTTCTGGCTTTTGGAATAAAATTAAGTCCTGTTTTGTATAAGAAACCTGCTAAATGGGTTTTCTGGAGAAGACTGGTTTCAACCATTTTGTGACGTATTTCCGTCTGATGTAAATAAAGACAATGTAGGAAACGCTAACAATGAAAACGAGTCCCAGCAGAGTGAATGCTTTAATCACTTCACACAGAGACTCTTGAGTGCGAAATCACTGAATCTGAGGTGTACGCAGCTGTCCGCTCCTTGAAGAATGGAAAGCAGCAGGGCCTGACGGAAATTTTTGGGGAAATATTTAAAATTCGATCTGACTATTGCTCCCTTTCTAGTTATGTTATTCAATGTCTTATTTTGCTTCGGGGAAGTATCCTTTACAGTGGACAGAAGAATAATACAACCACTCTTTAAAAAGGTGACACTAGTTTACCTGACAACTATAGGGGAATTTCCCTATTTAACACTGCAGCAAAATTTACAGCCATATACTAAACGCTAGGTTAACAAAGGGATTTAGGAAAATAAAAGTTATCAATGATTTTCAAGCTGGCTTTAGGAAAAATTATAGTACAATTGACCATATATTACACTAATTTTTCATTCAAAAACAATTATTATTGCATAAGAAACTGTATGTTGCCATTTATTGACTTTAAAAAAGCTTTGACTCGGTTATACGTAATAATTATGGTCTGTTTGAAGAAAAAAGGAATTGATGGGAAAATGTATCGAGGGTTTAATTGCATGGGATAAAGTAGTCAAGCAAGAGTGAGAAATTGGTAACAGATTAGGTGAAGCATTAGCTGTCCCCAAATTGGTTAAAGCAAGGGGAATTTGCAGTCCAGTTTGTTCTCCATATTCATTAAAGAGTTAGCAGAAGAAATAATTAGAAAAGGAAACACGGGCTTCAGCTTTACCAGATTTCTTAGAACTTGTTATTTTGATGTTTGCAGATGACATAATTTTATTCTCCGACTCTGTTGTGGGGCTTCAAAATCAGTTAAATACTTTACACGATACGGCAAAAAAGCTTGGTTTAAACTGTCAATCTCGTAAATCAAATGTAGTGTATTTTGAAAAGGTGGCTATCTATCAGATAAAGAGCAATGGTTGTATGGGCATTCCAAGATGACTGTGTTGAATATGTACAGATACCTAGGATTATTCTTTCTACAAGGATGTCCTTTACGCACAGTTTTAACGATATGGCTAGCAAGGCTAAACGCAAAGTGATACAAATTTTCAGGCTTATGGTCTCTAGGCGAAAAGTCCCCAGTTATATTTTTCAAGCTGGGTTTTTTGCCCAGATCCAACCCTACTTAGTTATGGTGCTGGGTGTGGGGTTTTAACGAGCAATGTTTATATTTTGGAAAAGAATTCATCTCTTTGCATTGAAAAGTCCTAAAAGTTAGCGTAAGAACACCAAACTTGATGGTTTATGGGGAGCTGGGACGTTACCCATTGCAAGTCATTTCCAGATCAGGACTATTAATACTGGTTAAAATTCTGCAAATGCCCAGTCATCGTTTACCATACAAAGCTTATCAAATGTTGCTACATTATCATAATAATAATAAAAACCATGGGCTTCTACAATATGTTTTTCCTTTTAGGCATGGGTTTGGGGAGGTATGGGAAATCAAGGGAGTGGGAAACATAAAATATTTATCTGTTCACTAAAAACTACCATTATCAACGAATTTAAACAGAAGTGGTCCACAGACACATTGGCCCAAAATGACGTTTTCAATTCTTTAGAACGTTTAAGAGTGAACTAGCACTATCTTCTTATCTGATTAATGTAAATCACTTGAAGGCCAGAATAAGTTTGATTAGATTAAGACTTGGAGTATCTCCACTAAAAGTACACAAGTTTCGTTTTCGAAGAAATTTGAATGAAGATGACCTGTCTGTCCTTCTTGTATCGACCTAACTGAAAATGAAGTGCACTTTGTTTTACAATGCCCCTTATATAACGACTTAAGGCAACAGTATATTCCTTCTAAATATTTTAGTCAGCCATCTTTGTTCAAACTTACGATGCTCCTTTCATCTGAAAATAATTCACTAAATACAAGGCTGTCTATGTACCTTGAAAAAGCATTCAAAATACGCAGATTATATATTGACTTACTGTAACTTTTTTTGATGGCTGGATTATAGGGCTATAATGCTTCTTATCAGTAGAGTTATCAGCAAATATCACAGTTATCGCAGTAGTACTTGCATATAAGGCACTGGTGGTTGTAATAATAGTAATGCTATTGGTGGTAGCAGTAGTAGTAAGAGTGGTGGTAGTAGTGGTAGTTACTAGCAGTAGTTGTATTGTTGTGATGATGATGATGATGACGATGATGATGATGATGTTGATAATGACAATGATGAGGATGATTACTAGTCGTCTTTTCTTCTTCTTCTTCTTCTCCTTCTTCTTCTTCTTCTTCTTCTTCTTCTTCTTCTTCATTACTACAATTATCATGTTCTGGTTGCTTTGTTACTGCTGCATATCCTCACTCAGTATTATAGCGAATTAGAAATCTTAAATTGATTGTATTTGTTAAACATTTTGCATATACTTATCTGTAACCTGATTACCGCAGGGTCATGTTGACACTCCATGATATGGGCCAAAGGCCTGATCATTAAACATTTCAGTGTTCAGTGTTCAGTGTTCTCTCTCTCTCTCTCTCTCTCTCTCTCTCTCTCTCCCTCTGTCTCTGTCTCTCTCTCTGTCTCCCTCTGTCTGTCTGTCTCCCTCTGTCTGTCTGTCTGTCTGTCTGTCTGTCTGTCTCTCTCTCTCTCTCTCTCTCTTCTCTCTCTCCTCTCTCCTCTCTCTCTCTCTCTCTCCCCACCAGTTGTTTCTCTTCTCCTCCCTGTCTTTTCAAGAACATGGTGTAAAAAAAAAAGAGAAAAAAAAAGCTGTTTTGCTTATCCATCCTGTCCTCAATAACTGTTTCGCTGAAATCGGTTCAATAAGATCTAGTGCAAAGGGAGGCGACTGCATCCTGTCCTCAATAACTGTTTCGCTGAAATCGGTTCAATAAGATCTAGTGCAAAGGGAGGCGACTGCATCCTGTCCTCAATAACTGTTTCGCTGAAATCGTTCAATAAGATCTAGTGCAAAGGGAGGCGACTGCATCCTGTCCTCAATAACTGTTTCGCTGAAATCGGTTCAATAAGATCTAGTGCAAAGTGAGGCGACTGCATCCTGTCCTCAATAACTGTTTCGCTGAAATCGGTTCAACAAGATCTAGTGCAAAGGGAGGCGACTGCATCCTGTCCTCAATAACTGTTTCGCTGAAATCGGTTCAACAAGATCTAGTGCAAAGGGAGGCGACTGCATCCTGTCCTCAATAACTGTTTCGCTGAAATCGGTTCAACAAGATCTAGTGCAAAGGGAGGCGACTGCATCCTGTCCTCAATAACTGTTTCGCTGAAATCGGTTCAACAAGATCTAGTGCAAAGGGAGGCGACTGCATCCTGTCCTCAATAACTGTTTCGCTGAAATCGGTTCAACAAGATCTAGTGCAAAGGGAGGCAACTGCATCCTGTCCTCAATAACTGTTTCGCTGAAATCGGTTCAACAAGATCTAGTGGCAAAGGGAGGCGACTGCAGGCGGAAAGGTGAACCATTATTGATAAGGCTCCGCCGAAAAACGTAGACAAATGAATCACAAAACGTGACGCGTTTCGACCTCTTAGGTCTTCTTCAGGCAAAATGCATAACACTCAGGCAACGACAATGAACGAGCAATCACTCCTCTATATCCAATTCGGCGCAGATGGGCGCCGAATCTTGACGCCGAGGTCGATGAAGACAAGTGATTGCTCGTTCATTTTCCTTGTCCTGAGTGTTATGTTTCTTGCCTGAAGAAGACCTAAGAGGTCGAAACGCGTCGTGTTTTTGTCTTGTGACAAAAAAGAGAAACCCCTAAACAACCAACCAACATGCGGAAGTGAAAAGATGGCCTCGGATGGGGTGGAAGTGAGGGGTAACAATCAAAAGCTGCATTCAATTTAGGACCGCTAATTATTTGGCCTATTTCAGTATTTTATTAGTATAACAGTAAAGAGCAAATGAACTGAGCATTTCAGCATGTTACAGTACAACAGTCAAGAGCAAATGAACTGAGCATTTCAGTATGTTACATTGTAACAGTCAAGAGCAAATGAACTGAGCATTTCAGTATGTTACAGTACAACAGTCAAGAGCAAATGAACTGAGCATTTCAGTATGTTACAGTACAACAGTCAAGAGCAAATGAACTGAGCATACAGTGTTGCCAAAACAATCCAAATCCGCACGTACTATACGCGCAACCCAACGCCAAAGAAGTAGAACGATCTTCTGTCACTCCTACTCACATCCCACAGTGTCATTATGTTAGTTTGTTCTTCCCGTCATACCGTACTGTCTTATTACTTTTAGGTAGGGAGAGAGAGTGAGAGAAAGGAGGGGGGGGCAGACAGGCAGGCAAGTAGACAGAAAGACAGAGACAGAGAGATAAAGACACAGAGATAGACAGACAGACAGAGAGAGAGAGAGAGAGAGAGAGAGAGAGAGAGAGAGAGAGAAGAGAGAGAGAGAGAGAGAAATCCAACCATTAGCCAGCCAGTCAAGCAGACAGAGAAAGTGAGAAGAGACAGCAGAGACGAAAAGAGAGAGAGAGAGAGAGAGAGAAGAGAGAGAGAGAGAGAGAAGAGAGAGAGAGAGAGAGAGAGAGAGAACACAAAAAAGACAGACAGACCGACACACAAGTAGAGAGACCAAAGGGCCAGATAGACACGCAGACCGACCGACAGACCGACAGACAGACAGACAGACAGACAGACAGACAGGCCATTACCCAGAAGTTCCTTGGCCTCCTGCTTGCAGTAGCGGTCCGTGTGGGTGGTGCCGATCTTTCCCAGCAGAGCCTTCAGGCGGGCCAGGTGCCCGTCCAGCTCCGCCTCTGTCAGGGGAGGCGTCAGCGGAGTTCTGCGAGACCTGCAGTGTGGACCCCGTGACTGGTTGAGTAGTGGACTTCTTTTTTGTTTTGGTTGGGTTAGTCATTTCTTTTTTCTTTCTTTTTTCTCCTTTCCATCCTTCTGTCCGTCCGTCCGTCCGTGCTAGTTTGCTTGCTTGGGTTACTTGCTTGTTTGCACTGATCTTGTCTTTTCCTTTCTTTCTTTCTCTCTCTCTCTCTCTCTCTCTCTCTCTCTCTCTCTCTCTCTCTCTCTCTCTCTCTCTCTCTATCTGTGTGTGTGTTTCTTTCTTTCTCTCCTTTCTTTCTTTCTTTCTTCTTTTCCTCTCTTTCTTTATTTCTTTTTTCTCTTTCTTCTTTTTTTTTCTCTCTTCTTTCCCTCCCTCCTCCCTCCCTTCCTTCCTTCCCAACCTTTTTTCTTTTTTGCTTTCTTTCTTTCTTTCTTTCTTTCTTTCTCTTTCTTTCTTTTCCTTTCTTCCTTCTTCCGTGCCTTCCCCGTCTCCCTTCCTTCTTTCCTCCCTCCATCCCCCTTTCTTTCTCTCTTTATTCCTTCCTTCATTTCTTCCTTTCGAAGATGAAAGCGTAGCACAGATCACATTATTTGTTATGTATATATGTATCCGTCATCACCATTAACAACATAGCAATTTCATACAAAACCACATTATCGTTATCGTGGTAAACGTTTGTTAGCACATCTATAAACCCAGACGGTCTGTATGAAACACTAAAATACTAAAGATCCTGAAGTTCACATGAGAATGTTCGCCGGTGATAGAACACACAGATTCGCATGGTGAATGAGAGTTGATAAATAAAGAAAAAAGAAAAAGAAAAGGTAATGTTGCTTATAGCCCAGCAGACCGCAAAGGGCCACATCAGGGCAAGAAAAACACAAAAAAAAAGGGAAAAAATAGGAAGATGGAGGACACCCACCACAGAAAGGAAAAGAAGAGAAGAAAGAAGGGAAAAAATAGGAAGATGGAGGACACCCACCACAGAAAGGAAAAGAAGAGAAGAAAGAAGGGAAAAAATAGGAAGATGGAGGACACCCACCACAGAAAGGAAAAGAAGAGAAGAAAGAAGGGAAAAAATAGGAAGATGGAGGACACCCACCACAGAAAGGAAAAGAAGAGAAGAAAGAAGGGAAAAAATAGGAAGATCGAGGACACCCACCACAGAAAGGAAAAGAAGAGAAGAAAGAAGGGAAAAAATAGGAAGATGGAGGACCCACCACAGAAAGGAAAAGAAGAGAAGAAAGAAGGGAAAAAATAGGAAGATGGAGGACCCACCACAGAAAGGAAAAGAAGAGAAGAAAGAAGGGAAAAAATAGGAAGATGGAGGACACCCACCACAGAAAGGAAAAGAAGAGAAGAAAAAAAAAAAACGGAAGAAATATGTAAAAAAATGGAGATTGGAAGACCAAAAAAAAAAAATCATAAAATAAACGAGTTAATGTCTGATCCAAAGCATGGGATAAAGAAATTTTCAAGATGTTCATACACCTGATCATACTAAAGCCAAGTCAAGTCAGCACTATTCGGGACAGGGACAGCAACTGTCTAACACAAAAAGAAGATTCCTTGATAAAAAAAAAAAAGGGAGACTGACAGTTGCTCTGACCTCCACTTGCTACAAACACAGTGAAGTAGATCCAAGTGTGTTAACAACACAGGATTCCTCAAATGTGGCTGGCTGCCCAGTAACTCCGCGAAGAAGCCGCACCTGCAGTAACATCGCTGAAGTGAGTGGAAGCTGCAGGCGTCGACAACAACATCCCTGCAGAAGACCTGAATCATGGTAGAGATGCGGTCATTGATATCCTAACTGGCAGCCGCAGCAAAACCTGGCACACCGGATAGTGTTCACGTCATGAACTCCATGACTGATCGCCACCCTTTCAGAGGGGACAGATCTCCAACATTGCCGAACTACCGCACTGTCAGCGCAATCAGCCATGCTGACAAAGTAATGCCTAAGATCACTCTGAACAGACTACAGGCGCGGGCAGATGCCGTTATTGCTGGAAAACCAGGCTGGGTTCCGCAGTGCCATCGAACGATCTTTAATCCCTATTCCCTTTGCGAAAAGCATCTCCAGCACCAAAGGGCGTTCCACTGCGTCTTGATGGACTTGAAGAAGGCGTTCGACAGAGACTGACAGAGGGCGCTTTGGGTCACAAAGAAGAAATCTGACATCGGCAAAAACTCACCAACACCATCCAACAACGGTACTCAGAAATGACAAATGCAGCGTTCATACATGGTGCTCTGGAAAGTGGTTCCATCTTTCAGGAGAGTTCTACAGGGCTGCCTTCCGTCTCCCACCCTTTTAAAATATTTCCCGTATGCATATTGACAGAGGAGTTGTACAGGAAAGAGAAGGCGCGACGGGGGGTGGGGTGGGGGGAGTGTTGTCAAAACTTCGTATCATCATCCCAGGACCATTTCATCGCTCACTCCAGTTCCCCGTTCACAACTGCACCCACGTTTGTTAAGTTACAGCTTCCGCATCGGTGTCAACTACATCAAGGCGTTTTACACAACCCACTGGAGGAGACACTGCACTACCGCCGAACCATCTCGGTGGTGCCTGTTTTGATTCAATACGCATACGACATCACCTACTGAACTCTCTTTTAACGATAATGATCGCATGGTGACGAAGCCAACGTGAGTAAATGTCCCCTCCGGGGGGCCCTAAGGACGACAGTGCCAATATATGATACTGTGGAGTGCCATTCTGGTCAGAGACCACACAAGAGGCTGTACTCTGCGCGTGCCTTCACTACATGTCTCAGAGACCACACAAGAGGGCTGTACTCTGCGCGTGCCTTCACTACATGTCTCAGAGACCACACAAGAGGGCTGTACTCTGCGCGTGCCTTCACTACATGTCTTCCCCCGAAGTCGGAGTGGGGGCTGCCCATGTGGCGGGGTAATCAAAAACGGTCACACACGTAATGTTCTCATCCCCAGCTGAAAGCATTTGTACCATAGTGTTCAAGTACTTCGGCTGTTTGGATGATCCCTGGAGTCTTTTAGCCAGGGTACGACAACAACAACAACTACTACATGTCTCAGAGACCACACAAGAGGGCTGTACTCTGCGCGTGCCTTCACTACATGTCTCAGAGACCACACAAGAGGGCGACTCTGCGCGTCCTCACTACATATCAAGACCACACAAGAGGGCTGTACTCTGCGCGTGCCTTCACTACATATCTCAGAGACCACACAAGAGGGCTGTACTCTGCGCGTGCCTTCACTACATATCTCAGAGACCACACAAGAGGGCTGTACTCTGCGCGTGCCTTCACTACATGTCTCAGAGACCACACAAGAGGCTGTACTCTGCGCGTGCCTTCACTACATGTCTCAGAGACCACACAAGAGGGCTGTACTCTGCGCGTGCCTTCACTACATATCTCAGAGACCACACAAGAGGGCTGTACTCTGCGCGTGCCTTCACTACATATCTCAGAGACCACACAAGAGGGCTGTACTCTGCGCGTGCCTTCACTACATGTCTCAGAGACCACACAAGAGGCTGTACTCTGCGCGTGCCTTCACTACATGTTTCAGAGACCACACAAGAGGGCTGTACTCTGCGCTTGCCTTCAATACATGTCTCAGAGACCACACAAGAGGGCTGTACTCTGCGCTTGCCTTCAATACATGTCTCAGAGACCACACAAGAGGCTGTACTCTGCGCGTGCCTTCACTACATGTCTCAGAGACCACACAAGAGGGCTGTACTCTGCGCTTGCCTTCACTACATATCTCAGAGACCACACAAGAGGGCTGTACTCTGCGCTTGCCTTCACTACATATCTCAGAGACCACACAAGAGGGCTGTACTCTGCGCTTGCCTTCACTACATATCTCAGAGACCACACAAGAGGGCTGTACTCTGCGCTTGCCTTCACTACATATCTCAGAGACCACACAAGAGGGCTGTACTCTGCGCTTGCCTTCACTACATATCTCAGAGACCACACAAGAGGGCTGTACTCTGCGCTTGCCTTCACTACATATCTCAGAGACCACACAAGAGGGCTGTACTCTGCGCTTGCCTTCACTACATATCTCAGAGACCACACAAGAGGGCTGTACTCTGCGCGTGCCTTCACTACATATCTCGGCGTCAACCGGACCTTTCAGCTTCGGCCACTGGCAGTGCTGGAAAGGATATTTTGGCAATACTTTAAAACACTCGTCCACTTTGTCAATGTCTATGCAAGACTTCACCCCCCCCCCCCCCCCCCCCCCCCCCCTTTCCCTCTACAATTCTTTCGGACGAGATTCAGACGAAGTTCCGTGTTTGAACGCTTACACTGAAATGAAAAATTGTACGCACGTGAAATCCTAATCCGTTCCTCACAGAACAGATCATTGTATGTAATCGTGATGGATAGCAGAAACAAAGAAAGATTTGCTCTCTGGTTTCCTGGTGAAACATCAACCCTTACAATAGAATACAGCTGAGATGAAGAGATTCTATGGACAGCACAACAGCACAAGGGTCCCAGAGGACATGGCACATATCAGTCAAGTGTTTTCGGCTCTGAACTCCTCACACACCAAGACAGCCGGCCACATCCCGGTCATGACTTCTAGACGCCCTTCTGCCGCCAGAAATATTTTTGGCGCTGCCGGGATTTAAACCTGCACTCCATGGATGGATGGACGTCTAAAGGCGTCGGCTTTATACGGATCTCTTCCCCACAGAGCTGTGTGACATTTAGCTCAAGCTGGGATATTTAAGCCTCATGACGTTCATTTCTGTTCCTCCTCGACCAGCTTCATATGGAGCTCTTTTCATCTTCCTGCCATTACCTTTAGGGCTTTCTGGTCCTCTTCTCACCAGAAATCATTTCATGAGATCGTAGGCCGATGAGCCTTGAACCCCTTTCTCCACCTCGCCCCTCCTTTCCCCGACCTCAATGGCGAGGACTGTGGTTCGGGAGCCAGATTCCCTCAACCGATTATCAAGACTGGCGAACGTTTCGGTCTCGTAGATGTGAGCTTCCACCATTCTGCTGGCATTCAGAATGAAGACATAACGCTTACGGCGTGAATGTCGGATTGAAAATAAACACAACAGAGTAAAACAAGCACAAATGTGGATTGAAAATAAACAAAACAGAGTAAAACAAGCACAAATGTGGGATTGAAAACAAACACAACAGAGTAATACAAGCACAAATGTGGGATTGAAAATAAACACAACAGAGTAATACAAGCACAAATGTGGGATTGAAAACAAACACAACAGAGTAAAACAAGCACAAATGTGGGATTAAAAATAAACACAACAGAGTAATACAAGCACAAATGTGGGATTGAAAATAAACACAACAGAGTAATACAAGCACAAATGTGGGATTGAAAATAAACACAACAGAGTAATACAAGCACAAATGTGGGATTGAAAACAAACACAACAGAGTAAAACAAGCACAAATGTGGGATTGAAAATAAACACAACAGAGTAATACAAGCACAAATGTGGGATTGAAAATAAACACAACAGAGTAATACAAGCACAAATGTGGGATTGAAAATAAACACAACAGAGTAATACAAGCACAGACATCAGTAATGAAGACAGAGGAAGGAGGAAGAGATGGAGGAGGAGGGCAGAAACGCAAAAGGAGGAGAAGTATAAGTTGAAAGACGAAAGGAAAGAAAGTCGGAATAAGAAGAAGAAGACGACAGAGGAGAAGGAGGAGGACAAGAGGGGGGAAGAGGACAGACGAGAAGAAGAAGAAGAATTAAGAGGAGGGGGAGGGAGAGGAGGGAGAAGGAGGGGAGAAGAAGAAGAAAAGAGGGGGAGAAGGAGGAGAAGATGGCGGGGGAGAAGGAGGAGAAGAAGGCGGAGGAGAAGGAGGAGAAGAAGGGGGAGGAAAGGGGGCAGCGCAAACCCTTTGTTGATTCACTCCTTTGTGAAACGATTCCATTTCTACTGGCATACACCACAAATTAACATGTTACGGCCGTGAGGAGTTTTTCGACTAAAATGTGGACAGGCAAAATTGGTCCATAATTCCAAATTGCTTCTGAAAGTTGACCCCCCCCCCCCCCCCCCCCTATTTTTCGCAAGCACATCAATATGCCAAAATTAGGGAAAGCTCGTCAGCATTAAGATATCATTATAACTAATTCGAGGGACTAACTTCCCCTCATGGGACCATAAGCAAAATAAAGAAACACAATGTTAAAATCCTGCTGTCCCACTTTCGGATAAACATCGTTGAGGTGTTTCAACATGTCTATTTAAGACCGAGCCCTAAATGCCGGGTTTTGTTTTTGTTGTTGTTGTTGTGTTGTTAAAACAACGTGGCGCCATCCAAAAATGGTGCCCTTTAAAGTGCAAGTTTCAAGCAGAGGTGGGGTTCATAGCTTCACATAGCAAAGCAAGCAGGAGAAAAATTGCTTGGCAGTGTATTTCAAAGAGTGATTAAGGTGTGTGTGTGTGTGTGTGGGGGGGGGGGGTGTACAGTGTGAAGCTGCAAAAATTTACAAAATGTACTGTTTTTGTTCTCTTCGAATTCACTGTTGTATCAGGCCCCATGAATCCAAATCAATGTTGCTCTACCGTAACATGGGTGGTTCAGCGTGCCAAGGTCCGCAACTCTTATAGAAAACCACGTTTCCATAGGAAGATTATTTGTTCTTTACTCACTTGCTCTCTACCGGGCTTGTGAGAATACGACCTTTAAACTAAAGAAAAAAATGGTTAAGACGACTGCTCTGCGAGAACTGATATTCCGTTTATTTTATTTTATCTTTTCTGCCAAGATCATGCGCCCCTCAAATGGATTTAATGGATTACGCAGCGTTTTAGTGAGCATTCCACTTGGGGCGTGTGACCCGTTTATTACGCTTTTCTGGCTCACAGCCAAAAAACAAGACACAGATCCTAGCGTCAACGGTTTTGATGGCACCCCGTTCAATGGCAGAAAGAAAAGTCCGATGGAAGATCTCCAAGCAGACATAAAATGGAAGGGAGAGTGGGTTGAGGCGAGTCGAATGCAATGGTTGTCAATCATGCTAAGTTTGGCGATCGTCTGCTATCATCGTCAGAGCGCGTACATAACAGCGCCTTACAACGTGGGTGACTGGCATGGAGAAGTGTGTGTGTTGTGTGTGTGTGTGTGGTAGTGTGTGTGTGTGTTTTGTTGTGTGTGGTGTGAGAGACAGAGAGACAGAGAGAAAAGAGAGAGAGAGAGAGAACAGTATTTTAACCAATCCTGGCTCACTTGCTTCACCACCGATTTTTGGGCGAAAGTGGCCTAAAAGCCGCCTATTCCTTTTCTCTGACAAGTAACCAAAAAAATTTAACGACCCTACAAACAAACATTACTGGCAGGTTATCCGTTTTTAATACAAATTTACTAAGGTTTTCAGAGAGTAGCGTAGGAGAAAGTAGCCAAAACTAAACACGCCCCATAGAGTAACGTAGGGAAAAGCGGCCGTGACTGAACGCGCTTCATATACAAAACGGTGTCTGTTCCCACGGCTTTCTTTTCGGGGCGGTGTCAACGACCCTGCTCTGCAGGTGGCAGGTAAGTTTTTAAATTTGCTAGTTGCGGCCTACCTGCCCAGCACTTTGGGGTGTTTATTTCTCCCAGGGGATTCCTAAGTTAGAAAAAGTTTTTGAATCGCAAATACTTTTTCAACACTTTATAGTTTAAAAATTGTGGGAAGACATGGAATCAGCTACAACTTTATAAATAACCACACACACACACACACACACACATACACTACATCACACACAAAACGCACATACACCACACACACACACACACACACACACACACACACACACACACACACACACACACGCACCAGAGGCCCTCACACACAGAGGCCCCACACACACAGAGACAGAGACAGGGGCACATACACACACACACAGGCCAAAAACCCATACTGCTGCACCTCCTCTACCCCCCTCCTCTTCACCCCCAAACCTTCCTGCCTAGCATTCATCAGATTTCTAGAACGTTCTGTCCTACGCCCGCGCGGTGGCGCTGTTCGGGCCTGGCCAATCCCCTAGTTAAGCGTAGCACGCCGCTCACATGACAAGGTAACCCACACATTCTTTTCGCTGACAGTCGGACGAGCAGGACGGTTTACTTGTGCGGTGGGTGTGTTATTTTAAAAACCCGGGTTTACTAAAAACAGAATTGTGAAATCTTAAAAGGTTTTTTTGCTCGTTGAAGACAATATTGTTGGCAAGTACAGCCCGAAGCAAAAAAAATTCATCACCGCGATCTGGACTGCGGCAGAAAGAACGCGAGTTTTTCCGTGAAAAAAGGTGTTTGTAAGGCCTGCGCACTTCAGCAAGACCTGTGAAGTGACTGTGTGGTGTAGTGAGAAGATATTTACGGTTTGCAGTTGGTTTTGTTTATAAAATATTTTGATCAGGCAGAACAAAGACAGTGGGAGATTTCTAAGCTGCAAACTGACGAGCATGTTGAGTACCATACACAATTTCTTAGTGTTTGGATGAGTTGAGAGGGGCAGGCCCATCATCAAGTAAAAAACACCTGCCCTCCCTAGAACCTCCAAAAGAAAGCCCATCTGATTTGTAGGAGAGCAAGCAAAAAACAAAAGATGACACCAGAAGAACCCACCAAAACTTGAAAACAAAAGAGGTTGAAGTGGGAATGACAGTTAGGAAAGAAGTTTTTGTTTTTGGGCAGAGGAAATAACGTCTGTTCTGTTGCTATTGATAAAACTGAAGGAGGGGGATAGGCAGCTTCAAAGGCAGGAAGCTACAACAATGTGTTTTAACTTGCAATATGGTTGGCTTTTTGAACAGACCTTCAAGGCCTTTTCACAAGAAAAAGACAGTGGGGCGCATACTCAAAAATGGATGAGGGTTGAAGAGCAATGTAGGGATATCCCCTTCACATTCTCGCAAAATAAGAGAGATTGCTCGTTTGTTGAATCCCTAATGCTAAAAGGTTTTTTACAGTTGGTCTTTCTTTCACAGAAGTCTACTCTATGAGGAAGGATTTTTATTTAATGTTTTCAAGCAGTGAGGAGATTAGAAATTATTGGACTACACCGTACAAGAACCATTTAACTCCCCAAAAACACTCCTCTCAAAGTCCGCAGCAGTGAGAGAGAACCAGCGCTTCAAACCCTGAGCGGTCAAAGGGCACAGTGGCAAGCCGTTTCTTTAGCGCTCACCTCAGAGCATTTAAAGGTTACAGTGGCAAGCCGTTTCTTTAGCGCTTTACCCTGAGCGGTCAAAGGTCACAGTGGCAAGCCGTTTCTTCAACGCTCCACCGCTTCACCCTAGAGCGGTCAAAGGTTAACAGCAGTGGGATCAGACTTTTTTTGCTGCTTGCCCCTTTGCTGTCTACGCCCTGTTACAAAAATTTTAGGCGCCTTTTTAGCTCTGCCAAAGCAGTATTAAAAAAAAAAAAAAAAAAAACCCCTAGGTAACTCTGCCAATGCCAGTCCCAAGCCTGGATGAAAAAGAGGAGGGGGGTGGGATAAACTTTTTTTGTGCACTTGGCGGCTGCTTTGAACTTGCAACAAAAGAGCCAAATGCATCGCAAAAACGCAAGCACTGTCTGCACCAAGTGGTGTTACCATGACAAATAATAAAGCTCTTTACACCCACACACCCCACCCCCCACCCCACGCACGCACAACCCCCCACCCCACGCATGCACACCCCCCCCCCACGCATGCACGTCCCCCCACCCCCACCCCACGCACGCACAACCCCAACCCCACGCATGCACACTCAAGTCATCCACAAGTTCTTACTTAAGTCATTCTCAAGTCATTCACAAGTCATCCTTAAGTCATTCACAAGTTCTTACTTAAGTCATTCTCAAGTCATTCACAAGTTCTTACTTAAGTCATTCTCAAGTCATTTACAAATCATTTACAAGTCATTAACAAGTCATCCTCAAGTCATTCACAAGTTCTTAGGCCAAGTTCTTAGGCAAGTTGTTCTCAAGTTAACCTAAGATCTATGTTTTTATCTTAAATAGTTTGATGTCAAATAGTACACACACGCCTCAAAAAACGTGTCATTGTTGAGAATGTCTTGCTCCGCGTTCTCTGCATAGATCTTAAGGAAGGTTTTACATCCGAAGCAACCGCATTGATTACAATTTTTGGTATATGGAAATGGGCTTTTTATAGACTCCATGTCTTTATTTATTGACTTTAATCATTTTATAATACGCCATGATCTATTTTTATTTAAAAAATTTAAAATTAAGTTCTTAAAATATTATTACATTTCAAATTTGGGTCAAAATAATGCTTTGTTATTGGCGGTTTTTTGGGGTGCTGGTGTCTTTTTCTGCATTTAGTGGCTCAGATTTTTTGATAGCTTTTGTTTCTGTTGCCATCGTTATATATTTTATAGCCGCAATAACTGCCCCCAACAGCAGCAATGGCGCCAAAAATGGCAACAGTTTTTAAGTTCAATATTCCATGAAGACTTTGGTGCTGTAGGTCTTTTATCGCATGGAGTTTTTATAGCCGGCATTGAACCAACTTGTTCTGGCGCTGGCGGCGTTATGTTTTCATGATGAGTCATATTCTGTAACATTAATTTTTTTTGTCTGTTCCACTCTGCTAATTTTTTTCCTGCTTTAACAAAGCCCAGGATGAGGATTCTTTTCACTGGTCCCCACCTGGTTCAGTGTTTTCCTCGATTTTCTGGCTTGGTACTTTCTCCACCTGATTCTGTTCTGATGATTTTCCAGCTCGTTCATTTTGAAGGGAAATAAAATCTATATGATTAAAAGTAATTAATCCCATGATTAATGGCGATAACAATGTTCCAAATCTGTAATATAAATCACACCCTAGAGACTCTAATGTCTTTGTTAAAACTGGATCTTGCGTTAAATCATACGTAAGATCTTGTTCAGAATCAATGGGAGCAAATCTACTGACTAGTTTAGTGTACAAACTAAGAGCCGTTTGCCCCACACTTTTTACCATTCTCGACCCCAGCTGCGCTTCATACCTGTTATGATACTTTATAATGTCTTGCGGCGACATCTGTTGAATCTGTTCAATGCTGAATTCAGTTCCGAGGAAACTGTTTTGTTTTCCCACATGCTGCCAAAGAATACAGCCTCTCCTTTTTGGGCATAATAGCTTGATCATTAACTTGGTCATTCATAAGTTCAGGAAGGTTTAGGCCCCCCTGTAGCTGTAGTAGATCATCACTGTTCATGTTTTTTTAATAATTATAATTATTTTATTTTCTAAAAATGAGCACCGAAAAAACTGTTGCTAACCTTGTATACCATTCTGCTGTTATTGGAGGCCTAAGTGTAGGATACTCAATGCTTGGTAAAAGCTTGTTAAGAATTAAACCAGCAGATCTTGGCAAACTAGACTTTGAGGATTCAGCAAAGCTGATTGCTATCATTGCAGCTTCGGTTGCCACGAAAGATTTTCTAGTCAAGCAAGGAATAATTCCAGACAATATAAATATGTAAGAAAAAAAATACATTTATAAAAAATGGCTTCACTCGCAATAATGATAGGCGGCGCTGTGGTGAATGCGCTTGCTTTTAGCGGCAGTAATTTTGCATTTAGTAAACTGCGGGATGACGGCGAGAGAAAAAGGCATAACAAAGCTATGGAGCAACTAGCAGCTGCACAAGACGCCTATGAAAGGCAGAGACTTGAGCAGTTAGATTTTATTAATGACACCCTGAAAGAACAGGGGCATGCAGCTTACACATTTAAAAATGTTGACCAAGCAATAAAAGAATATTATCTAGTAACAGGCAAACCAGTCCAGACATTGCCCCCACCAAAATTCAGTGACTTTTATCAACCATCAGAAAAACAAAAGATGCAAGAAATCGGGTTTATTGTCGTTGGTATGACTGTCGTGTATTTTGTTGCGCATAATATTGGCTGAATAAAAAATGAACAAAATCTATTATTCACCCAAAGGATATTGGAAGGGTATCACAGCAATACAAAAGCTAAGCCAAGCAGCTGG
Source organism: Conus ventricosus (assembly GCA_018398815.1). Classification (NCBI taxonomy): domain Eukaryota; kingdom Metazoa; phylum Mollusca; class Gastropoda; order Neogastropoda; family Conidae; genus Conus; species Conus ventricosus. The sequence goes on along the minus strand of CM031614.1, from coordinate 2,826,924 downwards.
AGTCAGTGAACAAACAGCAAAAGAATGGTTATCTAAACAAGCGATTTGGCAAATTTATTTACCTGCCCCTAGACGAATACAGAGACCGCACTTTGTGAACACAACTCCAAACGACACCCATCAAATGGATCTTCTATATTTACCCTCTGATAGGATTAGACGAAAAAGATTTAAGTACGCACTTACAGTCATTGACATAGCTTCAAGATACAAAGATGCGGAACCATTAACACAAAAGAGTGCCTCTGCTGTTGCTGTCGCTATACAACTGATATACCAACGAGGCCCTTTAACTTATCCTCGCATGATTCAAGTCGATGATGGAAAAGAATTTAAAGGGCAAGTGAATCAATTATTGTTAAAACATAGAGTTACCATTAAAAGAGGCATTCCGGGAGTTCACAGATCACAGGCTTTAGTTGAAAACTTTAACAAACAGTTCTGAAAACTTTTCTCTACAGTATCACAG
>CM031614.1:2768329-2820829 GCA_018398815.1 Conus ventricosus | reverse complement strand
CACCTTTCACCCGTGAGGTGGTTAAAGATGGCCATGGTGTGGGGAACACACCGGTAGTTCAGCCCCAGCAATTAAAGACTCCAGGGAGAGGAGTTGGAACTCATCATCTCTCCAGTGACAGGAGAAGTCGAGGGAGAAAAGTCGGAACTCATATCTCCAGTGACGGGAGAATTCAAGGGGGCGATACGATGTCTGAGAGAGACAGGGAATCGTGACAGTATGGAGTCTTATATCTAATGCAGGCATGGCATCAATGATTACAGGAGTTATTTATTCTCCTGGTCTGGACTTTGGGCTAATGTAATGTGAAGGCCATGACTTTATAGAATCTTGAATGAATTAGTTTATCTCTCAGTGTAAAGAGAGATACATGTATAAAATCTGTTTATAAATTGTTTGATGTGATTTAGTAAAGTGTTTTTTCCCGAAGGAGAGGGGGAGAAGAAAAACATTCGGTAGTGCGCCTTTTGGTTGATTGGAAAGATTGCGTGCGCGTATGGAGTAAATGCTGTCATGAATGCGTGTGTGCAAAAGTGACAGTGTGACAACCACCTTCTCCACAGTAGTAAGACCAACGGTGACAGAAATGAACACATTCTCAAGAAGACCACATTCTCCATAGTAGTAAGACCAACGGTGACAGAAATGAACACATTCTCAAGAAGACACCCACTCCACAGTAGTAAGACCAACGGTGACAGAAATGAACACATTCTCTTCAAGAAGACCCCCTTCTCCTCCCGCAGATCATCTACGCCGGAACTATCTACATTCTTCAATGAGGAAGATACCCTTTCCATCATCAGACCACCAGTGCCAGAGCTTGTCTGCTAAAGAAGATGCCCCCTCCGCGGTCGAACAGTGGCAGAGCTACCGTCTGTAAAAGAAGACATCCTCTCCCCCTCATCATTCCAAAGAGTGCCAGAACCTCAGTACGTCACAGAGGACACCCCCCCCCCCCCCACCCATCCACATTCAAGCGGAAGCAGAGCTCAGTCCTTCCTTCAACAACCAAGTCAGCAATGGCAAGCTACGTCGAACTATAGCCTGTTAAAGATCACAACATCTCTTCTACAACACAGTAAGATAAAACAGTGTGTCGTCATTCCAGTTGTTGTCATAGTTTTAAACAGAAGCGTTTCAAACGCATTTTCCAGTTCAACATTACAAGAAAAGTGTGTCTTTCCAGAATAATTCGCCATCCAGAGGTCATCAAGAAGAGTGGTAAGACACAGTAGTGCTATATTCAGCAACCCCAAAATTAAGAGACAAAAAGTGTAAAAGTGTATAAGAAACTTAAACGTGCCACAAACAGTAAAGATAAAACAAAAACAGACATGAAGGCAAACAAAGACAGACAAAGGGGGTGACAAAGGCAGGAAAACGGTTGGACAAGAACAAAGAAACACTGCAAAGAACATCACAGTCATAGAGGGAACCCAAGAAGAGGTCATCACTATGTGACCATTTTCCGAAATGTCGGAAGGTAATAAAGATTTCCACCAGCACACACAGCGATGATAAATTGTACCCGGTTTTTAAAAAAAATTGGGAGGGGGAGTGGACGTTGGGCAAGGTGGGGGGGGGGGGGGGGGGGTGGGAAGGTGTGAAAGGGCATAAGGCAAGGATGGTTGGAAGGAGCTGCACTATATATATGTGATATATATATATCACACTGTTAGGTAGGCAGATATGAATGCTTATCTCCCCCTATTTCTTCAATCTAACACATAAGAGCAAGCTTTGTTTATAATTGAATATTTCTTGCAGTCATTGCAACACCAAACTGCTCTGTAAGTTGCTGGAATGATGCTCGGTACTTATCCTTGGAATGTATTAGTTTATTGTATACACACACACACACACACACACACACACACACATATATATATATATATATATATATATATATATATATATATATATATATATATATATATATATATACATATATATATATAACACGACCCAGAACGGGACTTCTGGCCCTGACCCGCTGAGGAGGGTCGCCGCGCACCTACCGACTCAGTCTGGAGGAGGAAACGGAGGGGGACCCAGCGGCAGGCCTGGGCCTCACGATGTACACCCCAGGCGAGGCCCGAGAGGTGGAGGGCGCCCGTGGTCCTGGGGATCGGCGTTGGACTTGTGCTGGTCCGTGGCCACTGCCGTGTTCTTGATTTTCCCGATGCTTTCGACGTTGGTCACCTTGCCGTTCTCCGCCACCGTGTCCAGGAGCTTCTGCGCTATCTCCGTCTGCTGGGTGATCTCCAGGGCCTCCACGAAGGCCTCAAAGCCTGATTGAAAAAGCGAGTGAGTGAGTGAGTGAGTGAATAAATGAGTGAGTGAGTGAGTGGGTTAATGGATAAATGGATGTAACATGAAGGAATGGATGGATTAAGGAACCTGAAGGTCGCTCGCCTTGATGGATGAGTGAGTGACTAATTGAGTGATGAAAAAAATGAAGGAAGGAAGCAACGAAAGAATGAATGAAAAGGTAAATCTACAGGTCTCATACCTTGACGAATGAGTGTGTGACTAATAGAGTGATGAACCAAAAATGAATGAACGAACAAAGGAATGAATGAAGAGATAGGCTGAGGGCCTCACACCTTGATGATTAAGTGTGTGACTAATCGAGTGATGGATATGCGAACACAATGAATGAATAAATAAGCGACTGACTAAATGAACGAAGGAACAGAGAAATGAAGGAAGAAAAGGAGGAAGAATGGGAGGGAAGAAGGAAGGAAGGAAGTAGAGAAAGGAAGGAAGGAAGGAAGGAAGGAAGTAAAGAAGGAATGGGAGACTAAATTAAAGAAAATATCACCTAAGGTATTTGGCACTTTTGGGAACGAGTGATCGATTGATTAAGGAGCAATCGAGTGGATGATAGAATCGACGAATAAACCAATTAAAAAATAAAATAAAATAAAGAAACGAATAGAAGGACTAAAACACTGGAGAATAAGTGAATGAATGAATGGAAATTAATGAAGGAAGCAATCACAAGTTCACTGAAATGCTCTAACTTTTGAAACAGAGTGAGTAAATGTGTGAGTGAGTGGGTGAATGAGCGAAAGATTACATGAATATATGGGCAAATATATGGAATAACTCAATCAATCAATCAAGGAAAATATCATTTTAAAGCCTCAAAAACTCAGAAAATTAGTGAGTGACTTAATGAGCTAGGGAATGAAAAACAGACAAAGGAACGACCAACTAATTGAACGGCTTACTGATTGAATGAGTCAATTAATGATAAGCTGAAGACTCTTGAACTTGGGGAACGACAGAATGACTAAGCGTGTCAGTGAATGGGTGGCTAAGTGAGCGGTTTGGATGACTTATTGGAATGAACGAATACATGAATGAAAGATGTAGGAAAAAAAAAAAACGGTAAGTCTTGGGGAATGGTCGAGTGAATGAGTCTATGAGTGAATAAACAAATGGATGAATAAATAACAACGTAACCGAATGACTGAAAGAGATTAAAAGATAACTGTAGGCCTTAAAACCGTATGGACTGAGTGACTGAAAGAATGAACGAATGATCAGATTAACAGGTCAACTGCCCACATAACCATCTAACTAGCTAAACAGCGAGCTATCTATTTAACTAATTCAGTGCTAACGAACTGACTGAGAAATGATGTAAAATACAACTAACAGTATGTGTTCTTCACTGGCTGATAATTTTCATTCCTCTGGCGAGGTTCTTCAGGTCAGAAGAACTGCGGCTCGTGACATGCAGTAAAAACCAAACTGCAGTCTGACTAACTGGCTACCTGCCAAAAGCTTCAACAGCAACTCAAAAGCTTCTCATCGTCTCCTCAGTAACAGTGACCAAATAATCCCAATACATCATGAATTTCGTGTTTGTGACTGGCATGAAACAGAACTGAGCAGCGCCAGTAAAGACGGGAAAAAGGAAATGGCAGTGTCAATGAAACAAGAGTCATCATGTACACCAACATGGGATGACAAGCACCTGGAACAAGTCGAGGGGGGAAACAACAAAAAGGGCTATCAGCCAAGGAAAGGCACCTTTGAACTACGACTCGCACGCAGTGTCCGTGCTCTTCTCGCTCAGAAACAGAAAGTTACTTGAGACAGTCTTTCCCTCCATCCTTTTTTTTATTTTTGTTTTCTTTTTTTGGTGTACGCAGGCTGATACTCCGGCGGACACTCCCTGTTTCGACAGGCAAGGATTAATCCCATCTATCCAACAAAGGGAGTGGAGGTCTGTGTGTATGACCGTTTTTTATCCCGCCATTAAGGCAGCCATGCTCCATCTTCGGGGAAGGTGCATGCTATGTGTAATGTGTCATCTATACCAACGGCCAAGCTGGCCTTCTCTTCCGAAAGTTAGTGATGGGATTTTACGTGTGTGCAAGATGTTGTACGTGCATTCACACACGGAACCTGGGTTTGTAGTCTCATTCGAAGGACTGTATGGGAAATGGAGTCAGAACCAATGTTAACTCCGAGTGAAAAATCCCCCTGTACCGAAACGGCCCGGCGGAGATTTGAACCCGCAACCCCAAGATTACGAGTCCGGCGCTCTACCACTGGGCCCTCCATCCTTCAATTCCCATCACCCCAAAGACCTTTCCTTCAATGAAGCCAGCCAGTATGACCACATTTCTGGATGTCGCTGAAGTGAAACGATGCAAACGAAAACTAAAACGTTCGCTGCAAAGGCCTAGTTTTGGTTTTCTCATTGTGGCGCTCCCGCTGTAACATTTGTCCCAAGGCTCTCACTCCACCTCCCCAGGACCACCCCACATCCAGCATTGTCTCCCTTGGAGCACCAGCACGGCATGTTACAAGGAAGCGATCAATGTCATGTCGCCTTGAGGCACCCCACGAGAGGAGACACCGTAGGGCAGCTGACCTACTTCAGAGGTGTTTGACCAGTGCCTGTTCAGATCCAGCGTCCTCGGGACGCCTACCGGCAAAGCCAGTGCGAGTGTATGCCTCGCTCTGGTCGGCGCCACTACATTCATCCAACAACAGTCCCCCATGAACTGGCCAATACCGACACCATCTCACTACTGACTGATATGGACATAGAAAAGGAATCGGACACTGAGGTCACCACGAGAGCCAGACATATGACTCACTTCGTGTTGAATGAATACGAGGGGAAACGAGGGTTATGCTATAGAATTGCAGGCTGTATGAAGAGGACATGGCAAGGCCGCACTCAAGGCTTCCTTTCATATTGCATCTCAGGCCTGGAAGGTGCAGGCATCCCCAGGTATGGTCACAAAATGTCAGCAACACTCTCCGTTGAGTGGGGTCATGGTCTTCCCATTTGAGCCCACACCACGCTCTTCTTGTGGGTCGTAGCCAGTTAGGGAGAGAAACATTCCGCAAATGAATGCCTCTGAAGGGGTTTGAACCCACGATCTCCCAGGCCCAAGCGACTGGTTGAAATTTTTTTCCTGCGAAAACAAGAAAGGGCGGTTGACTGTTTTGACTAACGTGTCTTCAATTCACACCGCAATAGCAAGATTTTAGAAATAACATCAGGGATTCTTTTGTGTTTTGTTTAGTGAGGAATAGTATGATCAGCTGAAATGTCCAGTCAAGTGTCCCACTTTGTCATCTTTTAATGCATTGGATCTGATGGGGAACATCCTCCTGGGTCAGTGACGTGTGGAAGGACAGGGGTAGATCAATGCAACCACACAACACACACAAACAACACATAAATGTTTACACACACACACACACACATATAACATATACACACCCCCGCGCGCGCGCACGCACGCACGCACGACGCACGCACACACACACCACACACACACACACACCTATCTACTTATCCGCCAGTATCTCTATCTATTTCTCGCTCGTTCTCTCCCTCTCTATCTTCCGATCTACTTATACATATCTATGCTCTATGTACATATTTATGTTCATATATACAACACTACACAATCAACACACAACATCAACACAATACACAACACACACACACCCCAACAACATATCACCACATACTACACACACCACACACACACACACACACACACACATCCACACACACACACATCACACACACACACACACACACACTACACACACACATCACCACACACACTACACACACACACCACACACACACACCACACACACACACACACACACAACACACACACACACACACACACACACACCAAACACAACCACACACACACAACACACACACACACACACACACACACACACACACACACACCACACACACACACACACACACACTACACACATACACACACACACACACACACACCACACACACACACACTACACACTAACACACACACACACACACACACACACACACACACACACACACACACACACACACACACAACACACACACACCACACACACACACACACACACACGACAGAAGGAAATCCAAACCCATCTCACACTTGAGGCCGTTCTTGGCCACGATGGTGAGCAGGGCGTGGTTCTTGCCGTAGTCGTCGTGGGCCCAGGAGAACTGCTTCTTGTCCTGCGCGTCCAGCAGCCTGGCGCCAGACAGGTAGACAAACACGCCGTCTGGCACCATGGTCTGCAAGAGGTAGCGGGTGTGCTTGTGCAGGCAGCGGTCCACTGCTGGAGGCAGCGTCATCATGGCTGGGAGGAGGGGGTGGGCGAGGGGGTGGGGTGGGGGGAGGGAGAGCCTCGTCGTCCGTCCTTTGAGATTGATTTACGAGGTGTTTATTCGGAGGGGGGAGGGGGGATGGAATGGGATGTGGAGGGAGGGAACCTCGTCCCGTCCTTTGAGGGTGACTTGAGATGTTGGGGGATGGGGGGGGGGGGGGGGGGGGTGTGTGGAGGATGGAGGGGGATGGAAGCGAGGAGAAGGTGGGCTGGGTTTTTGGGGTAGGAGAGCGGCGGTGGGGTTGGGTTGGGTAAGGTGGATGTGGGTGGAGTGGGAGTGGGACTGGTGTTGAGTTTGGGGGGAGGAGGGGGAAGAGGGTGTGTGGTTGGTGTGTGGTTGAGGTTGTGGGTATAATGGTGGTGGTGTGGGGTGGTGGTGGTGTGGTGGTGGTGGGTGTGTGTGTGTGTGTGTGGTGTGTGTGTGTGGTGTGTGTGTGTGTGTAAGTGTGTGTGTGTGTGTGTGTGGTGTGTGTGTGTGTGTGTGTGTGTGTGTGTGTGGTGTAAGTGTGTGTGTGTGTGTGTGTGTGTGTGTTGTGTGTGTGTGTGTGTGTGATACACAGAGAGAGACAGAGACAGACAGAGAGACAGACACACAGATAGACACACAGACACACTGAAAGAGAAAGCGACAGACAATGACAGAGATGCAGAGGATTGGTGGTTTTGGGGGCGGGGGAGGGGAGCCGGGCGGGTGGGAGGGAGGACGGAAGAGGGAAGTGAAAGGGGTGGGAGGGGGTGGGGTAGCTTGACGGGGGATGACCTCGCGGGCGAGTCCACCGGGCACAAGAGGGAGGAACCAGTTAGGCAGAATGGGGGTGGGTGGGTGGTAGGCAGGCACACTGAGACCTACCCACAGGGCCAGACAGAACCGGTACAGAAATCACTTCAACTGGCCATCACCATGTCACACATCGCGCCGACCCAGAATACAGTGTCAACGGCGTTCACACAGCACCAACAACAGCAACAGCAGCAACAACAAATCCCCCTGGCCCCGAAGCATCCAAAACCGTTGGAGGGAACCGCTCTCGTTGTCATGTCTGTACGAAGTGAAGCGGATTCAGTTCCTGTCCGTGTCAAGGTCGTTCATGGCGCGCCGACCTTAAGGGTCACGTCGGGGGTGGTGGGTGGTGGGTGGTGGGGGTGCCAGCGAGTGGAAAACGGGAACTGTGTGCACAATGAACTGCCTAGGACCGAACAGCCAACGTCAGATAATGTCCGGCAATGAAGAATCAAGAAAGGTTAGAGAGACACAGAGAGAGAGAAAGAGAGAGAGACGGACAGACAGACAGACGAAGAGAGAGAGAGAGAGAGAGAGAGAGAGAGAGAGAGAGAGGAGAGAGAGAGAGAGAGAGAGAGAGAGAGAGAGACTGACAGACAGACAAGTAAACCAGACAGACAAGACAGACAGACAAAGAGACTGACAGACAAATAAACCAGATAAGACAGACAAACACAGGCAGCCAGACAGATGGGGACAGAGAGGGAGGGGGAGAGAGAGAGGGGGGGGTGAACAGATGGACAGAAATATGGACCAACAGGTAACGAGCGAGAGAGAAAGAGAGAGACAGACAGACAGAGACAGAGAGCGAGCGAGTGAGCATGCGAGAGAGAGAGAGAGGGGGAGAGACAGCAAGAGAGAGAGAGAGAGAAGGATAGAGACGGAGAGAGAAGAAGAAGAAGAGAAGAAGAAGTCTTCAGCTGGGGCTTGATTACTTCTACCACCTTGTCTCCTGGGTCCTCCAGCATGCTTTGAAGTCTGATCTTCCTGCTTTGTATTCCTCCAGGATGGATTTCAGTGGTAGTTTCAGCTTTGCTTGGCGACTGACTTACTTGACTTAATCCTCTTCGCTCCAACGGGAGCATAGGGCCTTCACTGCAGATTTCCAACGTGTGCGGTCTTGGGCTGTCCGCTTTGCTTCACCCCAGGACAGCTTGATGGTACTCAGCTCACTGTCCAGCGTCCTACGCCAAGTTTTCACTGAGCGGCCTCGCTTTCTCTGTCCTTGAGGGTTCCAGTCCAGTGCTACCGTGTGGTGTTGTCCGGGCCTCGGCGTAGGATGTGTCCGATCCACTTCCACTTTCGGATTCTGATGGTGTCTCCGATTGGTCTCTGATTTGTCCGGCGCCATAGCTCCTCATTGGCAATTCTGTCAGGCCACCTGGTGTGGAGGATCCGCCGCAGGCATGTGTTGATGAAGACCTGCAACTTGTGCTCCCGCCCATTTTGCTTGGCGACAGTACAGCGCTATGTCAGTGAGACAGTGTGGGACACCAAGCCATTTCCTTGTGAACTTGTTGATTTTGGCTTCCATTGCCTCCACTATGCTGGTACAGGTGTCGTATATCATCAGAGGCCATAGCAGCTTTGGTATCAGCATGAACTGTAGACACCAGACCTTGCATTTGCCAGGGAGCCCACACTGGTCAATGGTCTCCAAGCCTTCTTCCGACATCTGTTTGGTTTCTTTTGCTCTTTGTGTGACTTTCAGGGTATCATCATACCATCTTCCAAGGCTCTTGACTGGTTCTTCTGTGACTGTTGGAATGGCCTGGTTGGCAACACTGAAGACCACAGATTCGGCCACTTTTCCTTTCCTCAGTGAGCGACTCCGTGATTTCTTTGGCTTGAACTTCATTCTGGATGAGGCAACTATGTCGTCCAGCCTCTCCAGCACATGACGTGTCTCGTCTTCTTTGGGTGAAATCACTGTAGTGTCATCCACGAAGGCCTTGAGAGGAGGCATCTTGTATCCATCGCCAAGGTCTGTTTGTCTTGCGTTGCTTGTTGCTGCTTTCAAGATGACTTCCATTGCCAACACGAACAGTATTGGGGAAATTCACAGCCCACTGCAATGCCCACTTCCAAGTTGATCCAATCTGTTGTGTACTCCTTGGTAAAGAATCGCATTGAGAAGCCATTGAAGTACTTCTTGAGCATGTCGCGGATGTTCTTTGGCAAATGGTACATCTCCAGAGCCAACTGTATCATCTCATGGGGCACAGATCCATATACGTTTGCCAGATCAAGCCACACTACGTCCAGGTCTCTCTCTTCTGTTTTTGCTCTTTGGACTGCGTCCCAGATCATTGTGGCGTGTTCTACACAGCCAGCCACGCCTGGGATGCCACCTTTCTGGACTGACACATCCAAGTACTTGTTTTCCATGAGGTACTTGGTCAGCCTTGCTGCCATGACAGAGAAGAAGATTTTCCCTTCGACGTTCAGTAGTGATACTGGCCTGAACTGGCTGATGTCACTTGAGTTTTGCTCTTTGGGGATGTCCACACCATCTGCCGTCATCCACTGGCCGCTGATCTGGTTTTTCCAAGCTGAATGCAGCAGCCTGTGGAACCACTCCAGCACCTTGGGACATTTCTTGTACAGCTGGTAAGGTATTCCGTTTGGCTCTGGTGATGATCTGGCTCTGGTTTTGTCGACCCCTTCTTGATTTCCGCCAACGTTGGAGGCTTGTCATTGAAGACATTGAATGTCGAGTGGTGCTTTGCTCTGTGAGTCAGAGTATGATTTCCTCAGATGCTGCTCAAGAACTCCTTTGTCCACACTTAGGGTCCCAGATTTCAGCTGCTCAAACAGTGTTCTGACAAGCTGGAAGGGGTCTCTGAAGAAGCGCTCTTGGGTCTTCTTTTGGCTCTTCCTCTTCCTCGCAGATTCCGCTTTGCTGAGGGCGCTGTGTTTAGCTTTCAGGTCTTTCCAGAGTTTTTCCAGGCCTTGGTTTTCAGCTGGCAGTGCGGTCTTCATTTGCTTCTTGAGGCTTTTCTTTTGGACCCTGATTTTGTCCATCTCTTCTTGGCGTCTAGATTTCTTTGTAGGTGTTTTCTCTTTGGGTAGTTTTACTCCATAGGCGTCTCTACATGTGGCATACACAATGTCCCCATATGTGGCTAGTTTGTGTTCCAGGGTGCTTTTCCCTATCAGTGCATCGAGTCTTTGGACGATTTTTGCATCCAGTTTCTCCCAATCCTCTGTTTCGTTTGCTCGTGGCAGGTTGAGTTTCAGGCGCCTGGCATCGAGGGCCTGTGCAACTTCCTCATCCGAACCAACAGTGTTGATGTCCTTGGCACTGTGGTTTAAATCCTGGCCTTGGTCTTCCGATGTCTTATCTGCTGATGCAGTGCGCTGCTGCTCATTCAGATGAGTCTTCACACATCCCATCTTTGTTCTGTGGATCTTCATGCCACGGGTGGTAGCGAAACGCTTTCCACAGACACATGGATATTCCATTTGGCCCATGTTCATAGTCCATTTGAGATTTGCAGTCGTGATTGATTGAGCACCGATGGATTCATCATTCTCTCCCCCTTTCGGTGAATCCTGGGAGCATCTTTTCTTTTTGTACTTAGCAGCCACATGTCGAAGGCAAATTGGGGAGCCAGCCCACAGAGCCTTTGGTTCTGGTCTTTCCGGTGTCCTCCGGTCTTTCCGGAACCCAATGGTTTACCCATGCATCAGAAAAAGAAGAAAAAGAAGACGAAGAAGACGAAGAAAAGAGGGAGGAAGGAAGGGAGAGAGCGCAACCCCCCATGCCAAACTTGTCCCACATTTTCTCCACTCCTGTGTGCTGGCTGCTTCACGGCTTTGCGGTACAGAAAGTACAATGTCGTCCTGCTTTCTTTCTGATAGATAACCACCACGGTTAGATCATCATGATTTCTTTAAGGACGAGAGAGATAGAGAGAGAGAGGCAGAGCAGACAGAGAAGACAGACAGACAGACAGAGAAAGAGAAAGAGAAGAGAGAGATGGGGAGGTAGGGGGGAGGGAGAGGAAGGGTGGGAGAGAGAGAGAGAGAGAGAGAGAGAGAGAGAGGAGAGAGAGAGAGAGAGAGACAGGAGAGAGAGAGGGGGGTGAGAGGAGACCGACAGGAGAGAGAGACAGAGACAGAGACTGACAGAAGACAGACAGACAGACACTATGAGACAAACACTATGAGAGAAAAGCGAGAGAAACAGAGAGAGGAGAGAGAGAGAGAGAGAGAGAGAGAGAGAGAGAGAGAGAGAGAGAGAGAGAGAGAGAGAGAGAAAGAGACAGGAGAGAGAGACAGAGACAGAGACTGACAGATAGAAGACAGACAGACAGACAGACAGACAAACACCAAGAGAGAAAAGAGTGAGAAACACACACACACAACACACACACACACACACACACACACACACAGAGAGAGAGAGAGAGAGAGAGAGAGAGAGAGGAGAGAGAGAGAGAGAGAGGAGAGAGAGAGAGAGAGGAGAGAGAGAGAGAGAGCGATCGAAAACAAACTACAACTGTTCCTCAACAAACCCCAAACCTTCAAGCACAAAATTCAAAGCGTCAAGTATCAATCATAAGCACCGCACAGAACGCCACACACACACACACCACCACCACCACACACGACACACCCACACACCACCACACGCCAACCACCAGTTCCAACAACACACTTCAACGACGTTCCCGGCCCCAATAATATAGAAAAATCGATAGCAATATCTGTGATCAATGCCAGCACACGGAAAGGTAAGCAGAAGCCACTCCCCCCGTCTCTGTCGTTACGTATACACAGCTGGCGTCTCGCTCGGCGCTTCTCTCTCTCTCTCTCTCTCTCTCTCTCCTCTCTCTCTCTCTCTCTCTCTCTCTCTCTCTCTCCGCTCCACTCGCCTGCACCCGAAACGAGCGCGAAGATTTCGCTCACTCTGTGTACCAGAGAGAAGACTTCTTCTTTCATAGTAGACTTGCCCCCCCCCCCCCCTCTCTCTGCCCTCTCTCCGTGCGTGCGCCCGTGTCTGTGTGTGTGTATATATGTGTGTGTGTGTGTGTGTGTGTGTGTGTGTGTGTGTGTGTGTGTGTGTGTGTGTGTGTGTGTGTGCGTGCATACATTTGTATATGTGTTTTGTTACTGCTCACTGTCTTTTCCCTTTATAATTCAATTTTAGTATTTGTTGTTCTTTGTAAGCAGAACTGTATTGCATATTGTTAACAAACTAAAAGTGGTTCTCGCCCATTTTTACAATCCATTTTTGACCAAATACATTGTTTTGGTATGTGGTCGTATTGCGAAACCCATTTCCCGAATCAACCACCTGTGCTCTCGTCTTGCAGTGAGAGCAGCATTTCCAGCGGATTGGGAAAGCGAGAGGCTGAAACAGGAAACGAGATCCTCGATTTCGATAAAAGGGGGTTTGCCAATTGATGACGTTGAAAAGCCAAGTCGCTCTTCGTATTGAGCTGAAGTGAGATGGGGCGAATGTGTGCTGTGTCTGGTTGCGGAATTTCATCAGGAAATAAGCAAAGAGTAAGTGTTCATGCTTTTCCAGGTGCTTCCAGCCAGTTTAGGCGATTGTGGATAAATTTTGTTACCACAACGAGGAAAGATTTTGTTCTTTGGGACAGTTACCATGGCATTTGCGGTCGTCACTTCGAAGAGCACAGTTTCCAAGACCAACACACGTGAAGGTGAAGGGGGAATCTGGAATTCGGTCTGAAGACTGCTGAAAGAGGATGCTGTGCCAACTATTATAACAGAAACTATAACTATAACTAGCAATGACAACGATAACAGCACTGACACCATCGTACCAACCACCCCCTCTTCTCTCTCTTCTCTCTCTCTCTCTCTCTCTCTTTTCACTCTCTATCTCTGTCTCTCTCTCTCTCTCTCTCTCTCTCTCTCTCTCTTTTATGCTTTAGAAAACAAAGGGAACAAAATATCACAACGCAATAAACATCATGTCCGAACCCACTAACCCACCCACCCATACACAAACAAACTTCACAATCTTTAAAGCAAGTAAAGGCCATTGCCGCTATGACAGCAAGGCATAAAAAGTCAAAGGAATTCGAGTCTCTTTAATGATGGTCAAAGAGGATGATAACAATGTTGCCCTGGAGTTCCAATTTTTGGTTTGGGACTGCAAACCAGAGCTGTACTGTAAGGCATATTTTCCATCACAACTTGATGTCATCTAGGCCTGTCACATACCTGCAGTGTTAGTTTTGGAAATTGAGCAACTCTCTCAGAGATGCTTCCATTCATATCAAGCCTTCCCGACTCAGGCCATAGCAAAACTCAACTCTAGGTAGGAGCCCATTGGGGTTTCAAAAAAGAAGAAGCAGCTTGGAAACGTACCTGTGTGACACACCTGTGCTACATGACAATGTCGGTAACAAGTGTTAGAGAAAAACAATGAACCAGTGTGTATAGCAGGACTTGCGTGCTGAATAATGTACCTTTCTTATCATCCTTGAAGTGGGCTGTGTGACTTTGAAGTGACTGTGAGGCGATTACCAAACTGTGGATTTTGTACCTGTACGCAAAATTGCTGGATTAATAATTTCCCGCTCAGCGTTAAAAAGGCCCGTCAAATTGTTGCTTTTGTTGTTGTTTGTTCATCAGTAGTGTCTGTTTTTATAAATATATAACATAACACTCTCACAAAGTTTTCTTTTCGATGTTTTATTTTGTTTACTAAAATTTCATACTAATTACAGTAAGTCTTTGTTCTGAACACATTGACAGATAAGTCACTCTTCGTTCTTTGTTTGTACTGTCCTAAACGTTAAATGTGATCTGTATTTTTGCCTGAAGTAGCCCCTTGAGGTCGAAGTGCATTGTGTTTTGTCCTGTGCTTTCTTTGTCAATGTCCTTGGCGGTAACAACCCCCCTCTCTTTCTAATTACAGGTAAAATAAATAAACAACACCCACACAAGACAGCCATAAACAACAAAACACATCCAACATGCGTAACACTCATATCCACATACACCCGTACAATTTCATTCAATTCCATCCAGTTGATTTAAAAGTTATTACATTTTAAACGCACCTACCCATTTTAGTCTGTTTTTGCCTATTCCTTCTATGAACTAGGAGTTGAAACGCTGAATACTGTGCATTAGAATAAGAGTAAAGGCACAGCTTAGGACCACTTTCTGAAATATGAGTGCATGTCTTTATGTAAATTTCCAGTCTGTTTCTTCATCATTGTGCCATATGTGGTGTGTGTGTGTGTGTGTTGTGTGTGTGTGTGTGTGTGTTTAAGTGTGTGTGTGTGTGTGTGTGTGGTGTTGTGTGTGGTGTGTGTGTGTGTGTGTGTGTGCGTGCGTGCACGCGTGCGCGCGTGCATGCATGCATGCGTGCATGTGTGCATGCATGTGTGCGTGCATGTGTGCATGCGTGCGCGCGCGTGCGTGTGTGTGTATGTGTGTGTGTGTGTGTGTGTGTGTGTGTGTGTGTGTGTGTGAGAGAGAGAGAGAGAGAGAAAGAGAAAGAGAAAAAGAGAGAGAGAGAGAGAGTGAGAGTGTGTGTGTGTGTTTGCGTGTGTGTGTGTGTGTGGTGTGTGTGTGTGTGTTTTGTGTTGTGTGTGTGTGTGTGCGCGGTGTGTGTGTGTGTGCGCGTGCGTGCGTGTGTGCGTGTGTATATGTGTGTTGTTACTGCTCACTGTCATTTCCTTATAATTCAATTTTAGTATTTGTTGTTCTTTGTGAACAGAACTGTTTTGCATATTGTTAACAAACTAAAGGTACATCCACTGCAACACATTATTTTGTCAACAAGGTGTGATTTATGCATTGCCAATAATACGTTCAGTATTTCATCATTACTATTTTAAATCAACTTATTAATTTAATCATTCAGGATGAAAACGAACAAATATATATTATAATGCTTTTTTTTTTAAAAAAAAAGGTAAGATCAATGACAGATTTAATTGTATTTTTGACTCGTACTTTTTATCAACTGCTGTATTTGTTAAGTATATATATGTGATGTTACAGCAATATAGATAACTGTGGAGCTTTACATACAATCACTAAATTCTATCATAAATATTACTGTCACAATGTAATGTCTTGGCAAAGCAATGTCATAGCAATGTTACTGTAGATGTATTCTAACAGTTTTACCAGAGCCTGAGGGTGGTGGTCGTCCACATGCTGGTGGTGGTGGTGGACCTGATCCTGGAGGTGGTGGTGGTGGTGGTCACAGATGCTGCTGACGGTTGTGGAGTGGGTTGCTACATCAAAACAATAATTTGAAGAAATTCTTAATTAGACAATAAAGCTTCAACACAACTATCGCCAATTATGCTATACAACACACAGACAGGTATTAAACTGAACATTCACTGACGGAAGTGCTTTCAACTAAAATGCAAGAGAAACAAACAAAAAAGGTAAAACTTGCTTTCGAGTCTCTCTCATCTGCATATATCTTTCTTCAGTGGAGAATTTTTCAATTATATGAGCAGAGACTTTTCTAGTGGAAAGAACAAAAGATAATGAAATGCGGCAGGAGGGGGGTCTAAAACAAGACTCTCAACACAATCTTGCTGCTGATCTAGAACTTTGCCCAATGCTCTTTCTGATGTTTCCAACACACTTGCACTGGCTTTCTATCACGCTTGGAATAACTACTTGTGAAATGTAATGCATTCACTGTCACTGGCATTCAAACTTCACTTGATTAGGGTAATGTGTTAGGATTAACTGTTTGTGTCATCTTATTTACTGGCACACAATGGCCAACTGTTTCCAAAGATGAAATGGGATTTCATGTGCAAACAAGATATTTTAGAACATCATCCTCATCCCTTTGGTGTGTAATGCACACTGCCCCTACTTTTGTTTGTCGATCTCTTCACCAAAATGGAACAGATCAACAAACATTGTGGCAGTGTCCACACCACCATCCTTGTCAGCTGTTCATCAGGAATGCTAAAAACAAGAAATGGTGTTCAGAAAATCAGGTTAAAAAAGGAAAAAAAAAAAAAAAAAAAAAAAAAAAAAAAAGAAAACACGCAAAAAAAAGAAAAACCCCCAAAAAAAACACAAAAAAAACCAAACCACCCCCCCAAACCACACCCACACACCCCCACCCCACCACGCACACCCCAACCCCCCCAAAATTCCAACAACACACTTCAAAGGGTTCCCCCCCCAAAATATAGAAAAATCGATAGAAATATCCTTACAATCCCACACACGGAAAGGTAAGAGAGAACCCCCCCCCCGTCTCTGTCTTTACAAAACACTGGCGGGCTCGCTCGGCGCTTTCTCCTCTCCCCCCCTTCTTTCTCTCTCTCCCCCCCCTTTTTCCCTTTTCCCTTTTCTCTCTCTTCTTTCCCGCTCCCCCGCCTGAAAACCGAAAACGAGCGCAAAGTTTTCGCTCACTTTTTTTTACCCAAGAGAAGACTTCTTTTTTTTAAGAAATTGCCCCCCCCCCCCCCTCTCTCTGCCCCTCTCTCCTGCGTGCCCCTGTTGTTTTGGTTAATAGTGTGTGTGGGGGTTTGTGGGGAGTGTGGTGGGTGGTGGGTGTTGTGGTTGTGTGTGTGTCCCGTGCATACTTTGTATATGTTTTTGTTACTGTCCGTCTTTCCCTTAAAAATTAAATTAGTATTTTGTTTTTCTTTTAAGCAGAACTGTTTGCATATTTTTTAACAAACAAAAAGTTTCTGCCCTTTTTTCCCAATCCTTTTTTGACCAAATACTGTTTTGGTATTTGGGGTGTATTGCGAAACCCACCCGAATCAACCACCTGTGCTCTTCGTTTGCAGTGAACAGAAATTTCCCAGCGGATTGGGAAAGCGGGCTAAACGGGAACGAGATCCTCGTTTCGATAAAAGGGGGTTTGCCAATTGATGACTTTAAAAACCCAATTCGCTCTTCGTATTGAGCTAAGGAGGGGGGCGAATGTGTGCGTGCTGTTGGGGAAAATTTCACGGGAAATAAGCAAAGAGTAAGTGTTCATGCTTTTTCCGGGGGCTTCCCCCAGTTTGGGCGATTGTGGAAAAATTTTTTGTTACCACAACGAGGAAAGTTTTTGTTTTTTGGGGACAGTTCCCAGGGATTTGCGGTCGTCACTTCGAAGAGCACGTTTCCAAACCAACACACTAAAAGTAAAGGGGGGAATCGGGAATTGGGGCTGAAATGTGAAAGGATCTGTGCCCCTATTAAAACAAAACTATAACATAACTAGAAGAAAACTAACAGCACGACCCCATCGTACCCAACCCCCCCTCTTCTCTCTCTTCCTCTCCCCTCCTTTCTCTCTCCTCTTTTCCTTCTCGCCCTCTCTCCTCCCTTTCTCCTCTCTTTCTTTTATCTTTAGAAAAAAAGGGAAAAAAATACACAACGAAATAAACATCAGTCCAAACCCCCACTAACCCCCCCACCCATACACAAAAAAACTTCAAATCTTTAAAGCAAGAAAATGGCCATTGCCGCTTACAGAAAGGCAAAAAAAAGCAAAGGAATTCGAGTTCTTTAATGATGGTCAAAGAGGAAAACAATGTTGCCCTGGAGTTCCAATTTTGGGTTTGGGGGGACTGCAAACCAGAGGTTTTAAGGCATATTTTCCCATCAAAAATTTGATGTCACTAGGCCGCAATACCTGCGTGTTGTCGGGGAAATTGAGCAACTCCCCCCCCAAGATGCTTCCTCTATCAAGCCTTTCCCCGACTACCCATAGAAAACCAACTCTGGGTGGACCCTTGGGGGTCAAAAAAAAAAGAAAGCTTGGAAACGAACCTTTTGACACACGTGCACATGAAAAGTCGGAAAAATTGTTAAGAAAAACCAATAAACCCATGTTACGGACTTGCGTGCTAAATAATGTACCTTTCTTATCACCTTAATTTGCGTGTAAAATTTAATGACTGTAGGCAAATTACCAAATGGGATTTTGTCCTGTACGAAAAATTCTGGATTAATAATTTCCTGCTCACTTTTAAAAAGGCCAATAAATTGTTCTTTTTTTGTTGTTTGGTTCACATAGGTCTTTTTTTATAAAAATTTTAACAAAACCCCCTTCACAAAGTTTTCTTTTCGATTTTTATTTTTTTTACTAAAATTTCTACAAAATTACGTAAGCTTTTTTCTGAACACATTGACAGATAAGTCACTCTTCTTCTTTGTTTGTACTGTCCTAAACGTTAAATTACTGTATTTTTGCCTAAGGGGCCCCTTGGGGTCGAAGTGCTTGGGTTTTTTGTCCTGTGTTTCTTTGCAATGCCTTGGGGGGTAAAAACCCCCCTCTTTTTCAAATTTACAGGAAAAATAAATAAAAAACACCCCACAAGAACCATAAACAAAAAACACATCCAACACTAACATCTACCAATACCCGTACAATTTCATTAAATTTCCATCCATTGATTTAAAATTTATTAATTTTTAAAAGCACCTACCCATTTTATCTGTTTTTGCCTATTCCTTCTATGAACTAGGAGTTAAAGGGGTGAATCCGGCATTAGAAAAAGAAAAGGGGCACGCTTGGGCCCCCTTTCAAAAAAAGATGCATGTCTTTATGTAAATTTCCAGTCTGTTTTTTTATTTTTGTCCATAGGGTGTGTGTTGTGGGGTTTTGGTGTGGTGTTTTGTGGTGTTTAAGTGTGTGGTGTGGTTTTGGTGGTTTTGTGTGTTTTTGTGTGTGTGTGTGTGTGTGTGCGTGCTCACGCGTGCCCCGCGGCATCATGCAAGGGGGCATGGTGATAAGGGTCGTGCATTTTGGCATGCGTGCGCGCGCGTGCGTGTGTGTTTTTTTGGTGGGTGTTGTGTGTGTGTGTGTTTTGGGTGTGAGAGAAAAAAGGGGGAAAAAAGGAAAAAAGAAAAAAGAAAAAAGAGAGGAAGAGGGGAAATGTGTGTGTGGGGTTTTTGCTGTTGTTTTGTGTGTGTGTGTGTGTGTGTGTGTGTGTGTGTGTGTTTTGGCGCGGTGTGTGTGTGTGCCGTGCGTGCGTTTGCGTGTGTTATGTGTGTTGTTACTCTAAATGTCATTCCTTAAAATTCTTTTTAGATTTTTTTCTTTTGAACGAATGTTTTGCATATTTTAACAAACTAAAGGTACATCCACTGCAACACATTATTTTGTCAAAAAGGTGTGATTTATGCGCCAATAATACGTTCAGAAATTTCATCATTACTTTTTTAAACAACTTTTTAAATTTTAAAATATTCGGATGAAAACGAACAAATATTATTATAATGCTTTTTTTTTTTAAAAAAAAGGTAAGCCCCAATGCAGATTTAATTGATTTTTGATCTACCTTTTTATAAACTCTGTATTTGTTAAGTATATATATGTTTTTAAACGCAATATAGATAACTGGGGAGTTTTACATACAAAAAATAAAAATTTATAAAAATATTTACGTCACAATGTAATGTCTTTGGCAAACAATGTCATAGCAATGTTACTGTAATTATTCTAACATTTTTTTCCAGCCCCCGGGGGGTGGTCTCCACTTTCGGTGGGGGTGTACCTGATCCGGGAGGTGGTGGGGGGTTTACCAAGCTCTGAGGTTTGGGAGTGGGTTCCCCCCACAAAACAAAAATTTGAAGAAAACAATTAGAAAATAAACCCTTTCAACACAACACGCCAATTAATTTTAAAAACACACGGACGTTATTAAACTTAAAACCACCCCCAAACGGAACTGTTTCAACTAAAATAAAAGGAAACAAAAAAAAAAGGGTTTAAAACTTGCTTTCGAGTCTTCTAAACCGCATATTCTTTCTTCATGGAAAATTTTTTAAATTAAGAGCAGAGATTTTTCAGGGAAAGACAAAAAAAATGAAATGCGGAAGGAGGGGTCAAAACAAGACTCTAAACCAATCTGCTGCGATCTAAAAATTTGCCCAATGCCTTTTTGATTTTTTCCAACACACTTGCACTGGCTTTC
Source organism: Conus ventricosus (assembly GCA_018398815.1). NCBI lineage: Eukaryota > Metazoa > Mollusca > Gastropoda > Neogastropoda > Conidae > Conus > Conus ventricosus. The sequence continues at coordinate 2,800,459 of CM031614.1, read as the reverse complement.
TACCCCTTGGAATAATATTGTAAATGTAATCATTCACTTCACGGGCATTCAAATTTCACTTGATTAGGGAAAAAATTTTGGGATTAACTGTTTTGTGTCATTTTATTTACGGGCACACAAGGGCCAACTTTTCCCCAAAGTGAAATGGGAAATTCTGGCAAACAAGATATTTTAGAACATCATCCTCTTTTCCTGGGGGTATCCCCCACTCCAAAAATTTTTGTCGACCCTTTTCCCCAAAAAAAACAAGACAAAAAAAACATTGGCAGTGTCCACACCCCCAACCTTTTCCCGGTTCATCAGGAATGCTAAAACAAGAAAGGTTTTGGATTTCTTCAACAAAATAAAAACCCCACTCTTGCACCCACCATTTTTTGGTGGAAAAGAGCCAAGAAATCAAAACCTGCCAACATTTTTTCTGTATGTGAAGAGAGGGATACTCGGGCACCCCAATCTGAAGCTGAACGTTTTTTTCCGCATTTTCAAAAAACAGCTGCGTCCCCTTGAATAGTTATAATTTTCGATTTTTGAACAAAGCTGTAAAACACAATCATGCTAAAACAAAAAAAGTGTCCTCGGGAATTTCTGGTGAAAATCGGTAATTTCAAACTGCAAAAATAGGCCAAAAAAGATCCCCCAGGGAAAGCCAGGGACTGATCGATGTAAGGATTTTTCTGCTGTTTCCCCCTCAACCCTTTTAGATTCATATAAATAATGAGTAAGTCTGAAAACTTTGTTTCAGTCTTTAGCAAAACAAAGTAAAACATCAACTACCCTTTCACCCAAAACCATGCAGTTATTTTTCCCGGAAATTTTTCAAAATAGATACTGCAAAAACCTTGGTGCCTTGATTGTAAAATGTGGGGTTTTTTTACGAAAAACAAATAACTCCCAATACCCAAAGGTGGGGACTGGAGGAATGGGGGGAGAGGACCCCAAAAGGATAGATAACGCCTTCAGTAGTCTACCAAATGTTTTCCATCCCATTTGTTCATCAATCACACCATAACCCCTTTTTGTACTTTTGGCCCTTCCCTATGTTCCGCTGGTGAACCCCCCCTCCGTATATCAAATTCCTCCCAGTTCTACACACGGGCGTTGATATCAGAGTTCATATCTGTTTCATTAAGGGGCGCGAGGGGGGCCCCTTTGGAAGAGGATGCTAACAATCGGGTTCTCCTAAACATTTATTATTTACATACTAAATATTAAAAAAAATCATTATTTTCAATTCAAAGCTCTTCAGTTTCATTTGGTCCGGCCTTGCAGCTTCGTCTTCTCTGGGGGCCTTTTTACTACAGCCCACGCCCTCCACATCTTGCCCTACCCCTTCGCTTGGATCGTTTTCCTGCATGAAAAAAAGGGGGAAGGCGCTTTTTTTTATTGAAAAATCAAAGAGCATTACAATTTTGGCATAACGTTTCACACCTTAAAACACACCACACACACACACACCACACACACAACCCACACCACACCACACCACAACAACACACACACACACACAAAACCCCCCACACACACCAACAACACAAAAAAATGCACTTTCCGCTGCCCTTAGGAAACCCCATCCTTTCTAAAAAAACGTTTCACACAAACCTTTTTGAGTTACCTCCCTTCAAAGGGCGACTTGCTCTCGACGCTATTTTCAAAACCTATGGGTTTAAGCTTTCAATCACTAACCAAATGGACTGTGAAACTAGCTTAACTTAACAATGGTTCCAATAGTGCTGCGGGTTTTCAATATTGGGGACTGCCTAGGGTCGCCCATATATTTAATTCACACATTTATCAATCTTTTCCCCTTTCCAGAGACAAAAGAGAGAGAAGAGAAAGAGAAGAGAAGAGAAGAGAGAGAGAGAAACAACAGAACAACGACAGACAGACGAAGGGGAGAGAGGGGGGGGGGTTTTTGGGGGGGTTTGGGGGGAAATGACCCCCATGCAAATTTAACGGGGGTAGAGGGGGGTGGGTCACACCCATCACTTCAACTCCATCCCACCAAATAATTGTTCCCACCCAACTCTTTGAGTACCATTTTTGTTTTGCCCAAAGCGTATCCAAAGCTATAACCACCCCTTGTGCCACCCCAGGGTTGTAAACTTGCAGTGGGGTCTGGAAATTTCAGATCTCTCTAGAGGCCTCACTAATGCTACAAAAACATCAACAAAGGAGAAAAAAAAGGGGCAAAAAAACCCCTTCCTCAGAAAAATTTCAAGAAAAAAACAAAAAAATTTAACTTTGTTATTTATTATCAAAGTCCCAAATGGGTGTCGAAAATTTTTAAATTAAAAATATCTTTAGCTTTTGTCCTTTTTGACTAGTCTAAATAACTCCCAAAAACATTTCCTATGGGTCTTTCCCGAGCCGGAAAAAAAAAAAAGTTTTCACCTGTTCTTCCTTGTCCTTGGAAAAAAGAAGCATAAAAAAAAAAACAATAAAAAAAGAAAAAAAAAAAAAGGGATACGGGGTTATGGCGAATATAGGGGGGAAAACACCCAAAAAACCATAAAACACCAAATGTTCATTTTAAATTTGATTTTTGCATACTCATCACGGCATAAATGAGAAAAACCTATAGTTTGTATCCTAAAAAACAGTTAAAAAAAAAGGTACAAAACAGAAAAAAAAATTTGCAAACTGAAATATTTTTGATACTTTTTTCCCCCAGCCTGTTTTTGCTAATTTTTTCAAAAGAACGTAAATGAAAAATGGGGTTAAATAAAAAGTCTTTTTTGGGCTTCCAGGCTGAAAAGAAAATGCCCTTTTGAGCCCAATCCTTAAATATTTTTTTAGATAAAACCAATGTAGAATATTCTAAAATCACTAAATAATTGGCAGTTTTTTTGGGGGCGAATTTGGGGCAGACAAACACGGACATGTGTTGAAAGTTACCAAAAACCATAAAAATTAATTTCCTTTCATATTTCTTTCAAAGAAGGCCTCCCCCTTCCCACCCCCCCCCCCCCCTTTTCCAAATTCTTGACAATTAAATCAGGATTCTTACTCCACAGGGGGTGGACAGGTCCTTGGAGTGGAGAAACAAAACAGAAAAAAAAAGTTTAATCTCCTACTTTACTACATGCAAAACGCACTGAAAAACCCACCCCCAAACACCCCCCCCCCTTCTCTTTCCTTTAGAAAACAAGAAAAAAAAAAAAACCCCCAAACCAAAAACATCTGCGAACCCACAACCCACCCACCCTTTTCACAAAAAAAAAACCCTTAAAACAAATCTTTAAAAAGTAAAAAGCCCAGGAAATCAGCAAGGCAAAAAAGCCAAAAGGAATCGAGTTCTTTTTTGTGGTCAAAAATGACAACATTTCCCTACCAATTTTTGGTTTGGGCGAAAAACCAAGGGTACTGAAGGAATTTTCCCATAAACAACTTTTTATTACTTATATATGAGTTTATTTTTTTTGAGCAACTCTCTCCAAAAATTATTCCAAATTCAACCTTCCAACGCGCCCATGCAAACCAAACTCAAAGGACCCTTTTGGGGTAAAAAGTCTTTAAAACACTGTACAGGAAAACCCCCCAAAAGACCTTTGAGCTCAAAATTGATGATGGTAAGCTAATTTTAAGATTTCATTTTTTTTTCCTTTTGAAGTTTCAGTTCCATGTGATTCAATACAAAAACTCCCCCAAGCCCACTTACATATCTGTTGATCCCTTTATTTTGCGGGGGGAAAACGCCATCATTTGTTTTGCGCTTTTTCCACTCCACCAACACACACACACAACACACCCCCCTTTTGCACTATACCGGACCAGGAACCCCATCCTTTTCAACTTTTTAGCACATAACCTTTTTAGAGTTTTTCCCCCCAAAGACAACTTGCATCTGGTGCTTTTTTGAGAAACTTTGGTTTTAAGCTTTCAAACCCCAGCCTGAATGACGTGAATTCAATTTAATGCAACTTTTACGTCTAGTGCACGCAGCTTTCATATTGTGACTCCCGGGTTTTCAAAAATATATTCAATTCACACATTTTTCAGAGTGTTTCCCCACTTCCTAAGAGAGAGAGAGAAGAGAGAAAAAGAAAAGAGAAAAGAAGGGGAGAGAGAGGAGAAAAGGAAATGGGGGAGATGAGGGAATATTTTATTTCTTCCCCATCCCATCCCTCATTTACCTTTATCCTGCACACATTCGCTGATGGAAAAAATCGTATCCACATTGTGTTCCCCTTGCAGAACTATTTCCCTGGAAACGCCCATCAATAATCTATCATTAATAAACATTCCTTTTCGTAATTCCCTTTTACCTTGGAAAAATTTTTTAACAAAATGTAAACCAAGACAACAACACCGCCTAACCCTGTCAAAACGGGGATTTCCATGTCAAGGTTACGGGCCCTAATCAAAATTTTTCCCAAGAAAAATGGAGACCCCAAGTTGATGGGAACAAAAGCACAAAAAACCATACTTCATAGCAAAAAAATTTGAAACAAAAAGGATTCTAATGCGTGTTCTGTTCCAATCCCGTCTCACCCCTTTTGGGGAGGCAAATCCGACACGTTTGAGTGCAACGTTGGTGCACTTCAAAACAATCGCTTTGATTTCCAAAACTCCCAACAATATTTTGGGGGGGTTTTTGTTTTTGTGTGGGGGGTTGGTGGGGGGGGGGGGGGGGGGGGGGTGGGGGGAGGGGGCGGGGGGGGGGGGGTGGGGGTAGGGAAACTACCTTTACACACCTGTCCCCACATACAATGTCGGTACAAGTGTTAGAGACAAAACCATTAACCCAATGGTATAGCAGATTTGCGTGCTTAATGTACCTTTCTTACATCCTTGAAGGACTGTGTGATTTGAAAGGACTGTAGGCGATTACCAAACGGGGTTTTGTATGTACGAAAAATTTCGGGTTAAATTTAATTTCCTGCTCGCTTTAAAAAGGGCCATCAAATTGTTGCCTTTGTTTTGTTTTTCATCATTTGTGTCTGTTTTTAAAAATATATAACATAACCCCCTTCACAAATTTTCTTTTCGATGTTTATTTTTTGTTTTATGCCCAAAATACCGTCGGATTTAGTACCATGAAGTGTTTATTCCAAAGTATGTAGCAAAAACTAAAATAAACCCAAGAAACTTCCAAATAAATTACGAAAGGGAAACTATAAGTTTTCAACGGGAAGGTAGGGGAAACAGTTTGGAGCACCTTTTTGGCAGGGAGGTAAATAAGGGCTGGTCTCTTATCAGAGACGGGGTTCATTGGTAGGGAAAACAAACCAAAGTGACAATTAAAAAAATTCACTAATACTAAAAAATCAAACCAAAGGGATGGACCGAAAAAATTTGAGACAAATTAAAAAAAGATAACGCCTTTTTAAAAGATATCTCGAACTAAATCGGGAAAAATTACCAAAGATTTTTATGAAAAAATCTTCAAAGAGAATATAAAAACGCAAAAAAAGGTAGAAAAAAAATTAGCTTACCGGAAAAAAAAGGAACCCAAAAAATTTTCGGAAAAAAGTGCAGGAAAAAAAAAAAAAAAACCCTAGTAAAACGCTCTAAAAATGGATTCAGGTGAAATTGCAAAAAACTGATCCGAGAAAGGGGAAACCTTTATAATTTTTTTCCCAAAGTTATTTTACTCGCGGTATAAAAATAACCAAAATTGACCAAAACCCTTTTTAAAGGGGGAATAACTTTTTCGGTTAAAGGTTACCCCAACGTTGGGAGACAAAAATTAAAAAATCTACCCCTCAAGGCTGGGGACCAAAAAAAATTCCGAAAAAATTTTATTAAAGAACGAAAAAAATTAATAATCCCCTTTCGCTTTGTTTAAAAAAACCCTTTAGAGACGGAAAATCCCAATACTAAATCAGTGTGTTTTTTGCCAAAAAAAAAAGGCTCCAAAACCAACCCGAAATACCCCGGGTCAGCCCCCCTTTCTAAGTTAAGAACAAAATTAAATTGTAAGGGTCTAGTAATTTTTAATGTTAAAAAAAAACTTTTTCCTGTAAACATGGTTTTTCCAAAAAAAAAGCAGCATGACACAATATTAAGATGGACACTTAATTTACTTACGATGACAAAAAAACCCAATAATAATGTTTTTAAACTTCCGTAAAGCCTTCACTCTGAAAACCCACAAAAGACTATTGATTAATTTTACAAATTAGGAATTCAGGGACCCTCTTTTTGACTGGTTTACAGATTTCCTGACTGCAGAAGAAAAAGGGTGAGGGGGGGCAGAATACCTTTCACAAACCATTTTGAGTGGTATTAAGGGAGCATTTTTGCCGATGATAAAAAATTTAAGGGGATTCAAAAATCCCCTTGCTTTTAAAAAGGGACCTTAACAATGTGGGGGATTGTTCACAAAGGAACCTTTTTCAATGTTCAAAAATGAAAAGTGCTGCACATTGGGTAAGAAGAACCCTCAAAAATGATTACATAATGAAAAGGGTAAACAAATCAAAATTCAACATGTTAGAGGAAAAGGCCCTTTTAGTTACATTTGACTGTATCTTAGCTTTTACCCCATATACAAAGAATTAGAAAACAACCAAAAAAGGTTGATAAGACGATCTTTTTCGGTTAAATTGAAAAAGATATTTTAAAAAAGCAAAAAATCACTCATCCGCCCAAATGGAAAAGGGTAAGCATCGGGTACCCTTTACAAAAAAACAATCCTCATCAATAAAAAAGGTTTCAAAGAAGACGCCAAAAAACGCCAAAATCAAAAATTCCTTATTTAAAAGACTTAGATTTTTAGGTTAACATCCCAACCAGGAGGGTGATGTGACCTGACCCAAAACACAAAATTTTCCCCATTTTTGATGACATGATTTAAAATACTTTCCAGTTAAGCAAAAAACACAAGGGGCAAACTGGCAAATTATTTGTTCAATATTTTTGCACTAACCTAGGAAAATTTCATTTGCTAATAGAGAGTTGGCAGGTGGAATTCTCTCCGAGTTCATCAAACTACTAAAATATAAACATTTTTAAGACTCCTTGATTAGATGCAAATTTTAAAATATAGTAATGATTTTTGATGCGAAATTGTTCTCATCCCAATTTTAAAAAAAAATTATATGCAACGTAATCACGCTGCCCCAAAACACCGGAAAAAAGTACTGTCATTTCAATTGTGGACACATGAAAGCCGCGGGCTACAAAGCCCCTACCTCCCTCCTACCTACCAACCATTACCATGGCATTTGGGGTTGTCCCCTTCGAAGGGCACTTTTTCCCAAGACCAACACACCTAATAGTAAAAGGTAGAATCGGGAAATTTCGGTTAAAGACGTGACAGAGGAGCTGTCCCAATTTTTAAACAAAAAAAATGTATTAAAGCACTCTCTTTTATTCGCCACTGCATGCAAGCCTCAAAACGCAACGTACACGGATTCCAGGGCAAGAGCCAAATCAAAGATAAAGGAGAAAGGGTTGTGGAACGGGGTTTGACTTTTTGGGGTTTTCTTTTCATTCTCATGTTGGGGTTGGTTTGAAAGTTGTTGTTTTTTTTGTTGTTACTGTCATATGGCATCCCCCAGTCCACTGCCTGCTCCCTAAAAATTTTTGCGTTTGGGGTGATTTTTTTCCCTCTTTTACTTTTTTTCAACAAAATGAATAACGATTCTTTTTAACAAAAGTGTCCATGTCCACAAAAAACAACTTGTTGGACTCCAGTAAATAATAGTTGGGGTTTTATTTTTCAGGACACTGGGGAACATCACACCCCTGCAAGTTCAAGTTTCCCCCCAAACCACCAATGCTTTTATCAGTATTTGGATACGGGAAAGGTGTTTATGTGTATTTTTGAAACTGAGTTGTGCATGTCGTTCAAAACCCTGCCCGGGTGAAAGAAAAAAAGATTTAATTTCTGATGCACCACGTCACGCATCATTTTTTTACAATAACAGCCAAATCTTGACTTAAAATATTGAAAAATATCCCTAGTGTTAATTGTCTTGTGGAACTTTAGAATTAAAGGGGAGAGACAATTGAAAATGAGGAAGAGAAAAAAGTGTGTGTTGGGGGGAGGGGGGGGGGGGGCCCTTAAAGTGAACAGCATTGAAAAGATTTCTCAGTAAAAAGGAATTTTTTGTGATATGCAGTAGCTACAAATTTCCGTTCAAAGGAAAAGACATTACTGAGAAAACTAACAACTAAAGGAAAATGTGGTTTATCACTAATCATTTTAAAGTAAATTACATACTCGGTTGGTGTTTGTGTGTGTGTGTTGGTGTGTTGTGTGGTGGGGTTTGTTGTTTGGGGGTTTGTGTTGTGTGTGTGGGTCTGAACAATGTATTATGAAAACATTTCTAACATTTCTGTGCATGTTTAATCATGTACTATCTGGCGTGCTATTGTTACTTACATAAATGGTCAACCTGAAAATGTCAAAATGCCTGGAAAACACAAGCTCTGAGGCAAGGGGGGTTTACTTTACAAGGACTGTAGGTTCAAAACTGGATGGTGACTCCATAACCTTTGTGAAAATTTCACGTTCGATATCCTCTTCGTTGGAACGTGACTCGTAGTGGGGAATTTGCCCTTACGTGGGAAAAAAAGTTATTTTTCGTCCCCAAGCGAGACTTTTAGGACATTTTTTTTCATTCCGGTTTTCTTTGGGATTTATACGTCACTTGTGGAATCCCTGACTCCGCTCTTTCCTATGTGCTCGGGAACCCGGGCAGTCCGATTTGGTACTTGCACACCCGAAGCGGGGAGAAGTGAGTCCAGAAAAAAGCGACACGAAAACGAAACACCCGATCATACTTTGAAAAACCCAAACTGTATTTTGGGGAGGACCCCCTTTAAAAGGGACATCCCCGGAACACAAAATTTTTTCAAAAGGTGTATTTTTGCATTTCCAATAATATGTTCATATTTATCATTATTATTTTTAAAACAACTCGTTAAATTTGCATTGGGATGCAAACGAAAAAATAAATTTTGCTTTTTGTAAAAAAGATAAAATTAATGACAAATTTAAATTTTCATTTTTTACTCTACCTTTTTTTTACCTCTGTTTGTTACGCATTTATTTTGCAGGATTTTTCATGAAAAACGACAATGATGCAAGGTTAAAAAGAAAGTGCTTTTTTGGCTTCACTGTCTGAAAAGAAAATGTCCTCTTGAACCCAAACCATTACACTATTTTTTTAATATTACCAATGTAGAATATTCCAACACTGAAAATAAAAGTGGGAGGCGTTTGGTGGCTGAAAGTTGGGGGTAACGCACTGACTTAGTTGAAAAGTCTGAGCCAAAACCCCAAAACATAAATTTTTCCCTTTCATATCTGTTTTGAAAAAGGGGCCCACCCCCTTCCCCCCCACCCCTTCCCCCACTTTCCCAATTATTGACAAATAAATAATTCTTACCTCCCCCCGGGTGGAGCAGGGCCCTAAAGTGGGGGAAACAAAAAAAGAAAATACAAATTTAATGCACTCTAGCATTACTACCCGACAACGATAACACATGACACCTCATCCCAAACATCCCCCCCATGCGTCCCTTTCGTGTGTAGCGTGTGGTTGGGGTGGTGTGTGTGTGTGTGGGGTGTGTGTGGTGGTTTTGTTTCGCTCATTCATTTTTCCCTTTTAATTCAATTTTTTGTATTTGTTGTTCTTTTAACAAAACGTATTGCATATTGTTTAACAAATAAAAGGGGGTTTGTCACGGGCAAAATAGAACAAACCCCAAATCGTTTTTCCAGGTTTTTTGGAAAAGCTCAAAATAAAAATTTTTGGGCCCCGTAACGGGCCCAGGTTCGGGGTCCACCAAATTTAACAAGGGGGGAAACTCCACAGAACGGCCGTCCGGCCCAAAGGCCCAACACTTTACCCACGCCTCGATTCTAGCGAACGAGTCCCCAGCGCCTGGGTAAAGGGCCACTACCAATTTTTGGAAACCACGCCATTGTTAGTCGGACGTCGCAGGTTAAAACAGGAAAGGGAAGGGAGAAGGTAGTTGTGGTGGGGGTGAAATCTAGCTAACATTAAATGACCAATTTACCCCACAAAGTAAAAGGCGTTAGGGTGACGCAGATTTGAATATCCAATAATTAGAGGGGGATAACTTTGGGGAACAGGGGAAAAAAAACTGACCAAAGGTACTCGCCCTTTTTGGACAAACGGGAAAGGATAAGAAGGTGTGAAGTAAGAACGGCAGAACGAGGGGGAACGAAAGAGAGACGGAGAAGAGGAGGTTCTGGGTTAGTCTCTGCAGGAGAAAGGGAGAGAGGTGAGGGGTGAAGTTTTTAGATTACACCAGATATAGTCGCAAAAGGACTAAAGAGAGATTGGGGGAAAGGGAGAGTTCTAACTAATAAAAGAAAAGAAAGAAAAGAAAAGGAAAAGAAAAGCAACCATGTCCTTTAATAGACAACTAGGGGAAAAGAGAGAGAGTGCAATGCTTTTAAAGCAGGAGAAAAAAAGGAAACAATCGAGTTGATAGTCATGTTCCTCTGAAAAGGGGGGGCGACCTCATCTGGGCCCCGCCACTTTCATCGGGGTCCAAAAATGCCAACGCCAGCGGTCCAGCCCACCGATGCCACAGTCTAAATTGACCGGTGCCGCAGTTGTGTCGTGTTGTGAAAATGCTTAAAAGAAAAAAAAAAAAAAAGAAAAAAGCTATTTGTGAATAGAAAAATCACCTGGCCAGGTAAATTTGAAAAACTATTTATACCGGGTTTTGTTAATATGTTTTAGATAAAGATTTTGTGAAGGTTTAGGAAGAGAGAATGTTTTTTTCATTTGATTCCAAGCATTTATGTTTGTTTTTTATGATCATGTGTATAAAGTTTAGACTTTCTAGTTTTGATGTACGAATGCAGATAATAATGAGATTGAAGCAAGCTGGATGTGTTTGGGGTGTGCGCTAGTCCTTCCCCCACTGACTCACCTGGGTTGACAAATTTTTTGGGGACCTGCCAGGATATTCTGGCCCATTTATTATAATTTTTCAACTTCTCAAGAGGAAACTGGGGGGGATTAAGATTGTAACCTAAGGGCAAGGGGTTTTTCTTACTTATGTTTTCCCAAAATAGTTAATACTAGGCTTGCATTTCTTCCAAGATAATTTTAAAACTAGGCTTTGGATTTTAGCCCCCAAATACTTATTTCGCAAGATTTCCTAAATCGCCTCAAAATTTGGGGCGGGGCTGGGGGGTCTTTAAAAACTAACTACTTGTCCCAAGAATATTATCATTCAAAATTTCTAACGTCACCGGTCGGGAACCACCCTTTGGCTTCTTAAAAAACTTTTTCAAAAAAAAAAAAAAAAAAAAAGTAATGGGGAAAAAAAACACCCCTATTGAACAACTTGTGAGTGTCGCCGGATTTGGTATTCGGGGAAGAATTCGACGTTCGTTGAAAAACCAAAAAAGAGGGAAAAGGGTGAACGCGCGGAAAACGCCGTATCGCAGAAAAGCCAGGGAAAAAGAAAGGTGAAGCAGGAAAAGAAAGAATAAGGAAGCGAGGAAACAGAAAGAATGAAGCAGGGAAAAAGAAAGAAAAAGGGGAACGCAGGAAACAGAAAGAATGAAACAGGGAAAAAGAACGAATAAGGAACCAGGGAAAAAAAAGACTAAAGGAAACGCAGGGAAAAAAAAGACTAAAGAAGACAGGGAAACGGAAAGATTAAAGGTTCAATTAGAGTTTGAGAAAGTGAGGTACAAAGGGAACCCCGAGGATGGGAGTTCAGTTTCCCTGACCTTTGGGGGCGTTAACCCCCCACCCAAGTTGCCAAAAAATTTTCGAAGGGAACCCCATTCGATCGATGCATACTCAGTCGTTTTAAACGTTTGCACCACAGGGTTGGCCTCCAAAGAGGGGGGGTCCCTTTTGTCGGCGTTACTGACGGGGAACATTTCAAATTTTCCCTGCGTTTACCACAAACAACAGTCTGATTTCGGGGGCTGGAAAGGAATCGTTATAAAGGATTTGACCCCAGGGAGGGGTTTAGAAAAAAAAATTTCTTCAGCTAAATTTTCAAGCAGGTAGGGCGTACACTCATTGGGGGCACTTTTTGACACATTTTTAATGGTTTTGAGTTAGGGGGGACAAGAAGGAGTTTGCTGATTGAAAAGCTAATGAAGGAACGATTTTTTAAGGTTGCGGCCCTGATTTTAAACCCTACATTTGAAAAGAGAGACAGCCCGAGACCAGGAAGTTGTTGAAGTTCGCAAGGGGAAAGAGGGACGTTTGGGCACTAAGGTGCGAGAACAGGTGCTAGGCACAAGGGGGGGAAAGATGCAAAGGGGCCAGGGGGTTCTGCAAATCGCAAACCCAGTGGTGGGGCAGAAGGAAGGGCAAAGGGGCTTAGGGTTTCATTTTCACGGAAGGGGCGGGCAGGAATTTTTCCCGGTTTCCGAAGGCAGCAGCCTTGCAAAGGTAAAGGGGGGCAGGAAAAAGACCCGCAGTGGAACCAAAGGATCCAACGGAAAGGGGGAGTGCAGCCATAGGGGAAATGGACGCATTTCCGTTCAATAGGGGACTAGGGTGAGTGGTTCTTTTTGATGGAAGAAAGGGGGGATTGGCCAGCGGGGTGAAAAATGTAAAAACACTGGTTGTTCAGGGGGGGGTAGTAAGAACAACGCGGGCGGAAAGGGGATTTACAGGGGAAAAAACCCCGACCTGTATCTAACGAGGGACGTAGGGGTTCCGTTGCAAATTTTGAAGTACACCCCTTACTTTTCAGGGGGAGTTTTTGCGTTGGGATGGAGAAAACCCCTTCCCGATTTGATCATTGGAAAAATTTTAGGGCAAGGGATCCAGGGGGTCCGGGTTGTTGACGGGGGGGCACATTCAAAACGGAGCAAGAAGGGGGGAAAGGTTGATAAACCGTAGCTTCCGGCAAAGGAAAAACAGCATGATGTGTCGCCTAGAGGTTTCGGGCCGCAGGGAAAAAGGGCCCTCGCTCGGGGAACTTGGGATTTGGGAAGAGGTGGAGAAAACGGGGGGTTAGAGGAGGGGGAGACAGAATTTCTTGTGAAAGGGGGCTGTTTTACCGAGTGTTCCCCAAGGGGAAGACAGAAGGTGCCACCGTTTGAGGTACCAGCAGGTTTCGGACACTGTCTGTCAGTGGGGCACGAGTCCCCAGGCGGGGGCATTCCCCCCCGCAAAAACACGACCGAAACTTTGAGATTCATTTCCAGGAGCAATGGCAGACATCAATCTTTTCTGCAATTTTACGGGGTCAAAATCACCCCAAGGGGGTGAAAGAGGAAAGGCGCCTCTAAAAAAACCCCCTTTTTAAAGACCACCCTTCAGGAGGTGGCTTTTTGATTGTTTTTCCCAAATGCGCCCCTGTTCCAAAGGGGGGACAGGGAAGTTTTGCGCGGGGGACTACCGACCAAACCCAGAAGCGGTTGCTTTTTAAAAGGGGTAGATACGCAACATTTCGCGAAGGGGGGAGAATCTTCTCTCCCTTTGGGGGTGCCAGCACAAATTCTCATACAGGGGTCCAGTTCACCCAGGGGTAGGGGAAGGTTTAAAACCCTAATCACACTTTCCCACTAAAACCCCTAACCACCCACAAAGCATGCTTGGGGAAAATTTTAATGGTGTGCGAAGGGCAATCTTTAAAAAAGCCCCTTGAGGAAAGGCCACAATTGGGGCCGTACATTCCAGCGGCACGTTCGCCTAAGGGGAAACCCCTCGGACACAGGCTTTTCCCCTTTTTCTGCGTATGGGGGACAGTTCGGGCCATGTGCATTCCAAAACTTTCCAAACAGGGTCCAAAGGTCAAAACCACTTTTCATATTGGGGGAACCACCAAAAGGGCCCAGGAGCTTAAGGCCAAGGGAAGAGTTTTAGGAGGGCTAGGGTCGTCCAGAAAGAAACAATACAGGAAGGTGGGAAGCAAAACCTAAAATTTGGGAGATCAATTTTTTGTTATGCTTTCCCCCCCGGCACAACAAGCTGCTGACATTTGGGAAGAGCCCTCCCATCATTGAAAAGGAGATCAGCACCAATCGAGGAAGGGAAATCAAAACTTTTTCCTGCAAATTTTCTCCGAAATCATTTCAGCTGAAACCAGCACAAACGCAGCACAATCATTGATGGGTAAAGGAGACCCCGAAAGAAGGGGGAGATTTTGTTTTCCTGAGTTTCCAGGGGAAAATCATACAGGAGTTCATGTAAAGGCTTTTCAGTTTGGGGAAAAGGAGGATGGGGGCCCTAAACTTAGGGCGTCCCCCACTGATAAAACCCGGAGGGCAACTCTAAACATTTTCGGTGGAGTTTAAAATCGGGAAAAACCCGTAATGTGAAACCAAACCCATCCCATATGCCCCCAACAATGTTGGGAGGGGGTTTAGAAAAAAGTTTTTACCTTGGGGGGTTGAAAAAGTCCCCCAAAACGTATAGTTAACCCGTCGTCTTGTGAGGGGAAAAAGTCATTTAGCATCGCTTTTGATAATTTAAATCAAAAAATTTTCACCAAGGTCCAGAATTTTAAAAAGAACGGAAAAACCGTTTGCTCATTTCCCAAACAAGAGCCTTTTTTCCCAGATAGATTTGAGCAAGGGTTTATGGCAAAAGCCTTATTAGGCTCAAAGGAGGCACAGCATTTTCCCCCTCCTATGGGGTTTTTACCAGTGGCGGTACCCCTTTTGGGATGGTCAACGCACCGCAGTCTTCTCTGGAAGGAAGGGGGTTTTGACGGGGGGTTTTGGAAGGCTTTTTGAATTTCAAAGGGTGACATTCCGATAGATCCGAGACATGGAGGAGCAATGGGCCTAGGAGCCCCTTTTAGAAGGTTGAGACAAGCCAAACTCACAGCCAGACCAACAAAAAGGCCCGGTTTTTTTTCCAACCTGGGGTTCCTAGTTTTTTTTTCACACACAACACCGAAAAGGAAAGGGGAAAAGGGGGAAGAATTCAGAGAGACCAAAACCAAAACAGAAGTCAATCTGCTAGGGTTTTTTTATTGGTTTCTATAGGGGGTTGTTCCAAATTTCGCACAAACACAGTCCTCTCAGTGATTTGGCAAGGGAGGGGGAAAACCGGGGATGGGCGAAAGGGGGCAGAAATGCAGAGCAAGCACTGCAGAACGGGGCTGGAAAGACTAGGTTTCCCCCCCATCTTGAACTACCAGAAGTCCAAACCATTTTGTTGCGGAAGATGCCCCTGGGGGGGATAGGGTTTCAGTATTTTTACGGGGCATGAAGGGGGGGGAGTTCCCTGTGAGAATTAAAAAGGAAGTTGAAAAAAGTGTGAAGAAAGGGCGCAAAGGTGGAGAAGGGTTTTACTGTCGTGTGGGGCCCTTGCAAATTCCACAAATACTTGGATGGAAAGATTCGTGATGAGACGGATCATCAACCCTCAAACCTGCAGGAGGCGCAGTTGAAAAACGCAGAGTGCGCGTTGGGCAATGGCATTGCAGCCCCAAGGGATCGGTGCAGTACATTTCCATCACAGAAAGTCGGAGCTGACTATTTTAACCGTGTATTTGAACTCAAAGAGGAAACCCAATATCCGGGGGGGCTTTTTTTTGAAATATTTGATTACAATTATGTTTAGTGGATTGGTTTCCTTCCCATTTTGGCTAGTTTTAAATTTTTTTTTTTTCAGACTTTTCATATTTTTCCTTGTGAGATTGCCATGTGAATGTGGGTTTTGCTTTTGGGCAAAATCGCTTGTGTTAAGTGAGCATTTTTGCAATAATGAGGATGGGGGGATCCCAGGAAAAATGTCATGGATCGTGATCAATTATATTTGCTTTTCATAAAATTTGAAAAAATTTGGCAAATCCCCGCAGGTAGGGGATTTCAAAAGGGGGCACAGAGGGGCGTTAAAAAAAATGAATTGAAAAAAAACCAAGACGCACTCAAGATAACTCATTGGGAGTGGGATTCACTAATAATATTTTATAATTTAAAACCGTTGGTTGTAAAGTATTTTTTTTAAACTTGCCGTGTAGGTTTTCGCAAATTTGGTTTTTTTTTTTTTGACCGGGTTTGAACGTCGGTTTTCATAGCTTTTTGCAAAAGGGGGAAATTGTCACGGCAAAAAAAGAACAACCAATCGTGGCCAGGTTGTTTGGAATAAGCCTTTAAACCAAAAATTCTGGGGGGGCCACGTTGACGGGGCCCATTTCGGCCAGCCAATTAACATAGGGAGAGGGTCCACAAGAGGGACGGCTTTTCCCGGGCCCAAAGGACTAAGCACTTTTTACCGACCCTCGATTTTAGGAGACGAGTCGTAGCGCCTGGCCAGGTATCAGCCAAATTTTTGGACCCCGCGCCATTTTTTAGTGGACGCCAGGTTAAAGCAAAAGGGGGGGAAGGGAAAGGTAGTTGTGGGGGGGGTGAAATCACTAACAAATTTAAAAAACCAATTGCCACCACAGAAGAAGGCTGAGGCGTGATGTCATGATTTAATATCCAATGGAATTTAAGGGAAACTTCGGGAATTTTAAAAAATACTGACCAATGACCGCCCTTTTTTGGGCGATCGGGAAAGGGGATAAAAAAAGGATTAGATAGAACGGCAAACGAGGGGAAACGAACAGAAAACAGAGAGAAGGGGGAGGGGTTTTTGGTGGTCCCCTGCAGGAAAAGGGAAGAATGAAGGGGTGAAGTTTGGCATTAGCACCAGATTACTCAAAGGGAAGGGCTAAAGAGAGATGTGGAAGGAGAGAGTTTTCTAACTAATGAAGAGAAAAAAAAAGAAAAGAAAAGGAAAAAAAAGCAACCATGTCCTTTTAATTTAGAGAATAGGAGAGAGAGAGGAATTTCAATGCTTTTAAAGCAGGAAGAAAGAAAGGGGAAACAGACGATTTTGTAGTCACTGTTTTTTTCTGAACCGGGGGTTCGACCTAACTTGGCCCGCCACTTTCATCGGGATAAACCCGACCAACGCCAGCGGTCCCCCCTGACCGGGTGCCGCATCTAATTCGGGGTGCCCGCGTTGGTCGTTTGTAAAGTGACAGGGAAAAGAAAAAAAAGGAAAAAAAAAAAGAAAGGATTTTGTTTATGTTTTGCCCTGGCCCGGTAAAGTAAAAAATCTTTTTTTAACCCGGGGTTTTTAAAAAAAAGGGTTTTTGTAAATGATTTTTGGGAAGTTAGAAAAAGAGAATTTTTATTTCATTTGTTCCATATCATTGATTTTTTCGTTTTTATATCAGTTAGTAAAGTTATTGACTTTACTGTGGTTTGATGTGACGAATGCATGATATATGAATGAATTTAAGAGCTGTATTTTTGTTTGGGGTGGCCCCATCCTCCCCCTGACATCACCTGGGTTGAAGTTTTTCACCCTTTTTAAAAAATCTATTTTGACCAAATACATGGTTTTGGTATGTGGTGGTATTGCAAAACCCTCCCAATCAACCACCGTGCCCCAACTTGCAGGAAGCAACATTTCCAGCGGAAAGGGAAAGCGAGAGGGAAACAGGAAAGAACCCGATTTCAAAAAAGGGGGTTTCCCAATTTAAACTTTTAAAAGCCCAAATCACCCCTTTATAAAGGGCTGAAGTGAATGGGGCAAGTTGTTGTGCGGTTTTCGGAATTTATCAGGAAAAAAGAAAAGTAATTTTTCAGCTTTTTTCCTTTTTTCCACAGTTTAGGCGATTTTTTGGGGGTAAATTTTGTTACCCAACAGGAATTATTTTGTTCTTTGGGGGCGTAAAACCCCGGGCATTGCGGGTTTCACTTTGACGAGCACGTTTCCCAAACCAACACACCTGAAAGGGGAAGGGGGAAATCCCGGGGAAATTCGGGTCTGAAGAGCTGAAAGAGGAGCTTGGCCCCAAATTTTAAACAGAAAAATGTATTTAAACACTCTCTTTTTATTCGCCCGCTTCCTGCAAGCCCCAAACGCAACAGTGCCCCTATTTCGACAAGGGGCCAAACTCAAAGCGTAAAAAGGAAGGTTTTGGGAAAGGGTTTTTGATCTTTTGCGTTTTATTCATTCTCAGTGTGTGGTTGATGTAAAGAGTAGTTGGGGTTTTTTTGTTACTGTCACAGTGGGATCAGTCAGTCCCCCTCCGGGTGCCACGGAAACTGTTGTGTTTTTGATTGATTTTTTTCCCTCCGTTTCGTTTTCAACAAAATGAAAAAAGATTCTTATTAACAAAAATGTCCTGCCACAAATAACAACTTGTTTGGCTCCATGAATAATGTTTGGGTTTTTTTTTTTCAGGCAAATGCGAAATTTAGGGACCCGCAAGTTCAAATTTCCGCCCCAAAAACCAGATTCTTTAGAATTAAATTATTTTCTATTTGGTCAGGATGGGGGGACCCTTTGTGCATATTTTTTTGATACTGCAGTTGTGTATGCTGTATGCTATAACCCCCCTGGTTTTAAAAAAAAATGAGCTTAGAACTGAGGATGGCACGTCAGCATCGTTTTTTACAATACAGCCCAAAACTTTTGACTGCAATATATTGTAAATGACCCCAATTTTTATGTCATTGTTAAAATTCAGAATTTAAGTGGGGGAAAAGTCAGATTGAAAATAGGAAGGTGGAAAAAAGTGTGTAAGGGGGGGGCGGGGGGGGGGGGGGGGGGGTGGGGGGGGGGGGGGGGGGGTTGGGGGGGGGGGGGGGGGGGGGGGGGGGGGGGGGGGGGGGGGGGGTTTTGGGGGGGGGGGGGGGGTGGGGGGGGGTGGGGGGGGGGGGGGGGGGGGGGGGGGGGGGGGGGGGGGGGGGTGGGGGGGGGGGGGGGGTTTGGGGGGGGGGGGGGGGGGGGGGGGGGGGGGGGGGGGGGGGGGGCAAATTTGTTAGGGCTTTAAAGTTTTTTTACCCTTGGAAAGGGTTTCTCAAAAATTTTTTTTAAAGTTTTTTACATCCCTGGGAAAGTTTTTTTTTTTAATTTTGGTTTTTTTGGGGTTGTGGGGTGGGGGGGGGGGGGGTGTGTGGTTGTTTTTTTTTGTGAAAAAAGTATTTTGTATTTTATTCACTACATCTGGCGGCGTTTTGAATGTCAAAAAACCGTTGTAATTTTTATTCTTGGAAAAAGAGAACGAAATTTTGCACGAGTTATTCTTCCCCCTTATTTTTTTACGATTTCTATTTTTGTTTGAAAAACTTTAATCATGATACCCGCCCTACATTTTTGTTTTTTTGTTCGCAAAAGTCACAAAGTTTAAATTTTTTATTCTTTAAAATCGTGGGGACTGAAAACCCCATTTTTCCCCCAAAATTTGTATTTCGACCAAATTAATCTTGGCGCCTTTTGAATTGCCCGATGAACAAACCGGGAAAATTTTGATTTCTAAAAAGTATGAGAGAATCCAAAGAATCTGAATGCACTTTTAAAAAGAAAATCCTAAGTTTCATTTGTATATGCATCCCTAGTTTTTTCTGTACAAGTTGCGACTATACGAAATGTTGACAGCGCCGGCCCCTTTAGCGGAGTCGCCTTCTTTGTTTATTTTGGGATTTTTGATTTTAAATTGTCGTTTCACAAAGTTCGGATTCCCCCATCGAACTTTTTAAAAACCCCTTTCTTGATAGAAAGCAACTAAAATTATATAAAAATTATACCCGATGGACCTTTAGGGAAATGGTTTTTTTGAAGATGTGTTCGAAGCACATGGCGACGGCCATGTAGGATGGGAAAATTTGTGTTTTTCAACAAACTTTAAACGAAAAGTTCTCCTTGGGGCTTTTGGAAAATGAAATTTTTGTTAAAGGCGAGTGCCGCTTTTTATTCTTTTAAAAAATTGTTTCATGGTTCTTTTTTTTTTTTTTTTTATAGAAAATAAGGAAAATAGACGTAAGCTTGTTAAAAGTGGGGCCCTTTCTGGGACTTTAATCCCCAATAGCTTTACACACCCACGGGAATTGTAAAAATTTTGCTTATGCGTTTTTTTTTTGGTTTGGGTTTTTTCGATAGAATTTGTTTGGATACTTTTCAAAGGAGGCGAGTAGAAAGAGAAAGTGCGCAGATAGCAAAATTTTGTTTTTTGCCGTTGCGAGGCTCTTTTTGAGTGGGCCTGCGTTGTCTTCTTTGCGGCCCGGGAAGTGTATATATTTGGGCGCCGCGTGAGTGCGAGCAGTGTTGCCCGACAGTGTTCCCCCGAGCAGTGTTCCCTAGAGTGTTGGCTAGAGGGCGGGGGAGCACGCTCGTGGGGGTGTGAGAGAGAGGAGTTCCCAGGCAGTGTTCCTGGTTTGGTCCTTGCCAGGGGAGAGAAATAAAGAAAAGGGGGAAAAAAACCCAGTCGTCTGTGACTTCTTGACTGGTTCTGCCTTGTCCGTTTTTCACATTACGTCTTCATGCACACCCCTTCCCCCCACACCATCACATATGGTCACCTTAAAATGTCGAATGCCTGGGAAGAAACACAAGCGTCGGATGGAAAGGGGGGTGGTATTTTAAAGGGCTGGGGTTAAAAATGGTATGGTGAAACCCCTACACTTCTGTGAAAATTTCACGTTCGATGCCCTCTTGTTGGAACGTGATGTAGCTGGGGGAATTTTGCCTTATGCGGGGGAAAACGTTGAGTTTTACTCTCATGCGAAAGCCTTTAGGGACATGTCTTTTTTTCACGATAGTCTTGGCATTATACGATTGGGGAATCCCTGCTTCGTTTTCTTTCGACGGGCTCGGCAATCCCCGTGGCGAGTCACGATTTGGTTACTTGTACGCCGAAAAAACGGTGAGAAGTGGATCAGAAGAAAAGTAACACGTAATGGGAAACCGCTCGATCATACTTTTGAAAAACCCAAACTGTTTTATGGGTGGGCCCCCTTTTAAAAGGTACACCCACGGGAAAACTTTTTTTTGTCAAAAGGTTTGTGATTTATGCATTTCCAATATAATTATTTTCGATTTTTTATCATTATTATTTTAAATAACTCTTTAAATTTTAATCATTGAGGATGCAAACGAACAATATATATTTAATGCTTTTTGTAAAAAAAAATTAATGACAAATTTAATTGCATTTTTGACTATACCTTTTTATCACTGCTGTATTTTTTAAAAGCATTTATTTGCTAGGGAGTTGTTCTGAAAAATGATCAATGAGCAAGATTTAAAATGAAAGTGTTTTTTGGCTTCACTGTCTGAAAAGAAAATGTCCGGGCGTTGAGACCAATCCATTTCATATTGTTTAGTATTCCGATTAAAAAAATTTTTAAATCGTAAAATTTTAAACGCGGCGGGTTTTGGTGGCTGAAGTGGTGGCTAGAAGCACTGAATTTTTGAAAGCTGAGCGGAACCTCAAAACATAATTTTCGCTTTCATATTCTTTTAGGAAGAAGGCCCTCCCCCCTTCCCCCCCCCCTTTGCCCCCCTTTTCCCAAATTCATTGAAAAGGTAAACAGGATTTACTCCCAAAAGGTGGGGGCAGGCCCCTGAAGAGCTGGAGAAACAAAACAGAAAAATAAATTTTTAATGCACTCTGCTTACTGCCTGACAACTTTTAAAGCACTGACACCTAACCCAAACCCCCTCCCCGTGGTGGCCGTTTTGTGTGTTGTGTGATTTGTTGTGTGTGTGTGTTGTGTTGTGGGGGTTTTTTGGGGTGTGTGGTGTGTGTGTGTGTGTGTTTTTTTGTTACGCTCACTGTCTTTTCCCTTATAATTTCAATTTTTATTTTGTTCTTTTAAGCAGACTGTTTTTTCTATATTTTAAAACAAACTAAAAGGGGTTCTCACCATTTTTCCAATTTTTTTTGACCAAATAATGGTTTTGGTATGGGTGGTATTGCGAAAACCCAGCCCCAAATAACCACTGTGCTTATCTTGCATTTTGGACAGCATTTCCGCGGATTGGGAAGGAGAGGTTTAAAACAGGAACGGACCTCGTTTTTCGTTTAAAAAGGGGGGGTTCCAATGATGCGTTGAAAAGCCAAGTCACTCTTATATTCGGCTAGTGAGATGGGGGAATGTTGTTGTGTCTGGTTGGGAATTTATCAGGAAATTAACAAAGAGTAAGTGTTTTTTTTCCCGGGTGTTCCAGCAGTTTAGGCGTTTTGGGATAAATTTTGTTCCCACAACGGGAATGTTTTTGTTTTTTGGGGACAGTTACCATAGATTTGGGTTGTCATTCGACGAGCACTTTTTTAAGACCAACCCCTAAAAGGGTGAGGTGGAAATCTGGAATTGGGGTTTGAAGCGCTGAAAGGGGGTGGGCCAACTTTTAAAACCCCGAAAAATGTATTAAAGCACTCTTGTTCATTGCCAGCTGCCGTGCAAGCCTAAAATGCAACAGTACATGGTTTCTCGGGAAAGAGAGCCAAACTCAAACTAAAGAAGTAAGGTTTGGGGAAAGGGTGGTTGGTCTTTTTGTGTTTCATTTCATTTCAGTGTGGGTTGGTTGTAAAGTTTTTTTTGGTTTTTGTTTTTTACTGTCCGTGGCAGAGTCGGCACATGCCTGCTGCCCTAAAAACTGTTGCGTGTTTGTGTTTGTTTTTTTCCCCTATGTTATGATTTCAACAAAATGAAGTAACGATTTTATTGAAAAGAAAGTGTCCATGTCCACAAATAACAACTTTGTTGGACTCCAGTGAATATTTTTGGGGTTTTTTTTTTTCAGTCATTGCTAAACATCAGAACCTGAAGTTCAGTTTCCGCCCAAAACCAGAGTTTATAAGGGGAATTATTTTCAGTTTTTGGTTTAAGGATGGGACTTAGTGCATATTTTTAGATACATGCAGTTGTGCTATTTTGGGATGCTAAAACCCCTCCCTGGGGTAAGAAAATAATGAGCTTGATTGGCACGGACGTCACGAATCGTTTTTAAATAACACCCAGAATCTTTGACTGTAATATTTTGTAAAAGACCCCTCAGATTTTAAATTGTTTTTGGGGAAAATTTTCAGAAATTTTAAAGTGGAGGGTCAGTTGAAAATGGGAATGTGAAAAAGTGTGTGTTGGGGGGGGCGGGGGGGGGGGGGGGGGTGAAGGGAACAGCTTTTAAAAAAGTTTACAGTAGGAAGAGAATTGTGTGTGATGCTTTAGTGCCAAAAATCCCCTGTTAAAAAGGAAAAAAGACATTTCTGGAGAACTAAAAATAAAGGGAAAAATGGGGTTTTATCACATAATCATTTTAAAGTTATTTTTACTAGGTAATGTGTGTGTGTGTGTGGTGTGTGTGTGGTGTGTGGTTGTGTGTGTAAGGATAAGATAGGTTGTTATACCCCACCCACCGAAAGGGCCAATCAGGGTTGTGTGTGTTGTGTGTGTTGTGGTGTGTGTGTGTGTTGTGTGTGTGAACAATGTATGATGTGCATGTTTATACTGTTATCTGTTTCGTGCGTTGTGTGTCATGTACTAATAATGGAAAACTGTAAAATGTAACTGGGGGAAGAAAACAAGCGTTGATGGCGAGGGGGTGGTACTTTAAAGGAGTGTAGGTTCAAACTGGTTGGCTGAACTCCAAAAACCTTCTGTGAAAATTTCAGTTCGATGTCCCTTCGTTGGACGTGTGTAGCGGGGAGGAATTTCCCATTTGTGGAAAAAACGTTGAGTTTTACGTCTCATAGCGAAAGCTTCAGGGAATGTCTTTCATTCAGGGTAGTTTTGGCATTTTTAGTCATTGCGGAATTCCCTGACTTGTCTCTTTCCAAAGGGTGTCGGAAATCCCGTGGGGCACGATTTGGTACTTGTACGCCCGAATAACGGTGAGAAGTGGATCCAGAAAAAAAGTAACAGTACATCGAAACACGCTCGATCATATTTTTGAACAAACCCAAAACTTTGCTATTTATGGGTGAGGACCCCTTTAAAGGTAAAAATAAAATGGTACATTATTTTTCAACAAGGTTTTGTTTTTTTTTATGCATTGCCAAAAAATAATTTTTGTTCGGTTTATTTTATATTTTATTATTTTAATAATTTCGTTAAATTTAAACATTTTGAGGATGGGGAAAAGAACCCCAAATATTATTTTAGCTTTTTGTAAAAAAAAGATAAAAATTAATGCAAATTTAAAAATTGCTTTTTTTACCCACCTTTTATTGTTATTTTTAAGATTTATTATGTTTATGGGGGATTTTTTGGGCTGAAATGGAGAAAATGAAAGGTTTTTTGCCAGTCTGAAAAAAAATTTTTAACAATCCTTTCATTTTTTTTTTGGGGGGGGGGGGGGAATACTCTTTTGGGGGGGGGTCTTTCCTTTTCATTAAAAAGGTATGGGGGATTTTTTCCCTGGAAACAGGTTTGACCCATTTCCCCTAAGCTTGAGGACAAAGGGGTTTCGTTTAAGCACAAAAACTTTTTGCCCTAAAACCCAACCCCCTTAAAAGGGAAAACACCTTTATAAACACTCCTGGTGCCCCTTCCCCGGTGGGTATGGTGCCTTTGGGGTGGGTTTTGTGGTTGGGGGGGGTGGGATTTGTGGTGCAGGGGTTTGTTTGTTTTCCCCTGTAGTATTTACTAAAAACTATTTGGATTTTTTGGGTTTGGGGGGGGCAGAATGTATTGAAAGTTACAAAAAATCCAAAATTATTTTCCTTAATATTTCTTTGGAAGGAAACCCCCCCAAAATTCCCCCGTCTTTAAATCTTGAAAAGTAACAACATGCCCGGTTGGGGGAAAAAAGGCCCGAAGGGGGAAAAAAAACAAAAATCGTTTATATTCCAATGTAAAAGAAAAGCAGCACCTCAAAAATTCCCCTGTGGTGGGGCCGTGTTGTGTTGTGTTGGTTGGTTTGTGGGTGTGTTTGTTTTGGTTGTTTGTTTGGGTTTGTGGTTTTTTTTACCCACTGTTTTTCTTTAAATTCTTTTTGTTTTTGTTTTTCTTGAAGAGAAGTTTTAAGAACAAACAAAAACCCCCCCAAAAATTTTTTTGAAAACGGGAGGTTTTGGGTGGGAAAAACCCCCCCGAATCCCCGTGTCTAATTGCGGGAAAAACTTTCCAATTAAAATAACGAAAAAAAGTTTTTTAAAAAAAGGGGGTTTCCCAGGGAACTTTGCAAGTCACCCAACAGTGAACGATTTTTGGGGGCCCAATTAAAGAAATAAGAAGGAAGGTTTGCCCGGTGTTGATTTTTGGGGTTTTTTAAAAAAATTTTTTTAAAAAGGGTGTTTTGTTCGGGAATTTTTAATGGTTTGGGTTTACTTCAAGGCACATTTTCAAGAAAACACTGGGTGGGGGGATTAAAATTCGGGTTGGTGTTTGTGAATTTTTTTTTTTCCCTTGTTTACTGCAACAATTGAAGGGGAACGTATTCTGGGAAAGGGCCAAAACCCAAAAAAAATAAAACGGGGGGTTGATTTTTTTGTGTTTTTTTTTTAGTTGGGGGTTTTTTAATTTTTTTTGGATGCAATCAGCAGAATTTCATCCGCCCACAAACTTTGCTTTTGTATGATTTTTTTTCTTTTATTTTTAACAAAATGGTAACGTTTTTTTAAAAAAAAAGTGTCCATGTAAAATTAAAATTTGTTGGTGTGAAAAATTTTTGGGGTTTTAATTTTCGGGTGGGAATCGGGGCCCCGAAAGTTTTCCCCCCAAAAAACCAAATTTTTGATGAATTTATTTAAAGATTTCGGAGGGTTTGCTTGGGGTTTTTTTTTAGATTTTATTTGGGTCGATGAAAGGGGAGTGAAAAAAGGTTGTATGTGGGCCCGTTGGGGGGAATAAACCCGAACAGCTATTTGAAAAGATTCTCAGAGAAAATAGTTTGGGGAATTTAAATTTTAAAAAGGGGGAAAGGGGGGGGGAAAAATGAGGAATTTAAAAAAAGGGATGGGGGGGGGGGGTTTAAAAAACATTTAAAGTTTTTACATATAGGAATTGTGGTGTGTGGTGTGTTGTTGGGGGTTATTGGGAAATATAAATGAAAAATGTGGTTTCCTTTTAAAATTTTTAATTACTTGTGTGTGGTTGTGTGTGTGTGTGTGTTGTGTGTGTGGGTGTGTGGTGTGTGTGAACAATGTTGTATTGCTGTTAACTACACTTTTGTGCGTATGTGTGTACATGCATAATGTGTCGGTCTAAATTGTTTTTCTCTGGTCACCTCGTACGCGTATATTTTTCAGATATCTTCCCCTTACCTCCCTTGATCGAGTGATCTCATTTTTGTTGTGTAAATTATTTAATCATGAATACCTCAGAACCTACATATTTGTGTATACGTCGCTGAAGTCACAAAGATTAATGTATTCTATTCATTACAATCGTGCTGGACTGAGAAGCCATATTTTCGCTAAAATTTGTATTTCGACCAAATTAATCTTGGCGCCATTTTGAATTGTCCGATGAACAAACCGTGGATAATTCTTGATTTCATAAAAAGTATGAGAGAATCCAAAGAATCCTGAATGCACATTGAAAGTAAAGTCCATAAGCTTTCATTTCGTATATCGCATGCCTATGATCTTTTCTGTACAAGCTTGCGACTATACGAAATGATTGACAGCGCGGTCCCTTTAGCGAGTCGCCTTCTTTGTTTACTGTTGGAGTTTTGATCTAAATTGTCGTTTCACGAAGTTCGGACTTCCCAATCGAAATCTTTTAATAACTCCATTTCTATGATAGAAGCAACTGAAAATTAATAAAAATTATCATCCGATGGACCATTTCAACGGAATAGCGTTTTATCGAAGATCGTGTTCGAAGCACATGGCGACGGCCATGTAGTGATAAGGCAAGTTGTGTTTTTAACAAACTTTAAACGCAAAGTTCTCCGCTTGGACGGCATCTTGGATAATGAAATTTATATGTAAAAAAGAGCGAGATGCCAGCTTTTTATTCATTACAAAATTGTTTCATGTGTTCAGTATTTTTTATAGAAATAAAGGAAAATATGACGTAAGCTTGTTAAAAGTGGGTCCATTCTCGGACTTTAATCGCCAATAGCTTTACACAGCCACAGAATTGTCAAATATGACTTATTGCGTTTTATTTCTTGGGTTCTGAGGTTTTCATCGATATGAAAATGTTTGGATACTTTTAACGGACGGCGAGCTAGACAACGCAGAAGCTGCGACAGATAGCACAAATTTTGTTATTTGCCGTCCCTCGAGGCTCATTTTGAGTGCGGCACTTCGTTGTCTTCTTTGCGGCCCGGGCAAGCTGTATATATTTCGGGCGCCGCGTGAGTGCGAGCAGTGTTGCCCCGACAGTGTTGCCCCGACAGTGTTGCCCCGAGCAGTGTTGCTAGAGTGTTGGCTAGAGAGGCAGAGAGCGCGCTCAGTGCGCTGAGTGCTGAGAGAGAGAGAGTTCCCAGGCAGTGTTCCTGGTTTGAGCTCCTTGCCATGGGAGAGAAATAAAGAGAAGGGAAAAACTCCACGTCGTCATGTGTCTTCTTGACTGGCTTCTGTCCCTTGGTCCCTGCATTTATCACCATCTACCTGTCTTCACCTGCACACCCCTTACCCCTCCACACCATCAGAACTGGCGCTGCGAGCAGGATCGGAGACAGAAGGACCAAGGAGACACAGCCCAAGAAGACCGGACACCATGGCCAGCCAACTACCTCTGCACCCCCTGCATCAGCTCCCCAAATTCATGGGTACCGAGAGCAGCAGGGAAGTGGCCGACTTCATCGGGATGGCACAGGCTTGCCCTACACCTGCTGCAGCCCCTGGATGACAGGACAGCCGCCTCTGGCTGATTGCCGCCCTAGATGGCCGAGCTCGCCAGGATGGTGATCAGGCTGCCAGCGACAGAGGTAGACTCTCCAGCCAAGATCTTGACCATCTTGGAGGAGAACTGGGGAGAACAACGCGATGTCGTCACCCTGGCTACGGCATTTTTCAACAGGCAGCAGGGCCAGGATGAGACCATCTGGGAGTATGGCTCCCATTTCCAGTACCTCTGGCGGAAGGTCAACCAGGCTGGGGATGGAATGTTGCCTGCCACCATACTCAGGACGCCTTCACACGTGGTTTTCGCCTAGCATCACTCCACAAGGATGTCCGATATTTCGTCCGGAACCACCTAGCACACCTTTGAAGAGGCTAGGAAGGAAGCCCAAAGGTGGATGCAGGACTGCAGTGCCGACGCGGCATCCTCCACACGGCTGGCACTGCTGCTGTTGCCTCGCTTCAAAGTCAGCTAGAGGCACTCACAGCTACAGTCGCCAGCTTGAGGCAGGAAATCCAGCAGCCACCACCTGCACGGCCACCACTGCAGATCCACAGCTGCGTGGCAAATGCGCAGCATTCAAGACGACGGCCCAGGCGAGGCGACGGAAGTCTCCACCTGCGAAAACTGGGGACAAACCCCAGTCATCTGTCACTGTCAGCTGCCAGATGCTGGCAAGCAACACGGCTCAGCAGCACCCAGGCCACCACAGGCTGCTGTGGCCCCCAGACAACGGTCTGGCCCTGTCAGGAAACTTCCCCACCTGACAGCAGAAGTGATGCCCCTGCCGTCACTGAACCACCTGGCTGGAGAAGACGGAAGCTGGAGCCGCCGCCATACTCTGAATCGGACAGCGAGATGAGCCAGTCCTCTACCATGCTGTACTGCCCAGACAGACGGCACAACCCGACCGACTCCAAGGACGGTTGGTCACCCTGCGCCCCCTCCTGTTCCATCTGCGGCGTGTGCTGTCAACCGACCCATGCCATGCCCCATGGCAGTCTACGCGTTTGGCAGAAAAGTCTGCAAAAAGGTATACCCTTAATGCCCGCCTGGACAATTCTTAATGGGTGACTTTCTTAATGGGTAACCGACTCGGTCAGGCATTCTAGAGGACAGTTATAGATTGTATATACCCCTGCTTGATAGCTGAACACCTTTTTAGGAAGAGGTGTTGCGGACCGTTTGCCAGACAGTTCATTTGTTCATTGTGTTTTTTCACAAACTAGTCTATGTTGGTTGTTTTCATGTTTGATAATGATGTGAACCCCTCTTTTAGCCACCAGAAGTCATAAAAGAAAATTTTAAGTTGATGACTTTTGCTGAGATTCTGCCTCAAAGTACTAAAACCCGTCCAAATTCATGACCTGGGGACTTGACTCAAAAGGGTTTTGATAAATCCTTTTTTTCACTTTTATCGTGCTATGTCTGACTTTATGGATTTTTGTTCAAATAGCAAGTCCATTATTGTCACGTTGGTACCTACCCAGTGCTTTGGGTTTTAACACATGTTCCTAATGATTTCTGATGTCGACTTGGAATTTTGTTTTTCCAGTTTAGTCACTTATGTACCCAAAGTCCGGGTTTTGTTCATGAAAGGAATCCCTTGTCATTTTGTATTTGACTTTTTGGAATTTTTGTTTAAAATACATGTCCATTCTAGTCGATGTGAATCCTGGCTTTTAGAAGCCTTGTTTAAAAGAGCAAACCCCTGGTAGTTGGAATAATATGAATGCAAACAATGAGAGAGACAAGATGTTTTAATACTTTGATGTTAGTGTTTTGTTTTGGGAGTATCCATGCCTCTACTAAAGACTTGATGGCTAAAGCTCCATTTTTTTATCATTGATTCATTTGTTGTATCCCTACTTGATAACTCTGCCATTTTTATGTCATTTTTGTGCCAGCGAGGACGCTCGTTTGTAACAGAGTAGGGGGATGTAGCCGGGTGCTAAATGTGTTTATCCTTGGTCACCCATCGTAGACGAGATATTTTGTTCACGAGTTATCTTCCCCTTACCTCCCTTGATCGATTGATCTCATTTTTGTTGTGTAAATTATTTAATCATAAATACCTCAGAACCTACATAGTTGTGTATACGTCGCTGAAGTCACAAAGATTAATGTATTCTATTCATTACAATCGTGCTGGACTGAGAAGCCCATATTTTTGCTAAAATTTGTATTTCGACCAAATTAATCTTGGCGCCATTTTGAATTGTCAGATGAACAAACCGTGGATAATTCTTGATTTCATAAATCGTTATGAGAGAATCCAAAGAATCCATGAATGCACATTGAAAGTAAAGTCCATAAGCTTTCATTTCGTATATCGCATGCCTATGATTTTTCTGTACAAGCTTGCGACTATACGAAATGATTGACAGCGCCGGTCCCTTTAGCGAGTCGCCTTCTTTGTTTACTGTTGGAGTTTTGATCTAAATTGTCGTTTCACGAAGTTCGGACTTCCCAATCGAAATCTTTTTAATAACTCCATTTCTATGATAGAAGCAACTGAAATTATATAAAAATTATCATCCGATGGACCATTTCAACGGAATAGCGTTTTATCGAAGATCGTGTTCGAAGCACGTGGCGACGGCCATGTAGTGATAAGGCAAGTTGTGTTTTCTAACAAACTTTAAACGCAACGTTCTCCGCTTGGACGGCATCTTGGATAATGAAATTTATATGTATAAAAAGAGCGAGATGCCAGCTTTTATTCATTACAAAATTATTTCATGCTGTTCAGTATTTTTTTATAGAAATAAAGGAAAATATGACATAAGCTTGTTAAAAGTGGGTCCATTCTCGGACTTTAATCGCCAATAGCTTTACACAGCCACAGAATTGTCAAATATGACTTATTGCGTTTTATTTCTTGGGTTCTGAGGTTTTCATCGATATGAAATATGTTTGGATACTTTCAACGGACGGCGAGGTAGACAACGCAGAAGCTGCGACAGATAGCACAAATTTTGTTATTTGCCGTCTCGCGAGGCTCATTTTGAGTGCGGCACTGCGTTGTCTTCTTTGCGGCCCGGGCAAGCTGTATATATTTCGGGCGCCGCGTGAGTGCGAGCAGTGTTGCCCCGACAGTGTTGCCCCGAGCAGTGTTGCCTAGAGTGTTGGCTAGAGAGGCAGAGAGCACGCTCAGTGCGTGAGTGCTGAGAGAGAGAGAGTTCCCAGGCAGTGTTCCTGGTTTGAGCTCCTTGCCATGGGAGAGAAATAAAGAGAAGGGAAAAACTCCACGTCGTCCTGTGTCTTCTTGACTGGCTTCTGTCCCTTGGTCCCTGCATTTATCACCATCTACCTGTCTTCACCTGCACACCTTTACCCCTAACGTGGTGACAGCCTGATGTGGCCCTTTGCGGTCGGCTGGGCTATAAGCAACATTATCTTATCTTATCTTACCCCTTACCCTCCACACCATCACAATATGGTCAACCTGTAAAATGTCGAACTGCCTGGGAAGAAACACAAGCGTCGGATGGCAAGGGAGGTGGTACTTTACAAGGAGCTGTAGGTTCAAACTGGTATGGCTGAACTCCATACACTTCTGTGAAAATTTCACGTTCGATGTCCTCTTCGTTGGAACGTGACTCGTAGCTGGGGAGAATTTGCCATTATCGCTGGAAAACAGTTGAGTTTTACGTCCTCATAGCGAAAGCTTTCAGGGACATGTCTTTCATTCACGGTAGTCTTGGCATTTATACGTCACTTGCGGAATCCCTGACTCTCGTCTCTTTTCGTACGGTGCTCGGCAATCTCCGTGGCGAGTCACGATTTGGCTACTTGTACGACCCGAATAACGTGAGAAGTGAGATCCAGAAGAAAAGTAACACGTACATCGAAACACGCTCGATCATACTTTTGAAACAACCAAACAAGCTATTTATGGGTGAGGACCCCTTTAAAGGTACATCCACTGGAATACATTATTTTGTCAACAAGGTGTGATTTATGCATTGCCAATAATATGTTCGAGTATTTTATCATTATTATTTTAAATCAACTCGTTAATTTAATCATTGAGGATGCA
This sequence comes from Conus ventricosus, assembly GCA_018398815.1. Taxonomy (NCBI): domain Eukaryota; kingdom Metazoa; phylum Mollusca; class Gastropoda; order Neogastropoda; family Conidae; genus Conus; species Conus ventricosus. The sequence continues at coordinate 2,768,972 of CM031614.1, read as the reverse complement.
AACGAACAAATATATATTATAATGCTTTTTGTAACAAAAGATAAAATTAATGACAAATTTAATTGCATTTTTGACTCTACCTTTTTATCACCTGCTGTATTTGGTAAGCATTTATTATGCTATGGGTTGTTCATGAAAAACTGATCAATGATGCAAGAGTTTAAATGAAAGTGCTTTTTTGGCTTCACTGTCTGAAAAGAAAATGTCCTGGCGTTGAGACCAATCCATTATCATTATTGTTTAGATATTACCAGATGTAGAATATTCTACATCAGCTGAAATTAAACGTGGCAGGCGTTTGGTGGCTGAAAGTGGTGGCTAGACAGCACTGACATGTAGTTGAACAGTCTGAGCCGGAAACCATCAAAAATAATTTTCGCTTTCATATTTCTGTTCAGAGAAGGACCTACCCCCTTCCCACCCACCCCTTCGCCCACCTCTTCCCAAATTCATTGACAATTTAAATCAGGATTCTTACCTGCCACAGGTGGTGGAGCAGGTCCCTGAAGAGCTGGAGAAACAAAACAGAAAATACAGTTTTAAAGCACTCTAGCATTACTAGCCTGACAACGATAACAGCACTGACACCATCATACCCAACCATCCCCTCCCCGTGCGTGCGCCCGTGTCTGTGTGTGTGTGT
>CM031614.1:2745174-2762329 GCA_018398815.1 Conus ventricosus | reverse complement strand
TAGACAGAATTCGGTCTCGAAGACTGCTGACAGAGGATGCTGTGCCAACTATTATAACAGAAAAATGTATTAAAGCACTCTCTGTTCATTCGCCAGCTGCAAGTGCAAGCCTCAAACGCAACAGTGACACGGATTCTCAGGAGCAAGAGAGCCAAACTCAGAGCCGTAAAGGAGGTAAGGTTTGTGGAACGGGTGGTTGATCTTTTTGTTTCATTTCATTCTCAGTGTGTGGTTGGTTGTAAAGATAGTTGTTGGTTTTTGTTGTTACTGTCATAGTGGCAGTCAGCCAGTCACACTGCCTGCTGCCACTGAAACTGTTGCGTGTTTGTGATTGATTTGTTTTCCCTGCTGTTACTGTTTTCAACAAAATGAAGTAACGATTCTTATTAACAAGAAAGTGTCCATGTCCACAAATAACAACTTGTTGGACTCCAGTGAATAATAGTTTGGGGTTTTATTTTTCAGGACACTGCGGAACATCAGGCACCCCTGCAAGTTCAAGTTTCCGCCCAACAACCAGATGCTTTTTGTAAGTGAATTATTTATCAGTATTTGGATACAGGATGGTGACTTAGTGTGTATTTTTAGATACATGCAGTTGTGCTATGTCTGTATGCTATAACCTGCCCTGGTGAGTAAGAAAATAATGAGCTTAGATCTGATGCACGGCACGTCACGCATCAGTTTTTACAATAACAGCCAGAATCTTTGACTGTAATATATTGTAAAATATCCCTCAGATGTTAATTGTCATTGTGGAACTTTAGAATTTAAGTGGAGAGAGTCAGATTGAAAATGAGGAATGTAGAAAAAAGTGTGTGTTGGGGGGAGGGGGGGGGGCTGAAAGTGAACAGCTATTGAAAAGATTTCTGCAGTATGGAAGAGAATTAGTGTGATGATGCAGTAGCTGACAAACTTCCGTTCAAAGGAAAAGACATTATCTGAGAGAACTATACAACTGAAGGAAAATGTGTTTTAAAGTTATATACATACTACGGTAATGTGTGTGTGTGTGTGTATGTGTGTGTGTGTGTGTGTGTGTGTGTGTGTGTGTGTGTGTGTGTGTGAACAAATGTATGTATGTGCATGTTTATATCATGTACTATCTGTGTCGTGCGTATGTGTGTACATGTACATAATATGGTCAACCTGTAAAATGTCGAACTGCCTGGGAAGAAACACAAGCGTCTGATGGCAAGGCAGGTGGTACTTTACAAGGAGCTGTAGGTTCAAACTGGTATGGCTGAACTCCATACACTTCTGTGAAAATTTCACGTTCGATATCCTCTTCGTTGGAACGTGACTCGTAGCTGGGAGAATTTGCCATTATCGCTGGAAAACAGTTGAGTTTTACGTCCTCAGAGCGAGAGCTTTTAGGGACATGTTTTTCATTCGCGGTAGTCTTGGCATTTATACGTCACTTGTGGAATCCCTGACTCTCGTCTCTTTCCGTACTGTGCTCGGCAATCTCCGTGGCGAGTCACGATTTGGCTACTTGCACGACCCGAAAGACGGTGAGAAGTGAGTTCCAGAAGAAAAGCGACACGTACATCGAAACACGCTCGATCATACTTTTGAACAACCCAAACATGCTATTTATGGGTGAGGACCCCTTTAAAGGTACATCCACTGGAACACATTATTTGTCAACAAGGTATGATTTATGCATTGCCAATAATATGTTCAGTATTTTATCATTATTATTTTAAATCAACTCGTTAATTTAAGCATTGAGGATGCAAACGAACAAATATATATTTTGCTTTTTTGTAACAAAAGATCAAATTAATGACAAATTTAATTGCATTTTTGACTCTACCTTTTTATCACCTGCTGTATTTGTTACGCATTTATTATGCTATGGAGTTGTTCATGAAAAACTGATCAATGATGCAAGAGTTAAATGAAAGTGCTTTTTTGGCTTCACTGTCTGAAAAGAAAATGTCCTGGCGTTGAGACCAATCCATTATCACTATTGTTTAGATATTACCAGATGTAGAATATCCTACATCAGCTGAAAATAAACGTGGCTCGCGTTTGGTGGCTGAAAGTGGTGGCTAGACAGCACTGACATGTAGTTGACCAGTCTGAGCCGGAAACCATCAACAACATAATTTTCGCTTTCTTTATTCCGTTTAGAAGAATGACCTACCCCCTTCCACCACCCCTTCCCCCAATCTCTTCCCAAATTCATTGACAAGGTTAAATCAGGATTCATACCTGGCCCAGGTTCGGTGGAGCATGTCCTGAAGAGCTGGAGAAACAAAAAACAGAAAATACAAAAGTTTAATGCACTCTAGCATTACTAGCCTGACCAACGATTAAACAGCACTGACACATCATACCCAAACATCCCCTTCCCCCTGCGTGTGCCGTGTGCCGTGTGTCTGCGTGTCGTGTGTGTGTGTGTGTGTGTGTGTGTTGTGTGTGTGTGTGTGTGTGTGTGTGTTTTGTTCTGCGCACTGTCATTTCATATAATTAATTTTAGTTATTTGTTGTTCTTGGTACGCAGAATGTATTGCATATTGTTCCACCCCCCACTAAACGGGTTCTCCCACCATTTTTTACCTAATCTATTTTGACCCACCTACATGGTTTTTGGTATGTGGTGGTATTGCAAAAAACCCAGTCCCGAATCAACCACCTGTGCTTCTTCTTGCAGTGAGTGCAACATTTCAGCGGGATTGGGAAGCGAGAGCTGCAACAGGAACAGATCCTCGATTTCGATAAATGGGGGGTTTCCAATTGATGACTCGTTGAAAAGCCAAGTCACTCTTTCATATTCGGTGAAGTGTGATGGGGCGAATGTGTGTTTGTGTCTGGCTGCGGAGAATTTCATCAGGCAATAAGCAAAGAGTAAGTGTTCTGCTTTTCCATGTGCTTCCAGCCAGTTAAGTTTAGGCGATTGTGGATAAATTTTGTTACCCAAGAGGATGATTTTGTTTCTTTGGACAGTTACACCATGGGCATTTGCGGTAGTCACTTCGCCAGCAAGTTTCCAAGACCAAAAACACCTGAAGGTGGAAGGTGGAGTTGGAATTCGGGTCTGAACGACTGCTGGAAAGAGGATGCTTGTGCCAACTTTTATAACAGAAAAATTGTATTATTAAAGCACTCTCTGTTCATTCGCCAGCTTGCAAGTGCAAGCCTCAAACGCAACAGTGTCACGTATTCTCAGGTGCAAGAGAGCCAAACTCAAAGACGTACAGAAAGGTAGGTTTGTGGACGGTGGTTGTTTTTCATCTTTGTGTGTTTCTTTTCATTCCTCTGGTGTGTGGTTGGCTGTAAAGATAGTAAGTTGTTGTTTTTGTTGATATGTCACAGTGGCAGTCAGTCAGTCACACTTCTGCTGCTGCACTGAAAAACTGTTGCGTGGGGGGGTTTGTTTTTGTGATTTTTTGTTTTTTTTCCTGCTGTTACTGTTTTCAACCAAAAATGAAGTAACGCTTCTTATTAACAAGGAAAGTGTCATGTCCCCAATAACTTGTTGGACTCCAGTGTATAATAGTTTGGGGGTTTATTTTTCAGGACATCTGGGAAAAATCTCAGGCACCCTGCAAGTTTCAAGTTTCCGCCACCCAACACCCGATGCTTTTTTTCAGTGAATTATTTTTCAGTATTTGGTACAGGATGGTGAATTAGTGCTATTTTTTCAGATACATGCAGTTGTGCTATGTCTGTATGCTATAACCTGCCCTGGTGAGTAACGAAAGAATAATGAGCTTCGATGGATGTATGGCACGTTCCGCATCAGTTTTTACCAATAAACCAGCCAGACATCTTTGACTGCAAGATCATTGTAAAGCTCCCCTCAGTTGTTAATTGTCATTGTGGAATAACTATAAACTTCAGAATTTAAGTGGAGAGCGTCCGATTGTACATGAGGAAGTGTGGAAAATAGTGTGTATGTGGGGGCGGGGGGGGGGGGGGGGGGGTGGACTGAAAGTGAAAGCCTAATGAAAAGATTTCTACCAGTATGGAAGCAGAATTAGTGTGTGATGCAGTAGCTGACGAACTGCCGTCAAAGGAAAAAGACATTTCTGAGAGAACTATACAACTGAAGGAAATATGTGGTTATTCACAAAAGCATTTTAAAGGTATTTACATTTACTACGGGTAATGCTAGTGTGTGTGTGTGTGTTGTGTGTGTGTGTGTGTGTGTGTGTGTGTTGGGTGTGTGTGTGTGTGCGTGTTGTGTGAAACAAAGTATGTATGTGCATGTTTATATCATGTACTATCTGTGTCGTGTGGTATGTGTGTACATGTGCATAATATGTGTAGCCGGGTGCTAAATGGTTTATTCTCTTGGTACCATCGTAGACATCGGGGAGGATTTTGTACCTCGAGATATCTTCCCCTTACCCCTCCTTGTTCGATTGATCTCATGTTTTGGTGAGTAAACTTCTTTAATCATGGAATACCTCAGAACCTACTTGTGTGTATACGTGCTATAAGTCTCACAAAGATTAATGTATTCTATTCATTACAATCGTGCTGGACTGAGAAGCCCATATTTTCGCTAAAATGTGTGTTTTTCGACAAATTAATCTTGGCGCCATTTTGATGTCCGAGGAACAAACCGTGGATAATTCTTGATGTTCAAAAAAGTAGAGAGGAATCCAAAGAATCCATGAATGCACATTGAAGTAAAGTCCATAAGCTTTCATTTCGAATAGCGCACATGCCTATGTCTTTTCTGTACAAGCTTGCGAACGATACGAAATGATGACAGCGCCGGTCCCTTAGCGAGTTCGCCTTCTTTGTTTATGTGGGAGCTTTGATCTAAATTGTCGTTTCACGAAGTTCGGACTTTCCAATCGCAATCTTTTTAATAACTCCATTTCTATGAAGAAGGCAACTGAAATTATTATAAAAATTATATCATCGATGGACCATTGCACGGAATCGCGTTTTATCGAAGATCGTGTTCGACGCCAGTGGCGACGGCAGGTAGTGATAGGCAAGTTGTGTTTTCTAAAAACTTTAAACGCAAAGTTCTCACTGGACGGATTCTTGGATATATGAAATTTATATGTATAAAAAGCGCGAGATGCCGCTTTTTATCATTACAAATGTATCATGCTGGTTCAGTATTTTTTATAGAACATAAGGAAAATATGAGTAAGCTTTGTTAAAAGTGGGTCATTCTCGGACTGTAATCGCCAATAGCATTTCCACAGCCACAGAATGTCAAATTGACTTATTATTGGTTTTATTTCTGGAGTTCTGAGGTTTTTCATCGATATGAAATATGTTTGATACTTTCAAAAGGACGGCGGAGCTAGACAATCGCAGAAGCTGCGACAGATAGCACAAATTTTTTTATTGCCGTCTCGCGAGGCTCATTTTGTGTTGCGGCACTGCGTTGTCTTCTTTTGCGGCCCCGGCAGCTGTATAACTTTCGGGCGCGCGTGAGCGCGGCTGTGGTTGCCCCGACAGTGTTGCCTAGCTGTGTTGGCTAGAGCGGCGAGAGAGCACGCTCAGGGCGCTGAGTGCTGATGAGAGAGAGAGTTCCCAGGCAGTGTTCCTGGTTGAGCTCCTTGCCATGGGAATAAGAAATAAGAGAGAAGAACAGGAAAAACTCCACGTCGTCCGTGTCTTCTTGACTGGCTTCTGTCCCTTGGTCCCTGCATTTATCACCATCTACCTGTCTTCACTGCACCACCCGTACCCCTCCACTCCATAACATATGGTTCAACCTGTAAAAATGTTCGAACTGCCTGGAAGAAACACAAGCGTCGGATGGCCCAAGGGAAGTTGGTACACTTTACAAGGAGCTGTTAGGTTCAATATGGAAGCTGAAAACTCCATACCTTCTGTGAAAATTTCACGTTCGATGTCCTCATTCGTGGAAACGTGACTCGTAGCTGGAAGAATTTGCCATTAATCGCTGGAAGAAAACAGTTGAGTATTTACGTCCTCTAGCGGAAAGCTTTCTGGAAATGTCTTTCATTCACGGTAGGCTTGGCATTTCTAGTCACTTGCGGATTCCTCTGACTCTGGCTCTTTTCGTACGGTGCTCGGCAATCTCCGTGGCGAGTCACGATTTGGCTACTTGTACGACCCGAATAACGGTGAGAAGTGAGATCCAGAAGCGGACAAGTTAACCCAGTACATCGAAACACGGCGCGATATACTTTTGAACACCCAAACAAGCTATATTATGGGTGCGGACCCCTTTTAAGGTTTACTCCACTGGAATTACATTATATTGTCAACAAGGTGTGATTATGCTTGCCAAACATTGTCGATGTATTTTATCATTATTATTTTAAACAACTCAGTTAATTTAATCATTGAGGATGCAACGAACAAAATATATATTATAATGCTTTTTGTAACAAAAGGATACAATACTGACAAATTTAATTGCATTTTTGCACTCTACCTTTTTATACCTGTGCATTTGTTAAGCATTTATTATGCTATGGAGTTGTTCATGAAACACTGATCAATGATGCAAGAGTTAAAGAAAAGTTGGCTTTTTAGGGCTTCACTGTCTGAAAAGAAAACTGTCCTGGCGTTGAGACCATTCCATTATCACATATTGTTTAGATCTTGCCAGATGTAGGATATTCTAATCAGCTGAAATTAAACTGGCAGGCGTTTGGTGGCTGAAAGTGGTGGCTACGCACCAGCCCCCCAGCCCCTGTAGTTGACCAGTCTGCGCCCCCCCCCCGGCACGGAAACCATCAAAACATAATTTTCGTTTCATATTTCTGTTCAGAAGAAGGCGACCTACCCCCTCCCACCCCACCCCTTCGCTCCACCTCTTCCCTCAAATTCATTGACAAGTAAATCAGGATTCTTACCTGCTCAGGTGGTGGAGCAGGGTCCCTGAAGAAGCTGGAGAAACAAACAGAAAATACAACGTTTATTGCACTCTAGACGTATAGCCTGACAACAGATAACAGCACTGACACCTCATAACCCAGCCATCCCCCGCCCTGTGCGGCACCGTGTCTGTGTGTGTGGTGTTGTGTGGTGTGTGTGTGTGTGTGTGCGGTGAAGTGTGTGTGTGTGTGCTTGTGTGTTGTTTTTTTTTGCTACTGCTCACGTTCATTTCCTTATAATTCAATTTTATTATTGTTGTTCTTTGTAGCAGAACTGTATTTGCATATTGTTAACAAACTAAACGGGGTTCTCACCCCTTTTTACCACTATCTATTTTGAACCAAAACATGGTTTGGTATGTGGTGGTATTGCGAAACCAGTCCCGAATCAACCACCTGTGCTTCATCTTGCAGTGAGAGCAGCATTTCACACGCGGATTTTGAAAGCGAGAGGCTTAAAACGGAACGAGATCCTCGATTTCGATAAATGGGGGTTTCCCAATTGATTGTCGTTGAAAAGACAAGTCACTCTTCATATTCGGTGAAGTGAGATGGGGCGAATGTGTAGTGAGTCTGGGTTGCGGCATTTCATCAGGAAATAAGCAAAGGTAAGTGTTCATGCTTTTCCAGGTGCTTCAGCCAGTTTAGGCGATTGTGGAGAAATTTTTATCACAACGAGAACATGATTTTGTTCTTCTGGGGACAGGGTTTTACCATGGCATTTGCGGTGTGTCACTTCGACAGAGCACAGTTTCCTAGACCAAAACACCCTGAAGGTGAAGGTGGAATCTGGTATTCGGGTCTGAAGACTGCTGAAAGGGATGCTGTGCCAAACTATCTTATACAGAAAACTGTATTAAAGCACTCTCTGTTTCATTCGCCAGCTGCACGTGCAAGCTCAAATGAAACTGTGACATGGATTTCTCCAGGAAGGCAGAGTAGCCAAATCAAAGACTAAGAAGTAAGGTTTGTGGACCGGGTGGTTGGTGTTTTGTGTTTCATTTCATTCTCAGTGCTCGTGGGATGGTTGTAGATAGTTGTTGGTGTTTGTTGTTACTGTCACAGTGGCAGTCCAGTCACACTGCTGCTGCCAACTGAAACTTGTTGCGTGTTTGTGATTGATTTTTTTCCCCTACTGTTATGTTTTCACAGAATTGACGTAACGATTTTATTAACAGATAGTGTTCCATGTCACAAATAACAACTTGTGGGACTCCAGTGATAATAGTTTGGGGTTTTATTTTTCAGTTCATGTGCTGAACATCAGACACCCTGCAAGTTCAAGTTTCCGCCAACAACCAGATGCTTTAGTAGTGATAATTTAGCAGTATTTGGATACAGGATGGTGATTAGTGCATATTTTTAGGATACTGCAGTTGTGCTATGTCCTGTATGCTATAACCTGCCCCTGGGGAGTAAGAAAATATTGAGCTTAGATCTGATGCACGGCACGTCACGCATCAGTTTTTACAATAACAGCCAGAATCTTTGACGGTATATATGTACAGATCCCTCAGATGTTAATTGTCATTGGGGAACTTCAGAATTTAAGTGGAGAGAGTCAGATTGAACATGAGGAATGTAGAAAACGTCTGTGTTGGGGGGAGGCAGGGGGGGGGGGGGGGGGGGGGGGCTGAAACGTGAACAGCTATTGAAAAGATTTCTACAGTATGGAAGAGGTTTAGTGTTGATGATGCAGTAGCGGGACAAACTTCCTGTTCACAGGAAAAGACATTATCAGAGAGAACTAAACAACTGAAGGAAATGTGGGTTGTCACATAATCTTTTTAAATTTATTTTACCTTACTACGTTAATGGGGGTGTGGGGTGTGGCCCCCCCCCCCCCCCCCCCCCCCCCCCCCCCCCCCCCCTGTGTGTGGTTGGTGTGTGTGTGTGGGTGTGTGTGTGTGTAAGATAAGAAGGTTGCTTATTAGCCCAGCCGGGACCGCCCCTAAGGGCACAATCGGGGGGTGTGTGTGTGTGTGTGTGTGTGTGTGGTGCGTGTTGTGGGAATAAAATGTATGTATGTGCATGTGGTTATATCATTGTACGTTCTGCTGTAGGGCGTTGGTGTGTACATGTAAATATATGGTCAACCTGTAAAATGTCGAACTTGCTGGGAAGAAACACATGCGTCTGATGGCGAGGGAGTTGTACTTTACAAGGAGCTTGTAGGTTCAAAACTGGTATGGCTGAACTCCATACCACTTCCTGTGGAAAATTTCACGTTCGATGTCCTCTTCGTTGGAACGTGACTCGTAGTGGGAGAATTTGGCCAAGTTTCGCTGGAAACGTTAGTTGTACGTCCTCATCGACGAAAAGCTTTTAGGGGACATGTCTCTTTCATTCCCGGTAGTCTTGGCTTTTTTACGTCACTTGCGGAATCCTGACTCTCGTCTCTTTCCGTACGGTTGCTCGGCAATCGCCGTGGCGATGTCACGATTTGGCTACTTGTCGACCGAATAACGGTGAGAAGTGAGATCCAGAGAAAAGTAATCCCGTACATCGAAACACGCTCGATCATACTTTTGACCAACCCAAACATGCTATTTATGGGTGAGGACCCCTTTAAAGTACATCCACTGGAAAACATTATTTTGTCAACAAGGTGTGATTGTAGGCATTGCAATAATATGTCGAGTATTTGATGCCTTATTTGTTAAATCAACGCCGTTAATTTAATCTTTGAGGATGCAAACGAAACAAATATATATTATGCTTTTTGTATCTAATAGATAATAATTCACTGCAAATTTAATTGCATTTTTGACTCTACCTTTTTATCACCGGCTGTATTTTGTTAAGCATTTTTTTTGCTATGGAGTTGTTCTGACAAACTGATCAATGATGCATAGAGTTAAATGAAAGTGCTTTTTTGGCTTCACTGTTGAAATGAAAATGTCCTGGCGTTGCGACCAATCCATTATCCACTAGATTGTTCAGATATTCCCGATGTAGAATATTCTACATCAGTGAAATTACGCGTGGCTCGCGTTTGGTGGGCTGAAAGTGGGGGCTGACTGCACGGACATGTAGTTGACCAGTCTGAGCCGGAAAACCATCAAACCTAATGTTTTCGCTTTCATGATTTTCTGTTCAGAAGAGGACCTAACCCCTCTTCCCCACCCCACCTTCGCCCGCCCTTCCCAAATTCATTGACAGGCAAATCAGTATTCTTACCTGCCGAAGGTGGTGGTGCAGGTCCTAAAGAGCTGGAGAAACTAAAACAGAAAAATACAAGTTTTATGCACTCTAGCATTACTAGCTGACAACGATAACAGCACTGACAACATCATTACCCAACCATGCCCCTCCCTGTGCGTGCGCCGTGTCTGTGTGTGTTATGTGGATTGAACCGTCTGAGCCGGAAAACATCAAAACATCCAATTTTCGCTGTCATATTTTGTTCTCAGAAGAAGGATACCTACCCAACTTCCCACCCACCCTTCGCCCACCTCTTCCCAAATTCATTGACAAGTAACTTCAGGATTCTTACCTGCCCCACAGCAGGTGGTGGGCAGTTCCTGATGAGCTGGAGAAACATAACAGAAATACGAGTTTAATGCACTCTAGCATTACTAGCCTGACAAACGATAACAGCATGACACCATATACCCAGCCTCCCTCCCCGTGCGTGCCGCCCGTGTTCTGTGTGTGTGTATGTCTTTGTGTGATGTGTGTGTGTGTGTGTGTGGTGTCGTGTGTGTGTGTGCTGTGCGTTTGTTACTGCTCACTGGCAATTCCTTATAATTCAATTTTAAATATTGTTACTCTTTGTAAGCGTAACTGTGTTGCATATTGTTAACAAAGTAAAAGGGTTATCACCCATTGTTTACCAATCTCTTTTGACCAAATACATGGTTTTTGGTATGTGGTGGTATTGCGAAACCCAGTCCGAATCAACGATTTCGTTAAATAACAAGGGGGGTTTTCCCAATTGAGACGTTGAAAGCAAGTCACTCTTCATATTTCGGTGAAGTGAGATGGGGCGAATGTGTGTTGTATCTGGTTTGCGGCATTTCAGAAGGAAATAAGCAAAGGTAAGTGTTCATGCTTTTCCAGGTGCTTCAGCCAGTTTTAGGCGATTGTGGATTTAAATTTTGTTACCACAACGAGCCGAATGATTGGTTCTTTGGGACAGTTACCATGGCATTTGCGGGTTGTCACTTCGGACGAGCAGTTTCCAAGACCAACACGCTGTTCAAAGGAAAAGACATTATCCTCTTCGTTGGAACGTGACTCGTAGCTGGGGAGAAGTTGCCAGTATCGCTGGTAAAACAGTTGAGTTTTTCGTCCTCATAGCGGAAACTTTTAGGGACATGTCTTTCATTCACGGTAGTCTTGGCATGTATACGTCACTTGCGGAATCCCTGACTTTCGTTTTCTCGTACTGTGTCGGCAATCTCCGTGTGCGAGTGCACGATTTGGCGGCTTGCACGCCCCGAAACTCGGTTGAGAAATGAGTTCAGAAGAAAAAGTGCATGTCCATCGACAACACGCTCGATTCATACTTTTGAACAACCCAAACATGTATGTATGGGTGAGGACCCCTTTAAAAGGGACATCCCACGGCAACACCACAATTTTTTTGTCAACAAGGTGTGATTTATGCATTGCAAAATATTATGTTCTGTATTTCATCATTATTATTTTAAATCAACTCGTTTATTTAATCTTTGAGGATTGCAACACGAACAAATATATTTTTATATGCTTTTAGTAACAAAAGATAAAATTAATGACAGTATAGATTTAATTGTAATTCATTTTGACCTCTACCTTTTTATTCACCTGCTGTATTTGTTAAGCATTTATTATTGCATGCATGAAAACTGATCAATGTGCAAGAGTTTAATGAAAGTGCTTTTGTTGGCTTCACTGTCTGAAAAGGAAAATGTCCTGGCGTGCGACCAATCATTATCACTATTGTTTAGGGGGGGTGGGGGGGGGGGGATATAGCTCAGATGTAGAGCGCGGACTCGTGATCCTGGGGTTGCGGGTTCGATTTCGGTTATTTTAGGGGGTTTTTTCCTCGGAGTTACCCATTGGTTCTGACTCCATTCCCCCATATCGTCTTCGAATGAGACTTTAAACCGAGGGTTCCGTGTGTGAAAGCACGCCTAACATCTTGCACAACACGGTAAAAATTCCCAATCACCAACTTTCGGAAGAAGAGGAGGCCAGTTTGGCCGGTGGCGATGGATGACACGTGGCCATAGCATGCACTTCCCCGAAGATGGAGTATGCCAGTATGGCTGTTTAATGGGGGATTAAAAAGGGTTAGACACACAAAACTCCACTGCCTGGTATTACAGGGAGTGTCGCAGGAGTATCAGGCCTGCGTAGCAGAAAGAAAAAGAAAGAAATTTGTTTAGATACATTACCAGTGTAGAATAAATACTACATAGGCTGAAAATAAAACGTGCATGGCGTTTGGTGGATGAAAAGTGGTGGCTAGACAGCACTGCACATGTGTGAACTTTGAGCCGGAAACCATCAAAACATAATTATCGTTTCCATATTTTGTTCCCCCCGAGACCGGACTACCCCTTCCCACCCCCTTCGCCCGCCTCTTCCCAAATTCATTGACAAGTAAAATCAGGAGTCTTACTGCGCAGGTGGTGGAGCAGGTCCTAAAGAGCTGGAGAAACAAAACAGCACATACGTTTAATGCACTCTCGCATTTACTAGCCTGACAACGTAACAGCACTGACCCCATTCATAACCCAACCCTATCCCCTCCCTGTGCGTGCGCCCGTGTCTGTGTGTGTGTTTATATGTGTGTGTGTGTGTGTGTGTGTGTGGGTTGGAGGTTTTGGTTGTTTGTGTGACAACACAACACAACCCCACCCCCCCCCCACCACCAATCTTGTGTGTTGCCCACACCAACACACACCACCACGCCAACCCCCCCCCCTATCCCCCCCTCCCCAACTAGGGGTGTGTGTGTGTGTGTGAGAGTGTGTGTTTTGTTATGCTCACTGTCATTCCTTATAATTCAATTTTAGTATTTGGTGTTCTTTGTAAGCAGAACGGTATTGCTTATGTTAACAAAACTAAAAGGGGTTCTCACCAGTTTTTTACAATTATTTTGACCAAAATACATGGTTTTTGGTATTGTCGGTGGTATTGCCGGAAAACCCATTCCGAATCAACCACCTGTGCTCTCAGCTTGCAGTGAGAGCAATCATTTCCAGCGGATGGGAAAGCGAGAGGCTGAAACAGGAACAAGATCTCGATTTAGATCAAAGGGTGGTTTCCCAAATTGATGGGTCGTTGAAAAGCCAAGTCACTTCTTCATATACGGCTGACTGATGTGGATGGGGCGTATGGGTGTTGTGACTGGTTGCGGTATTCATCAGGAAATAAGCAAAGGGTAAGTGTTCATGCTTTTCCAGGTTGCTTCCAGCCAGTTTAGCGATCGTGGATAAAATTTGTTAACAACGAGGAATGAGTTTGTTCTTTGGACCGTTACCATGGCATTTGCGGTTGTCACTTCCGACGAGCACAGTTTCCAAGACCAACCCCTGAAAAGGTGAAGGTGGAATCTGGAATTCGGGTCTGAAGACTGCTGAACGAGGATGCTGTGCCAACTATTATAACAGAAAATGTATTAAGCACTCCCTGTTCATTCGCAGCTGCACGTGCAGCCTATCAAATGCAACAGTGACATTGGATCTCAGGAGCAAGGAGCCAAACTCAAAGACGTAACGAAGGGTAAGGTGTGTGGAACGGGTGGTTGGTCTTTTTGTGTACATTTCATTCTCAGTGTGTGGTTGGATGTAAAGATAGGTGTTGGTTTTTGTTGTTTCTGTCAATCAGTGGCTGTCAGTCAGTCACACTGCCTGCAGCCACTGACATGTTGCGTGTTTGTATGATTGGTTTTTTCCCCTACTGTTACGGTTTTCAACAGAGGAAGTAACGATTCTTTTAACAAGGAATGTGTCCATGTCCACAAATAACAAACTTGTTGGACTCAGTGAATAATAGCTTTGGGGTTTTATTTTCAGTACATTCGACTGAACATCAGGCACCTGCAAGTTCAAGATTCCGCCCAACAACCAGATGCTTTAGTAGTGAATTATTTACAGTATTTGGATACAGGAGGGTGGACTTAGTGCATATTTATAGATACATGCAGTTGTGCTATGTCTGTATGCGATAACTTTTCCCCTGGTGAGTAAGAAAGCAAATAATGAGCTTAGATCTGATGGCGGCACGTCACGACATCAGTTTTTACAATAACAGCCAGAATCTTTGCTGTAATATATTGTAACAGATCCCTCAGTGTTAATTGTCATTGTGGAACTCAGAATTTAAGTGGAGGATAGATCAGATTGAAAATGAGGAATGTAGAAAAAAAGTGTGTTGGGGGGAGGGAGGGGGGGTGAAAGTGAACAGCTATTGAAAGATTTCTACAGTATGAAGAGAATTAGTGAGATGATGCAGTAGCGGACAAACTCCTGTTCAAAGGAAAAGGGATCCATTATCTGAGAGAACCTAACCCATGAAGGAAATGTGGGTTATCACATAATCATTTTAAAGTTTTTTAACTATGACTACGGTAATGTGTGTGTGTGTGGTGTGTGTGTGTGTGTGTGTGTGCTGTGGGTGTGTGGTGTGTGTGTGAACAAATGTATGTATGTGGCATGTTTATATATGTTACTATCTGTGTCGTGGTATGTGTGTACATGTACATAATCTGGTCAACCTGTAAAATGTCGAACTTCTACTTGGGATGAAACATCAAGCGTCTGATGGCGAGGGACTTGGTACTTTACAAGGAGCTGTAGGGTTCAAAACTGGTATGGTGGAACTCCATACACTTTGTGGAAATATCACGTTCGGATGTCCTCTTCGGTTGGGAACGTGACTCGTAGCTGGGAGAATCTGCCATTATCGTGAAAACAGTGAGTTTTACGTCTCTCATAGCGAAAGCCTTTTAGGGACCTGTCTTTCATTCACGGGAGTCTTGGCATTTATAGTCACTTGCGGATCCCTGACCCTCTCGTTCTTGCTCCGTACTGTGCTCGGCATCTCGTGGCGAGTGACGATTTGGCTGCTTGCACGACCCGAAACACGGTGAGACAGAAAAGAAGAAGTGAGTTCCAGAAGAAAAGTGACATGTACATCGAACAAACTCCGTCGATCATACTTTGAACAACCCCAACATGCTCTTTATGGTTGAGGACCGCCGCTTTACTGGTACATCCACTTGCTACTCATTATTTGTGTCAACAAGGTGTGCGTTATGCATTGCCAATAATCATGTTCAGGATCTTCTCCATTATTTATTGTTAAATCAACTCGTTAATTTAATCATTGAGGATGCCAAACGAACAAATATAATATTATAAGGCTTTTTTTGTATCCAAAAGATAATATTAATGACAGATTAATTGATTTGTGACTCTACCTTTGTATCACCTGTGTATTGGTTTAAGCATTTATTTGCTATGCATGGAAAAAACGGAGCAAATGATGCAAGAGTTAATGAAAGTTGCTTTTGTGGCTCTTCACGTCTGGAAAAGAAAATGTCCATGCGCGTTGTTGTAGACCAATCCAGTTATCCCTATTGTTTAGGGTGGGGGGGGGGGGGGGGAGATTGGGATAGCTCAGTTGGTAGGTTAGAGCGCCGGACTTCGTGATCCTGGCGTTTGCGGGGTTCTCGAATTCGGGTATAGGGGATTTTTCCTCGGAGAGTGTAAACATTGGGTTCTGGGACTCCATTTCCCCATATAGTCCTCGAAGTAGGACTAGAAACCGAGGTTCCGTGTGTGAAAGCCCGCATAACATCTTGCACACTACGCAAACTAATATCCCATCACCAACTTTCGGAAAGGAGAATGCCAGTTTTGGCCGGTGGTATGGATGGACAACGGGACACATAGCATGCACCTTTCCCCCGAAGATCAGATGGAGTCGAAGATGGGTATGGCGGCCTTAATGCGGGATAGAAAAGGGTAATACACCACAAATCTCCACTGTCTGGCTTATACAGGGAGTGTCCGCTGGAGTATCAGCCTGCGTACGCAGAGGATAGAACAAAATTGAACAGGAACTATTGTTTAGATATTACCTGATGTAGAATATTCTACGTCAGCTGGGGGAAAAAAAAACGGGGCAGGGGCGTTGGGTGGCTGAATAGTGGTGGGGCTAGACAGCATTGACATGTAGCCCCTTGAACAGTCTGCACAGCCGGAAACCATCAAAACATATTTGTTCGCTTTGTCTAGACACTGAAATTGAAACCTTTTGGGGGCACTGCACTCCAGATCTAGCTCAAAGACTCCTTGTGCAAACCTGGCCACCAGTTCTGGTTGTGCGCGTGGCCCCACGTTGTCTGCTCTCTCTCTTCTCTTGGGGTGTTTGTTTGTGTATTGTCGGCGTCTTTGGTCTGCTTCGAATTTTGTCTGCTTCTTTGTCCTGCTCTTATTGGTCTTGCGTCGTTGTCGGCTTCTTTTGTCTGCTTCTCCGCTTCAGTGCCGCTTGAGTGGGCACTGGTCCCCACGCCGCCGGTTCCGGCCTCCGTGGCTGCAGTTATACCCCCGGGTCGGCAGTTATACCCCTGTCTACAGTTAATATCCCCTGTCTACATTTTACCCCTTGTCTGCAGTGTAGACCCCTGTCTGCAGGTTAGTTATTCCCCTGTATACTGTTATACCCGGTTCTACAGGTTAGACCCCTGTCTGCAGTTATACCCCTGGTACAGTTATACCCCTGTTATCAGTGATACCCCGGGGTCTCCAGGTATACCTCTGTCTGCAGGGTGACCCCCATGTCGACAGTTTGACCCCGGTCTGCAGTTTGGTTATACCCCGAGTCTACAGAGATACCCGGTTGTCAGTTTATACCCCTGGTCGGCCAGTTCTTACCCCGGGGTCGACAGTTATACCTTGATCCTGCAGTTATACCCCCTGTCTACTGTTATACCCCTGGTTAGTTTACCCCGGTCTACAGTTATACCCCGGTCTGCAGTTTTATAGCCCTGTCTGCAGGTATCCCTGTCTGCAGTGATTATCCCCGGAGTCGACAGTCATACCCTGTTCTGCAGTTATCCCCTGTCTACAGTTAACCCCTGTTACAGTTATTACCCTGTCGTAGTTATACCCCTGTCTGCAAGTTATTGCCCTGTCTGCAGTTATACCCCTGGCTTCATACAGTTTTATACCCCTGTCTACCTGTTATACCCCTGTCTACAGTTATACCCCGGCTCTGCAGTGTCGATACCCCTTATGACTGTTATACCACGGTCGCAGTTAAAGCCCTCCTACAGTTATACCCGGTCTGCAGTTTTACTACCCTGTCTGTAGTTATACCCC
>CM031614.1:2732674-2740174 GCA_018398815.1 Conus ventricosus | reverse complement strand
TCTTCTTTCCCATTCTAAAGTACTCCCTGTTCTATAAGAACCGGGAGTACGAGATAAGATAATGTTGCTTATAGCCCAGCCGACCGCAAAGGGCCACATCAGGGCTGTAACCGGGAGTACAAAAAGCAAGAAGAAAACAAGACAGAGACAGAGCAACAGAGTCAGAGAGACAGATAGAGGCACACACACACACACACACACACACACACACACACACACACACACACACACACACACACACACAAACACACAGCGAAACAGAGACAGAGACAAAGACAGGCAGCCGGATAGACAGATGGAGAGAGAGAGAAAGACAGACAGACAGAGAGACAGACAGACAGAGAGAAGTGGGAGAGATGGACAGACAGACAGACAGAAAAGAGAAAAAGACAGAGACAAAGGCAGGCAGCCGGACAGACAGACAGACAGAGAGAGAGAGAGAGAGAGAGAGAGAGAGAGAGAGAGAGAGAGAGAGAGAGAGGAGAGAGGAGAGAGAGAGCGTATCTGTCTATTTTGTCTGTCCTCTTCTGTCTCTGTCTCTGTCTCTGTCTCTCTCTCTCTCTCTCTCTCTCTCTCTCTCTCTCTCTCTCTCTGTTGTCTCTCCTTTGTTTACATTCATAGATGTATCAGAATACATAAGCCCACCACAGTAAACTTCCTCCGGATTGGTCGGGACGGGAGGGTTGTTCACCTGCTGTCTACACTCCTGCCTTGTGAAAATGCCAGGACACGCACAAAGATACACACACACACACCCCTACTCCAGATATTTAGCGCACACACACACACACACACACACGCACACGCACACACACCCCCAGATATTCGGCGCGCGCGCACACACACACACACACACACACACACAACACACACACACACACACACACTCCCTACCCCAGATATTTAATATTTAGCACACACACACACACACACACACACACACACACACACACACACACACACTCCCTACCCCAGATATTTAATATTTAGCGCGCGCACACACACACACACACACACACACACACACACACACACACACACACACACACTCCCTACCCCAGATATTTAATATTTAGCGCACACACACACACACACACACACACACACACACACACACTACCTTTTCCATCCCATGCACACACCATGCCACTGACACACACATGTGCGCCTTCTAACTCCCATTCCATTCATTTCACCCCTCGGGTGTCATCCACAACAATCGGTATCGACATCCTAAACAAACCGAGACCAACCGCACACAAACACACAACGTGGCCTTCTATAGTCCAAAATACGTGCAGCGTGAAACATGACATTGGTGTTTTTGTCTGTACAGAGCTCCAGGCCTTCGGACGAGCACAAAGACTTCCCCGTGCCGACGTCACACGTAGTCTGACTGCCGAATGGCGAGACCGTGCCCTGTGAGGTGTTGGTTCTGTTTGTGGTCGTTGAGGTGTGCTCTGAGAACGAGTGGCGATAGGACACAGAGAAAGGGGAGACATAAGCAATCCAGTTAACGTAGTGAGGGGGGGGAGAAGAGGAGCGAAAGGGAGGACGAGGGGGGGGGGGGAGAAGAGAGAGAGAAGGGAGGAGAGAGGAGGAGAAGAGAGAGAGAGACAGAAGGGGCGGAGAGAAACTGGGGAAAAACAGGAAAGCAGCCAGTAAAACACAAAGAAAGAGAGAGGAGAGACAGAGAGAGGGAGAGGAAGAGAACGAGAGACAGGCCAGCAAAAGACAGACAGACAGAAGAGAGAGGGAAAGACAGACAGACAGACAGACAGACAGACATATTCAGACAAGCACACTGAAACAGAAGCAGAGAGAGAAAGAGAGAGAGATACAGACAGACAGAATGAAAGAGATAACAAGAAAGAAAAGGCAAAGAGAAGCGGGGTGTGTGTGTGTGTGTGTGTGTGTGTGTGTGTGTGTGTGTGTGTGTGTGTGTGTGTGTGTGTGTCGGAGAGAGTGGGAGACAGACACAGAGAAATGAGAAATCTATAGAGAACACACACACACTCTCTCTCTCTCTGTCTCTCTCTCTGTCTCTCTCTCTGTCTCTCTCTCTCTCTCTCTCTCTCAAATACACACACACACACATCAAACACACACACACACACACACACACACACACACACACACACACACACACACACACACCGTCTATTGTCCACCATACGTGCAGCGTGAAATATGCTACTGGCCTGTATATGAAGAGGTCTTAGTGGCATTCAGACCAGCACAAAGAATTCCTTGTGCACGTTTACACACAGTGTGACAGAAAAACAGCAAGGCACTGGCCCTGTAAGGTCTGCTCTGTATTCTGACCTCACGGCACTGGCCCTGTAAGGTCTGCTCTGTATTCTGACCTCAAGGCACTGGCCCTGTAAGGTCTGCTCTGTATTGTGACCTCAAGGCACTGGCCCTGTAAGGTCTGCTCTGTTTGTATTGTGACCTCAAGGCACTGGCCCTGTACGGTCTGCTCTGTTTGTATTGTGACCTCAAGGCACTGGCCCGTAAGGTCTGCTCTGTATTGTGACCTCAAGGCACTGGCCCTGTAAGGTCTGCTCTGTTTGTATTGTGACCTCAAGGCACTGGCCCTGTAAGGTCTGCTCTGTTGTATTGTGACCTCAAGGCACTGGCCCTGTAAGGTCTGCTCTGTTATTGTGACCTCAAGGCACTAGCCCTGTAAGGTCTGCTCTGTTTGTATTGTGACCTCAAGGCACTGGCCCTGTAAGGTCTGCTCTGTTTGTATTGACTCAGCACGGCCTTAGTCTGCTCTGTATTGTGACCTCAGCATGGCCCTGTAAGGTCTGCTCTGTTTGTATTGTGACCTCAAGGCACTGGCCCTGTAAGATCTGCTCTGTTTATTGTGACCTCAAGGCACTGGCCCTGTAAGGTCTGCTCTGTTTGTATTGTGACCTCAAGGCACTGGCCCTGTAAGGTCTGCTCTGTTTGTATTGTGACCTCAAGGCACTGGCCCTGTAAGGTCTGCTCTGTTTGTATTTGACCTCAAGGCACTGGCCCTGTAAGGTCTGCTCTGTTTGTATTGTGACCTCAAGGCACTGGCCCTGTAAGGTCTGCTCTGTTTGTATTCTGACCTCATTGTTCCCATGAAGAACTGGAAGAGAAAGATGAATGGGAGACAGACAGAGAGAGGGGAGGGAAAGAGAGAGACAGAGAGACAGAGAGATAGAGAGAGACAAGAGACAGACAGACAGACAGACAGACAGACAGACAGACAGACGGACAGGCAAACAGACGGACAGACGGACACAGACAGACAGGAAGAGACAGACAGACAGATAGAAAATAGACAGACAGACAGATAGAGAAACAGACAGATGGACAGACGAAGAAAACTGGTATGAGAGAGGGGTGGACAGAGAGAGAGGGAGAGAGAGAGAGAGAAGAGAGAGAGAGAGAGAGAGAGAGAGAGAGAGAGAGAGAGAGAGAAGAAAGGTAGAAAGAGAGACAGAGACGCAGAGAGAGAGAGGAGTGAGAGAGGAGGGTGAGAGAGAGAGAGAGAGGAGGGAGAAAGAGGAGAGATAGACAGAGAGACAGAGTGAGAGAGAGAGAGAGAGACAGAGACAGAGAGAGAGAAAAATTTGTAAGTGAGAAGATGGTGGAGAGAGAGAGAGAGAGAGAGAGAGAGAGAGAGAGAGAGAGAGAATAGAGAGAGGAGAGAGAGGGTGGGGGAGAGAGACAGAGACAGAGAGAGAGAGGACAGGCAGACAGACAGGCAGAGAGAGAGAGAGAGAAGAGAGAAGGAGAGAGAGAGAGAGAGGAGAGAGAGAGAAGAAGAGAGAGAGAGACGCTTCAGATACGTTTTTTTAAATTGACAATGGCCTACATAGCCTTTATGTTAAGGGTGTGTGTGGGGGGGGGGGGGGTATACATTAATACTTGCAGCGCCGAAAAAAGTAATGCAAATAAACACAAATTTATAACTGATTACGCTAATATTAATGTTAGGACTCGAAACCATGTAGTAGAAAAGGAAAATTACGTACTTGTTCATCATTCAAAATAACTATGTAATTTTCTTCATAACATCATCATTTATACAAACGCCATAAACAGGCACACATCTATGATCTTCTCTGAAACAAATCCTTTCCACTGGACCACATAAGTCATGAACGTCTGTTTCGCTATTATTCATGATAATGAAGACAACGAAAGCGTTTTAAATAAGGTCATCAAGGTGCGTAGGGTACATACGTGGGAAAAAAATCAAACACTAGTAGTTGTTACCGAACATTCTTTCTCCTGATATTAGATACCTCTGCAACGTACTTCGAGTACCACCGAACGTATTCCAGAATATATTTATATCTGTTATCGTCAGAGGATAACAAACTATAAAGGTTATAATTTTTTTTTTTTGCAGCATCCATGTTGAAAAGTTAGGACTTTTCTCTGACATCATTACAAGCTGTACAATGGAGTATAAAGTGATCTTCATTTTCTCTCACACCATCTGTACACATTACACACAAATCATCTAAGGTGCGTTCAGGATTAAACCATCTTTGGTTTCAGTTCAGTTCAGTAGTTTATTTCGTCTTTTCATCGCCAGATGATATTAGACACATATTTAAAATTAAAAGATTTAAAAAAAATTTTAAAAAACGACAAAAATCTCCACACTTAATTTATCATCCACGTGAGTACTTTCAACCTACATCTGATATGTGCATGCTTACACAAGTGAAATACCTTAGTATTGATCTTTATAAACATTTTGCAACCGGTGACTGCGAAATAACCATGGCAATTTCAGCAACATGGGAGCCATATAAGACAGTACTAACATTACCAAAGTTTGTCATCTCGATACCTTTCTCCTGATAGAGCATGGTCAACACTGAGCATTCAAATAAAAGATGATGTACAGAAATGTTTGCTCTGCAGACACAAGTAATACCATGAGAATATTTAGTGTTCCAAGTATTCAGCCTTAACTTGTGAATTAATCTGACAATGTGCCTGGGACACGATGGTAAACTAGACATTTTTTCACTTAAATTGTTCTTATGTATATATTTTTCCATGATTTGGATTAATTCACAAGCGGATAAATCTAAGGGACTGTTTAATAAATTTTCAGCATTTCTATTTGCTCCTTCTTTTGCAAGACTGTCTGCTATTTCATTCCACCTTTATACCACAGTGAGATGGGACCCAACAAAAATCAATTCTTATGCCTAGAGTTATGACACAATGCAGTAGATGTTTTATTTCAAAAAGCAAATCTTTTCTAGCTTTGCAGTCCCAACGCTCTGGTGATTGTAAAACAGATTTGGAATCAACACAAAGTAAAATTTTATAGAAAGCAATTGGTGTATCACATATGTAAGTCAAAGCCTTCAGTATTGCATATAATTCTGAGGTATAGATTGAAAACCTCTTTCCTAAATAATATGATTCCCTGACATTTAAAGTTGGTATAATAAAGCCAGAACCACAGTCAGAGGATTCCATTACAGACCTATCTGTAAACACTTTTAAATGATTTGGATAGCTGTTTTCTAAATGTTCACGAACTTCAGTTGTTAAAATATTTACATTATCACTTTTCTTTATCGAAGTGTATTTGCAATCAAAAGAAGCATTTAGGTGCTCCCAAGGAGGCATTGTAGGTACCGCAGGAAATTCTGGTATATCACTAATATCAATATTACAATGTGACATAAAGTCAGATGTGTAGTTTCTAATTGGTTGAATATGTGACATGTTTTTAGACCTCTTAGGAAAATCTTTAATGTTTGATGTCTTAAGTCTTTGGTTTGCATTCAGTCCAAGTGTCCTACTTCTCAATCTAACGAGCCATTTATTAGTAACTACAGTCAGAAATTGTTCTGGTTGTAAGATACTTTAAAAAGAATAGAACCAGGAATATTTCCTATTGTCTTCCATCTTAGAATGCCAGTTTTGTTTATAACATGAGATGAGACGGTCTTTAAATTCCAGCATGAATGTTCCTTTATCGCCAACCCCCTGACTGAGCCATACCACACCAAACCTGTTTACTGTCAAAACCTGCTTTATAGTAGCAACCCAGTTCTGCTTTCCTAACCCAGACTATGTAGTAACAAATCATAGGCTTGTATATATAACCTGCTTGTAGGTAGTTGGGCAAGTTTTAGCCAATATTTAACGCATTTCCGGAAAGATCGAACGTACATGGGATATCTTCTGGAATCACCGTATGCCATTGTATTTGATGAATGCAATGGAATATTTAGGAACCGTTTAACAGCAAAACTATGGACTTTTTCCATCAGCAGATTTTCTTGGAGCCCCCATGTTTCTGCGCTGTGTCTAACGTTGGTTCTGTATGTGCATCAAGTAACTTCCCAAATAAAGAGGGATCAGCTGCATAAAGAGGGATCAGCTGCATAAAGAGGGATCAGCTGCATAAAGAGGGATCAGCTGCATAAAGAGGGATCAGCTGCATAAAGAGGGATCAGCTGCATAAAGAGGGATCAGCTGCATAAAGAGGGATCAGCTGCATAATAGGGATCAGCTCTAAAGAGGGTTGCTAAGGGGATCACTGCTTAAAATGATCCTGCATATAGAGTCGCTGATAAGAGGATCAGTTATAAGAGCATCGCTGATAAAGAGGATCACTATAAGAGTTCGCTGCATAAAGGATCACTGCATTTTTGTTTACCTGCTTAGTTCTGTACTCCTTTTTTTTTCTTTTTTACCATCCGGAATGTAATATTTCGTGTAGATACCTGTGTGAGTTCATCACGTCGGACGTTTTTTTTTTTTTTTGTTGCGGTCAAGTTTTGTCGGCATGGAGAATCTGGCTGAGTAACGATGTCAAGGTCAACCCAGGGCCAGTTGATGTCTGAAGTCTAAAGTATACCCTTGAAGCTGCCTTCCATTCACGCGCACATCCTCTTGAGCGTTCCATACACGTAAAATAGTTTCTTAGAATGTTTACAGAACTGAAATAAGCGCTTTGGAAACGCTACACATTTAAAACCTCCAACCGACATTTCGTGCAAGCAAAATAAAATCTGACTTTGAAACACGATGAATTGTGGGTCATTCAGTTCAGCTAGAACAGATTCCATATCCCCGGAAAAGGACAGAGGTCAATGGTATTACGTACCTGCTTCTCGATAAATGATACTGCGGCCATCTTGATTCTGATCACAAACATAATCCTTTTTCTTCATGAGAAAAAAAAAATACTGATTTCCACAACTCATATCCGATTGGAAAGAAGGCACACATAACATAAATGTGAAGCACATCGCTGGACCACTCTTGTGCCTGGATGACATCAGGATATATTACAAAAATAAGCGTAGACTACAGCCCTGTCTCTCTGTATCGCGGCGGTTCACGGATTACAAAACGCACGTGGAGAATGGAAGGCACATGGTCAGCGACAATTCCGTGCTTCACGCGCAACACCAAAGGGGGTCAACTCGGCCCTGTTCCTTTTGTGTTTGCGTCCTTCACTTCGATTTTTGTTTCGCA
>CM031614.1:2722674-2727674 GCA_018398815.1 Conus ventricosus | reverse complement strand
AATGACTAGTTGACTATTTGGATGGCTAATGATTGTTGACTGTCTGTTGGTTGGCTAATGATAGTTGACTGTCTATTGGGGGCTAATGATTGTTGACTATCTTGGATGGCTAATGATAGTTGACTGTCTGTTGGATGCTATATTTGACTGTTGTTGGATCTGTTTCTGTCTGTGGATGCTAATGATTGTTGACTATTATGGATGCTAATGATTGTGACTATCTACTGGATAGCTAATGATAGTTGACCGTCTGTTGGATGGCTAATGATTGTTGACTATCTACTGGATGGCTAATGATTGTTGACTATCTACTGGATGGCTAATGATGTTGACTGTCTGTTGGATGGCTAATGATAGTTGACTGTCTTTGGATGGCTAATGATTGTTGGGACTATCTCTGGATGGCTAATGACTGTTGACTTAGACAAACTGTTGGGATGGCTAATGATTGTTGGCTGTCTGTTGATGGCTAATGATTGTTGACTGTCTGTTGGATGGCTAATGATTGTTGACTGTCTGTTGGTTGGCTAATGATAGTTGACTGTCTGTTGGATGGCTAATGATAGTTGACTGTCTGTTGGATGGCTAATGATTGTTGACTGTCTGTTGGATAGCTATTGATTGTTGACTGTCTGTTGGGTGGCTAATGATTGTTGACTGTCTGTTGGATGGCTAATGATTGTTGACTGTCTGTTGGATAGCTAATGATTGTTGACCATCTGTTGGATGGCTAATGATTGTTGACTGTCTGATGATTGTTGACTGTCTGTTGTATGGCTAATGTCTGTTGACCATCTGTTGGATAGCTAATGATTGTTGACTGTCTGATGATTGTTGACTGTCTGTTGGGTGGCTAATGATTGTTGACGTCTGTTGGATAGCTAATGATTGTTGACTGTCTTGTGGCTAATATTGTTGACTGTCTACTGGATAGCTAATGATTGTTGACTGTCTACTGAATGGCTAATAATTGTTGTCTGTCTACTGGATGGCTAATGATTGTTGAACTGTATTTTACTGGATGGCTAATGATTGTTGATTGTCTGTTGAATGACTAATGATTGTTGACTGTCTGTTGGATGGCTAATGATAGTTGACTGACTGTTGGATGGCTAATGATTGTTGGCTGTCTGTTGGATAGCTAATGATTGTTGGCTGTCTGTTGGATGGCAATGATTGTTGACTGTCTGTTGGATAGCTCATTATTGTCGGCTGTTTGGGTGGATAGCTTAGCACTGCTGCGGTCAGATGGGTGGCTAGTGGCGGCAGGCTGTCTCCTGTATTACTGCAAACTGGTCACTGTCTGGCCAGCCAGTGAAAGGCCAGCTGCTGTCCTCATACTTCACAACACGCTTTCCCTCTGCTGGGGTTAGGTTTGACGCCGTCCCGATACTGAAACCCAAATGACCAGACCCAGTGGAAAGGGCCAGACGGGCTGAGGGGAGTCTGCGGAGGAGGCTGCTCTTAGGTCCCCTTTCCAGCTGCCGTCAGTGGCACACGTATTCAAAACTCTGGACATTTTCCACCGTGGTCACCTGATAGTGGCGGACGCCCACGCAGGTCTCCATCCATCCCCTGAAACTCATGCTCTGCATTCTCCCCAGCAGTTGCTTTCCAAGCAACCTGACGAACTCCGGGTCCAAAAACACGCCGGGGGTCTCGAAGCCGCCACCTGAGATATCGAATGGCGACCAGTAGTGGAGAAAGATGTAGCCCCCAGAGAGGTCCAGGTCCATCCGAACGTCTTCCTTGGTCATGTTCAAGAAGACTGGGGACAGGGAGAGCAGAACCTCCAGTGCCTGGACCTTCAGAGTTAGCAAGAAGAGGGCCGAGGGCGTGTCCACGAAGCGAGAGAACTGGGTACTGCAGGTGGAGGTGTTGGCGGACATCAGAAGGCACAGTCTGAGGGTGGTGGTGATGGGGATGACGTG
The DNA here is from genome assembly GCA_018398815.1 of Conus ventricosus. Taxonomy (NCBI): domain Eukaryota; kingdom Metazoa; phylum Mollusca; class Gastropoda; order Neogastropoda; family Conidae; genus Conus; species Conus ventricosus. The sequence goes on along the minus strand of CM031614.1, from coordinate 2,725,743 downwards.
TTGCAGGCAACGGTTGTCCACGCTCCAGGAATAGTGGGCTCAAGAGAGGACCCGCCAGTCGTCCAAGGAACACTTCACGGCTTTCCAGCTGCTCTGACCGCCCATGGGCACAGTTCTCACACCGTCTGCATTGATCAGATTGTCGTTCTCCAACACCCAGGCTGCCTCACTGGCACTGAAGCTCATTGTGACTGAAAATGAAAAATCGTGGAACCGTTTTCCACCAAGGCTTAAGTCTGGCACAATGCACCACAGATTCTGGATCTCTCTGACGAAGGCTGCGTGTAAGCTTTCTCACGCTGCGCGTACCGGATGAGTGATCTTACTGCCTATCTGGCACAAAGCACAAAACTTGTTGGCATACACACGGTTCATGATTGACACGTAAGAATAATAACTCTGACATTGTTCATTTATGTGATTGAAAGTTCCATTTCTGGTTGTGCTACATGAAGGGCATTCCACAACGTCAGTGCTAGAGTTGCAGGAATGATAGGGTTAGTCCTCAGGAGATATCCATTTGATGGCAGCCGGTGTCTTTAATATAAACTCAAAGAATGCCGAGAGTGATGTTTCGTTCCGAGGTCTGGAATATACGACATCAAAATCTGTGCTTTCCAGGTGAAGAGGGTGGGAGATCGACAGGTCTGGCCTCTGGTCCACGGCAGCTTGCCATCTCTCTGGCCACCCTGTCCAAGTACCTCCACCAGCAGACGTGGCAGTGGATGTTTCTGAAATGAAGACCTGTGACGGAATCAGTGACAGGAGTAATCTCCATTAACTGCCTTGGCTCCTGGGTTGTGCATAACCGGTTGGTCTCACCGCCTGGGTTGTATCTTCAGGGCAGTAGTCCACCAGTCTGGCTTGTATGTCTTTCACGCAACGACCTTGAGGCATTTTCTCTCCCGCTGCTGCTGTTTCTATGTGCCCTGAGCTAGTAGATGGTCTCAGAAACGGAAACTCTTCTTGCGTAGGGTCACTGACATTTCCTGCCAAAAAGCTGGCAGCGGTTCCAATCTCTGTACTCGCAGGAGTGCTCTTGGCCTGAGGCACGCCTTTTTTGGAGCTGACAGAATCGTGAGCTGCGTCGTTTCTTAAGGGAACCAGTATTCCTGGGAAGTGCGCAGGAAGTGTCCAAAGAGAGGTGTTGTGGAGCCTGGGGTCGTGTCCCTCAGCTCGGTCATTTTGCATTGGTCCCAGACACACGTGGTGTGGAAGTCGTGGCAGCACGTCCTGTACACTGGACAGTTAGGGTGGCAGGAACACGGCACGTGTCGGAACTGTCCACATCGTCCCTCGCATGACCACACCTTTCCCTCACACAGCGAGGCTATGGCGTCATCGCTCAGGTAATCACTGTAACACGGGCTTCCCCGGACTCAGACGGGTTTCCAGCAGTCTGATTCAAAGTCCCCGGCGACACGTCCACGGCTGACGCTGCAGCAGAAATGTTCAAGGTGTTCTTTTGTCTTGGAGCCGTGGTATTATGGGTTCCGTCGTCGTCAATGCTGTTGCTGGTGTGTGATGAATTACCTGATATAAAGATATAGAGGATGTTGCTGCTTTTCGTTCTGGTCTGACAGGGTCCGTTTCATTCAGCGCTAGTTCTCCATGCGTAGATTCTCCCGGGGCATTAGAAAGTGGATGAATTTCGGGATGCTAGATAATGTAACGCCATCTTCATTCTCTGATCGAACCTTTCCGAGGAGTTGTCTGTTCTTGCTATCGGCACTTGACGTTTCAGGTCCAGCTGAGTCTTCAATGCTGTCTGGTCGCTTTCCGAAATTTGGTATGTCGTTTTAAATGCTTCCTCTTTGTTGCCGTTACTGTCTTTTCTTCCATTGGGGATGACATTTCCCGAATCCTTATCGTCCTTCAAGTTATGACCCTCGATGATATCCTCATTTTTGTGTGCAGAAATATTTTCAGAACGTGTCTGTGGTTGAGGTTTGATAGGCACCAGATCTATCTCTTTGGTCTGGCTTGAATGTTTGCTATCCGCACAGCTTTCGTCGAATTTTGCACCTGCATTTCTGACAGTGGTAATATTCTGCGGAATTTTTGCGCTCTTTACAGAACCTGGTTCGTTAGTGGAATTAGAAACCACGTCACTGTCAGCTAAACCTTGTGATGCTGCGGTCTTTATGTGTAAAGATGTAGCATTCGATGCAAGGGTGGAGGATGGTAGTCTGTGGCCGCGGGACAAACTGTAACAGCAGACGAAGGCGAGGTACCACAGGAAGGCCATGTTTGAAGGAATATAGACGCCTGTGTCTCTCAGGATCTTGGCCGTGATGCCAGCGATGCAGCTCAAGCGATGCTGCTCGGGGCAGTGATGTTTTCGAAGAGTTCCATCTCCACAAGGCCCACTACGCGGAGATATCTGAAATGTATACACACAAACTGCTTTCAGTTATCATTGAAATATCCCGAAATCGTTCACGAAAACAAATGGAGATGATGACGATGATGGTGATAACGATGAGGAGGAGGAGGAGGACGAGGAGGAGCACGAGGACGAGGCTAAGGAGCAGGACAAGGAGGAGGAGGAGGAATAAGAGGAAGAGGAGGAGGAGGATCTTTATTCCCAAGGATGACCGATAACCAAATGCATGCTTTTATTCATGCAGCACTGGCCCTGGCGAGGGGCTAAGCGTAATTAGCAACTAACGAAGCGTGACTCGCTACTAAACTTACAAATTTAAATGTAGCGGGGTTGTTTTCCATCAACCTTGACACATAGTCAATATTTGTTTTTGACAAATTTAAAGAGGGGAACAAAGCACTTAAACATCAAACATGAATCAATGAACTATTTAAAAAAACACAAAACGATCTTCCTATCAGTCGTGAAGGGAACAAACTCATTCACTCACAGAGAGAGCGAGAGAGAGAGAGAGAGAGGAAGAGAGAGAGAGAGAGAGAGAGAGAGAGAGAGAGAGAGAGAGAGACAGACAGACAGACAGACAGACAGACAGAGAATGAGACAGACAGAGAATGAGACAGACATACAGACAGACAGAGATACAGAGAGACGCAGAAAGACACAGAGAAGAGAGATAGAAGCAA
>CM031614.1:2712674-2717674 GCA_018398815.1 Conus ventricosus | reverse complement strand
TCGTCCCGGGATACCGTTCTGATCACTCTATAATTACACTGCAACTGAAATTTGGTAAAAATGAAAAGAAACATACGTTTTGGAAATTTAATTGTTCCTTGCTTAAGGATAAGCAATATGTGGGTGAAATTAATCAGGAAATCATAAATGTGACAAAAGAATACGCCGCAGATAATTGCAACAATGAAACAATTGATGAAATAGATAAAGGTAAAATTGAACTTAAAATCTCAGACAAACTATTTTTAGATTTTCTACTAATGAAAATAAGAGGAAAAAACTATCGCATATGCCACAATGAAAAAAAAGAAAACTACAGAAACTGAAAAGGAACTCATGAAAGATATTCAAACTCTTGAAAAGATGGACCATAAAAACAGAAGACGTAATGAAAAAACTATACGAGAAAAATCAGGAGTTGAGAACAATTAGCGATACCAGAATGGAAGGTGTACTCTTAAGATCAAAAGCCAGATGGATTGCTGATGGTGAAAAAAACTCTAAGTGTTTCTGTAGTCTTGAGAAAAGAAACTACATTAGCAAACAAATGACAAAACTTATAACTAAGGATAATGAGATAATAGATGACCATAAAGAAATCCTAAATGAAGTGAAAATATTCTATGAGAATTTGTATCGGGGAAGAGAAGTAGAAAATTGTGAATTAGAAAGCTTAGTTAATGAAATCCCCCAAAATTTTCAGAAGAACAAGGAACGATGTTAGATGGTCTAATAACTATAGAGGAAGCTAGCCAAGTTCTGAAAAATATGAAAAATGGTAAAAGCCCTGGCACAGATGGATTTACGGTAGAATTCTTCAAATTCTTTTGGAAACAACTGGGACCGTTTGTAGTGAGGTCACTAAATGAGGCATTTAAACACGGAGAACTTTCATCAACACAAAAAGAAGGTCTAATTATCTGTATACCTAAAGGCGATAAACCTAAGGAATTTATCAAAAATTGGCCGACCTGTATCTCTTCTTAATGTAATATACAAAATAGGATCTTCGTGTATTTCCAATAGAATTAAGAACGTCCTACCAACACTTATAAATGAGGATCAGACGGATTCATAACTAATAGATATATAGGAGATAATATTAGATTAATATACGATTGATTAACTATCTACAAATGAAAAATCTTCCTGGCTTGCTACTTAGTATTGATTTTGAAAAAGCCTTTGACTCATTGGATTGGAGTTTTATGTTTAAAGTTTTAAAAGCATATGGTTTTGGAGATGGTGTTTGCCGTTGGATTGAAACTTTTTACAAAGACATCAGATCAACGGTTAGTATAAATGGCAACACTGCACAATGGTTTAAAGTTGAAGAGGTTGTAGGCAGGGAGGAACCCTATTTCTCCATATTTGTTTGTCCTGTGCGTGGAAATTTAGCTATCATGATCAGGGCAGATAAATCTATAAAAGGGATAAAGATAAATAATACTGAGCATAAAATTGCGCAGTTTGCAGATGATACACAGTTATTCAATGAGGGTGACGAAGAATCATTTAACGATCCATATTTATCTTAGACAGATTCAGCAAGATTTCTGGCTTAAGTATGACTGTGATAAAACACAAACAATTTGGCTAGGAAATGAAAAAAGATCCAAAAAAGTATATTGCCCCATCTGAAAATGATATGGAATCCCCCTAAATTCAAAATACTGGGAATCTGGTTTACTCAAGATTTAAATAATTGTGAAACCATAAACTACAATGAAAAATTCGCAGAGGTTAAAATGTTATTTAAAATTTGGTCACAAAAGAACCATCACTCCACTGGGAGAGTAGCTGTGTTAAAATATCTAATTCTGTCTAAACTAATACATCTTTGGATTTTGTTACCTGATCCACCTGACCTTTTGTACAAAAACTCCAAAAGTTATGCTTTCAATTTGTTTGGAATGGAAAAGGGGACAGGATTAGTAGAAAAACGGCAGTAAAAAGTGTACAACAAGGTGGTTTGAACATACCAGATATTCGAAGGTATATATACGCTCTGAAACTTCATGGCTGAGAAAATATAAAACAACGAATCATAAATGGATAAATATTGCAGTTGAAATGTACCCTTTTCTTAAAAACTTTGAATGTTACAGACAATGTACGGTTTAAATTATTCAAACATTAACCCTTTTTGGACCATACTTTTCAAAGCATATAGAAACTTTTGCCTCAATATTACGCCAAAAAATGTTTGTGAGGTGCTAGATGAACCTGTTTTCTACAACGAAAAAATCAAAATAGGAAATGCTGTCATCAAACAAAACAATATAATTAAGAAAGGAATATACTCCATCAGGCACTTTCTGAAAGAAAATGGGGAATTTTTCAAACATAGAGAATTCATATCAAGTACACATTTGTCTGTTGACTTTATTACGTACTATCGTTGGATTTCGTCAATAAAACAATACCCAAGAAAAAACGGAATACAAGTTAATAACAATACTAATTACATTCATGATGTGCCTAATGCGTTGAAAATTATAACAAACACCAATTAAAGGAGCAAAACGATATTATGAGTACTTTTACATCAGACAATAATAAACCTAACTGTTGCTCAAAGTGGTCCAGCAAAAATGAATCCAATCATTTCCTGGAAGAATGTGTTTTATAAAATCAGTACAATCAAGGATGTAAAACTGAAATGGTTGCAAATGAGAATCATACACCGAATTATTGCGACTAATATCGTTTTGAATGCAATGGGTTAACCGATACGTTACAGTGTTCATTTTGTAATGAGGAAAGAGATTCCATTGAACATTTTTTATGGAATTGCAGATATGTACAAGTATTTGGAAATCTCTCAAAAAACTATTGAATGAAAAATGTGAACACACGTATAATGTTGGAATTTCATGTGAACTAGTAATTTTCGGAGTGGATGAATATCTAAAAGTGGATTCTATCTTAGAGTTTATTGTAATGTTTGCCAAGATGTACATTTATAGATGCAAAATGGAAAAGAATCTTCCAGATATATTTGTTTTCCAAAGACAATTAAATGCCCGATATAAGATTGAAGAATATAACGCTAAAATTAACTATAATCTAACAAATTTCAGTAGTACCCGGAACGCATATAAACCAATTCTCTTTCTATAAACAGTAGTTTACTAAACGAGAAAGGGAGAAAAGAAAGGGGAATAAAAGGGGAAAAAATTCTACTCTCAAACACAAACAATGATTGTTGTGATCTTAAAATTAATTCAAATGTGCCTCTGTAGAATTTTCTATTGAATGGACGATTGCCTCGATCTAAAAAATATTTAAGGGACTAGGGGAAGGATAAAGAGAGAAAAGAAAAATGTATTGTTCTTTCCACCCTTCCAAGTTAATATTATGCACAAGTTATTTCAGCTCTTCTTCTTTTCAAAACTATGGTGATGATTATTGATACACGGCTATGTTATATGTATACCTATCTATGTACGTATGATGAATGTATATGCATGACGTATATATGCTGTTTGCATCTCTCTTCTCTCTCTCTCTCTCTCTCTCTCTCTCTCTCCTCTCTCTCTCTCTCTCTCTCTTTCTTTATATGTGTGTGTGTGTGTGTGTGTGTGTGTGTGTGTGTGTGTGTGGTGTGGGGTGTGTGTGTGTGTGTGTGTGAGTGCGCGCGAATGTGTTTATGTTTATGTGTATATAAGTGAAGGATGTATACATGGATATATATTGACTTGTTTTTTGTTATCGTTTAGTTGACTTTTTCTGCAGCAACTGGAACGGAAATAGTTGTGATTTGTCTCTGCGCACTGTCCTCTTTTTGCGCGCCTGTCAACTCTTGTAATTTTGCATTAAAAAAAAAAAAAAAAAAAAATCAAGTATTCTGATTATTTACTTAACAGTATCTGTTGCACCATTACTGGCGCCGATGTCATGGTCGGAATCGATGGAGGTGGCGGCGTTCGTGCAGCTGTCGTTGAAGTACCATCCAGTCACATCTTTCTGCCATGTAAAACCTGCCTGCTATTTATCTGTTTGAAGGCCTCTGGCCAGTGTGGTAACCAAAATCGTAATTCCACCTTATGTGCACAACCCAAATTAATAAAACGTTTCACCTAATCTCTTGATATCAATTAAAAAAAGTAGAGAATAGGAAATTTGTGTGACTATCAAATAACATGACTAATGCATTGACAATAAGTCACAATTTTTTTTAATGTTATGTCAATAGAATGCTATCTGGTCACAGATAAATGAGATAGATGTGTGTGTGTGTGTGTGTGTGTGTGTGTGTGTGTGTGTGTGTGTGTGTGTGTGTGTGTGTGTGTGTGTGTCGCGCGCGCGCGGTGTGTGTGTGAGTGCATGTGATAGGGAGGGGGGGGGGGCTTGAACGAGAGGGTGAGACAATATGGAGATGAGTGGGGTGGGTGGGTGGATAGGGGAGGGTGATGAGGGGTAGGGGTTTCATAGAGAAAAATGTTCTAAGTGGGGTTGGTCAGTGCTGTTGTTGACCGACGGTTTGTTCGTGTGTCTGTTTACCTTACTTTGTTATTTTGCTTTCTTACATTAACGGCGCTGTATTCGTTCTAATAGCGCTGTTTATGTACAACATACAGTGTTGGTTGTTTGTCGCTCTTTTATTTCCTTTCTCATATTGATCGTGACTTGTACTGCGTGTGGTGTAATGATTCTGCACATGCCAAGGTGATTGTTAAACGTTTTGTTTGAAAGAAAAGAACCTTCTCAGCAAAGGGGTGGGGGGAAGAAAAACACACACAAAGATTTACGAAAATGACTTAAAAGTCATGGTTTAGTACACTTGATCGTGCACTTAAAGCACCTGTTTCCTTCGCCGATCTCCCACTGCACCTTTTTAACCAAGACGTCCAGTAGAGCATTTCCCTTCTTCTTACCTGAACTGCGAGCAGTCACTGCAATGCCGCACGAAAACACTGTACACCAGGTCCACTCCCCTCTTTTCCTCTCAGGCGCGCGCGCGCGCGCGTGTGTGTGTGTGTGTGTGTGTGTGTGTG